>CM060963.1:197537640-198137640 GCA_030765045.1 Tenodera sinensis
AGTCTAATAGCCACAGATTGATTTTTGCTGGTAGGCACATCAAGTTGAAATGACGGCAAGCATAGGGCCCAAGCTTGGCATGTGCTTTGCTTCGCTTCGGTTGGTTTTCGTATTGATCCAGTCGGAAGCTGAGGGAGAGGGTTGCAAAAGACGCCAGCGTCGTCTCGAGAGGGGTTGGGTTGGGGCGGGCACGGAAGACTTGAAGACGTCGACAACGAGGGTTGGAGAACTGATCTAAATTAAGCTTCCATCATGTGTGTCATTCGCGAAAGCCATTTCACTTTTAAAAGGGGGGAAAAGAAGGAAGAATGGAATAAAAGCAGAAAGAGACGACTACGATGGTGCAAAGAAGGGAACATGATTGAGATTGTTATCCGGGAAATATTTCCTTTACATTACGATCAGAAACAGCTCTTCTTCCTAGATGCGAACATATCTCTCAATTGCTTTTCCTTTAACAGAAATATGAACGACGAAAATTTGCTCTGTGTTCTATGTACCAAAGCAAGAACTTTACGGTCTCTGTGCTAAAGTGGGGTAAATACTCAATACAGCGACATATAACGGTTCTCTTGTCTGCATATTGGATTACATTTATTAAGCCAATTACACACAAGAAAAATCTAATGTGCTGCACTCACATGACTTTCTCTACTCTTGTACTAACCATTCTTACAAACTCTTATTCCTATATCTTCTTCGTGTTAGTTGAGATAAACATTTGTACAAATTATATTATTGCTTATTTCCTTGTAGGTACAAGGGGAATATTGGAATACAGTAGGCTTTGTGCGATAGTCAAATGTTTGAGATTCTGTTGTCTTTGCGCACTTAACATATAAAAAAATGAACAACGATGATCCATTTCACGAAAGTTCTAAGTTTTCCGAAACTCACACACACAACAAGGAATATCTCCGAAATGGCTCACTCTACAAAAACATTTATTCAGACATAAATTGTGTATTTTAGCAAGATCTACATTTTTGGTATAGTATGATTTGGTCTATCTCTAACGGTTTACCAGTTATGCAAAAGTCGTCCAGAGTAAATACGACTACAGGGGCTATAGCCAGAAAATTCAAGATATACATTTCATTTGTCATAAAAATATCTCAAACATATGACATTTTAATCAAAATCGTTTGAGCCATTTTCAAGAAAATCAAAATTTTCGAAAAATTTTCTATGTAAAGGGTAGTTTAGAGTGGGACTATTTTCTTCAAAATCTTCGTGTTGCAAGCTTAAAAGACATTAAACTTAAGTACCAACTTTGGTTTATAACCGACTTTTCGTTTTTGAGTTATGCTGTCCACAGACTGACAGACTGACACAGACACACACACGGGCCTTTTTCTAAAAATGCTTTTTTTTGGATTTAGGGAGCCTGAAAACATGTGTTTCCGGTGAAATCTCGACATCGAATTTTTGGGTGGAGTACAATACTTCCCCTACTTACCAGTAGAGAAAGTAAAAAGTTATCAAGTATAGATATTTCTGTATCATTAGCTCGTCTAGCACTTACACGAACCACCGCAGCAAAAAACTTTCGTTAACAAAAAGTGTTTAAAATAGTATTGTCTATCAGCTCGCATAGTTTGTCGGTCTAATTCTGGGACACCCTGTATATCTCTTTGTCACTGCGCGCCAGGCACACATATGGTGAGGAAATGTAAGCACTAAGTGATCTATTGCCACAGTGACTTGTGAGAAACATTATCAGATGTACAGATCCTTTCCAGACAGGCGTTTTGAAGGAAATTAGCTGAAGGGTTGGACAGACAATTCACTGTGTGGAGGTCAACTATTGGGGCACAAAGCTGTACATACATATGAGCCATGTTTGAAACCAGCAACTACCCTGGTATTCTGGGTCAACATCTGAGCTGAAGCGAAGAGTGTCTTCAAGAGGGTTATCGTGACGTCATGACGTCAAGGGATGTGTTCTCTCGACAGGGTCAAACAAGTCTCGTCTTTTCAATTTGTAACGCAGATTTAAGTACACCTTCTTGCCCTCTCGTAAAAACACGTTAAAAAAGACGACTTGAACCTACACACGCCATGGAGAATGGATAAAAGGAAGAGAGGAGAGTAGAGGAGAGAGTATACACTTTGCCAAGACTTCTTTTGTGCAGGGCCAAAAAAGTCCAAGAGAATATTTCACCTTCGTTAAGACACGGGAAGCGGTGGGTGAGGGCGGAATCCTCACACTCCACCCTTCGCGAGCTTATTCCACAGCGCAAAGAGGGAGAAAAAGCAAGGGGGAGGGCTTCAGTTCACCATTAAAAAGGGAAGCTCCTTCAAGGCTTTTGAATATTTAAATAAAAGGGGGAGAGGGCAGAGTTTACAGGAATGAGGAGCTTGGCAAGGAAGAGAAATATACCGTGTCGGAAAAGAAGTTTCCCAGCGGCGGCTTGTTGCAAGGGATCGAGTTACCTTGTCATCAGATATACTCAACTTGAGCTAAATAATACCTAATACAAAGTTTCTACAACGACAAATGAACCAACAGAATCTTACAGCTCATGAACAGAGCCAACAGTGCGTTTAGAATTAAACCAACCCATTTGTCCAGTTAGGGCTAGCTCAAAGGCCACCACTATAGATACAGGGTGGCAGGAAAGTCCTTACATTCCTTCTAATATGAGCCTCATAGAAGTATTACAAACAAAAAAGTCTAATGGCATTTTGGTCTTTGATCAGCCATTTCCAAAAAAAATAGTTTGTTCCAAATTGGATGCGTAATTCCACAAGATAACAGTTTGTTACTTGTAAGATGCGTAGACCAACTTATTTCTGACGTAACTTCGGTAGTAATTATAGGACATCACACAACGTTTCGAAATAATCAGAATTTTGAAAATACATCAATTGTGGAAGTGTACAAAAATTAATTGGTAAATTGGGAAATAATGTGTAGATTTTTAAGCAATTTTACAACAGGTTTTCAGTTTGCACATATGCTTAATAAACAATGAGCTTAAAAATTCTGCTTTCTAGAGTAGCTAACTATATTCAAAGCATGCCTGAATTTTTTCAGTTGTGTGCTGCAAATGGTTCCCCGGGAACAGGTACCCAAGTTTTGTATGCTTTTGGAAAATATTTTTTCAATAAATATTCATATATCTGATTTTTTTAAAAATCTATTTTAACAGACAGAATCATGAAACATAAACCAAAGTATGTCTCATTTTATTGTGAATACGTAGTAAAATTTTCAACAATTTCCATTTGATAGCCTTTTGTGTATTGTAAATTCTGTGAAGTGATGTAGGTATGTAAAATTGGTATTCGCTCACAGTACGCTGTCCCCTTAAAAGACGTGAAAGAATACTCCACGTTCGGACGTGAAATAAGTTGACAACGTTGCGTTGAGGTTGGTCATGCAATTGACGTGGCTTATGTATGTAAGCAGCTCGGGCACTTTCGCTTTCCTGTAATGTTTTGTGAGACAACGCTTGTGATTGGCTTACACTCGCACAGTAAACACGGAAGGACATGGCAGGGTATGTGTTTATGTTCTCAAGACGTTGTTCATGTACTGAGCTAGGGAAAGTGACAGTGTTGCCAGTTTGTTTTGGATAAAAATAAAATATCTGTAGGAAATGGTCAGACATAAAAACGGAAGATAGAAAATCTGTTCCAAACACAGAGATCTATCACTGGTTTAAATTAATGTAATGACTTTCTCTCCACCCGGTATGTTTAATTTATATTGTCATATTAACTGCTCTTTTTCTTTACCTGATTACCCTCCCCTTATGTAGGACTTACAAGCCAGATTCGAGTCCCGCCTCGGGCATGAACATGGGTGTGTGTGTGTGTGTGTGTGTGTGTGTGTGTGTGTGTGTGTGTGTGTGTGTGTGTGTGTGACAGAGAGAGAGTGAGTAGTACGTCATCCGGATGACCAAATTGTGAAGAATAAAGGCCTGCCCACAAAAAAATCGTGGTTTTGTTGAATAGTTGACGCTAGGGTCTAATATTACTTTTCCATTTTTCATAAATTAAAAATATATTCACTTCCAGACTCAGTGGGGAGTGTGGAATGATTTTAATTAATCAAACATTCCTGTGCCCTTGCCGGGGGATGAGAAGAAAGCAAGCTGACCACTCGACCAACCACATGCTCTATAGTATTGATGAAGACTCCCTGCGTGACGTCACCTTTGATGTGGAATCATTGAATCTGGTTCAGGGTATACAGGTGGACGAGAACTAATCGCATTCATAAACAAAAATGTCGAATGGCATCTGAACATAACTGATTTCCAGGTACGGCTTGAGCTAATGTAGTTATTTGAGGATTAAAAAAGGAGCAGAACTCAATTCAGAAACATTCTGCACGTCACTGGGTAGATACAAGAAAGAGTAAAGCTTTAGTTTTATTGTCATTTAAATTTCTTGACAACAGAACTATTTATTGCATGAAAATATTAAAACAGTTCACTTTCTTGCTGGAAGCAAAGTAATTAAATAGGATATGACAGGACGATTTCAGAGTATTTACTCCCCAAACTTTCTCTCCAATTGATCATTTAATTTAATAAATAATTACTATTCACTACAACATTTAAAATAAATAATGAAATTACCGCAAACTAGACATTGCGATATTCGCAATTTTTACGTCCTCATCCTGTACTTACTGCAGAAAAGATTTGTACCAAAATCAATTTTGAAATTTTATGGAAATGCATGTTTTTGAACTAAAAAGCAATATAATTGCAAGGATTCGACATGCAAATTTTCAAGAATATTCCACCACTCCAAACCACTTTTAAATGGGAAAAGTTGTCTTTATTTTTTATTTTTTCAAAAATGTCTCAAAAGATTTTTATTAAACGACACGGTTTAAGATGTTTACATGACAAAATATATATTTATTGATTATAGACTAGATACTAATAGGAAAAAAAAATTCAGGTCTTGAATTAGACAAATTGTGTCAAACTTTGCTTTCTTGTTTCAATTTTTAAACAATTGTATTTCGTACTAGTGTAAAAAAATAAATAAAATTAACACTTGTAGCTTTTATTTGCAAAATAATATTTGTACTACGGATATCACTGGAATGTTTTCACTACTGTAGGTTTTCTGTGATTATAGAAACTCAAAAAAATGCTGGAATTTCCTTAATGTAGTCCAAAATGAAATGTCGGAAAATACGAAATGTAATAAGTTCTAAAAAGTGTATAACGCTACAGTGTTCTGTGCTAGACTGTACGCGCTGCACCTGGAGCTCGCCTGCGTTTTATTTTCCTCCAAAAAAGAAAGGAAAAAAAGAACGAAAATCCGAAGGGAGACGCGTACTTAAATAAATTATAAAATTCACCCGGGGAATAGAAGGGTGCAGAAGGAACGGCCTCTGGTGTTAAAAAGAGTGCATGTTTCAGCCTTCTCCACAGGGAGGGGGGGGGGGTAATTGCGCGCAGGGGAATTGAATATATCGATCGATCCCGGATATTGTGTGATCCACCCAGCAGTCTACTCTCTACACCAAAAAAATGAGACCTTCAACAAAAGTCTCTAGAATCCTTTATTTTCAAACTTACGTTAACTATGTAAAAACTGCAGAACATAGAGGTATGCTTTAGAGGGAAAATAATCTGATATGAGTGGAAACTCACATGACTCTGGGGAATACAGTAGCCTTAAACGATACTCAAATATTTTAAGAGCTGGTCTTTATGCGATGGCTTTAAAATTTCATTTTCGTTGCATAACAAAGAAAGAAAAAAAATCCCATTTGAGTAAACCTCCACAAACAAAATACATTTGGCATAAATCATGTGCTTTAATATATATACATTTTTTTCTATAAAAGGATCTTTTCAATTTCTTACAATTTAACAGTTATGCAAAAGGCATTCAGTATGAAGAGGGTATTGCCAGAAAATTTCATTTGTCACGAAAATATCTTAAACGTATGAAAATTTAATTAAAATCTTTAGAGCCATTTTTGAGAAAATCAGAATTTTCGAACTTTTTTTTTTCTCCATGTAAAGTGTATTTGGAATTAGAGGATTTTTTTAATAATATGCTGAACTTTGATACATTTATTCGCATAAATTAAGTCAAATAAACTTTTCTGTATTAGGAGGTCGTTATTCTAGTTTTTTTCCCCCTCCTCATCGTGCAAAGAGAAAAAACTTCAAAACCGTCGTATAGCAGCTAGCTCTTAAAAGATTTGACTGTTGCTTACGCTGTTTATCATTTTACCTACGAGGGAATACGTAATTGGCATTAGGGTGCCATCCAGTCTATCTGCTTTCGTTGTCTGTGGATAGATGGCACAGCATTCGCTATTGCCCTCCATTTTTCAGTTTTAGTATTGTTTTAGACTTAAGGTGTAACTTTGGTTACTCGTATTAAATATGCAATTCCGTATTTACCGTGGCCATCTAGGGGAACCACGAAAATACCTCAGTAAGACTGTTAGGTCCACGGGATTTGAACCCGGGACCGCCCTGTGCGGGCCAGAGACTCTACCGCTTAAGTCATCCCGCTCGGTATCAAATTTTTACTGAATTTTATTCCACCCAAGAATTCGATGTAGAAATTTCACCGTAAAAGAAAGGCATTTTTAGAAAAAGAGCGGTGTGTGTTTGTAAAAAGCATAACTCAAAAACGAAAGTTGTTAAGTTTAATGTTTTTCAAGAATGCGACACGCAGATTTTGAAGAAAATTGCTCCACCCTGAACTGTCCTTTAGGTACATGGAAATGGCTCGATCTAAATGTTTAAGATATTTTTTTTGGCAAATAAAATGTATATTTTCAGTTTTTGGTAGTGAACTATTTTGGAGATATTCCTTGTTATTTGTGAAGTTTTGCAACACTTAAGGTCGTTATTCGCTTTTATTCCTTGGCCGTGCAAAGAGAACGGAATTTGAAAGCTTTAAAAGATTTGACTATCATTCAAAGTCTACTGTATTCCCATATTCCCCTTGCGAATGTTTATCTCAGCTAACATGAAGAAGATAGAGGAATAAGAATAGTTCGTACAAGAGTAGAAAAAGTCATGTGCGTGCAACACTTTTTTTTTCTTTCCCTGATTACCCTTCCCTTATGTAGGACTTACACCCCCTACAAGCCTGTGTAGGGTCAGACGCCTTTGGTGGAATGAATTGGCGGGGGAAACCGGAGAACCCGGAGCAAACCCGCCCAAACGCCGCTTCGTCCACCACGAATACCACTTGCAGGTCCCGCCTAGATGGACTAACCACTCAGCCACGGCGCCGCCATTATAGTTCCAGACTCAGGGAAGGATGAGGAATAATCCTGACTGGAAAAAAAAATTTCTACCTCCCTGCTGGGAATCGAACCCGGGACCCCTTGCACAGCAGGTAGGCGGGGCCAGCCCGCCTGCAACACAGCAGGGTTTTATTTGCTGTTTCATGGGAAATGAATTAGTAAGCGAATAAACAAAATAAAATGAAGGAAAATACAGTTGCATGGTTGAACAATAATTCTAAGGGGACAGTCGTGTAATAAGTTTTGTATAATAGACCTGGTTTAATTATAAAAGTAAAAACGAATGTAATTTGTCTGCGGCGAATGACTGCAGCAGGTAAATTTAATAAGAACAATTGCTGCGTCTGACAGCGCCGTTTGGGGAGCTCACGGAAGGCCCCTGCTCTATTTAATTCTGTTAAACTTGTTATTCTCGGAGCTTTATGACGAATAAAATATAATGTGCAATATCTCGCTCAATCTACGTGGCCAGCAAATGAAATAGCGTGCACACGAAATGATTCTCTGCGGGAATGAAGCAAAAGAAAGTCATATTTTCCACCTTAACCTTTTTCGTTATGGCATTCTCCGTGTTTTAATGAGAAACATAAAAAAGCAGAAGGCGTCACGAAGGAAGGAACATCACGGAATCCGCACTCTTAAAACAAGTGATATTCAACTCCTTGTGGCGCTGTTGCTGTGTTCAAATTTAGAACTATATCATACACCCTACCTTGTTTATCGTTTTACTGTTAACAAATCAATACAACCCTATCAGTTGTGGCAATAAAGAAACCGGACTATGACCTCCAAATTTACTCGTATATTGAAAACTCTGATGTGTTGCACTCACATGACTTTCTCTACTCTTGTACTAACCACTCTTACAAACTCTTATTCCTATATCTTCTTCATGTTAGTTAAAATAAACATTTGTACAAATTATCTTATTGTTTATTTCCTTGTAGGTACAAGAGGAATGTTAGAATACAGTAGGCTTTGTGCGATAGTCAGATGTTTGAGATTCTGTTGTCGTTGCGCACTTAACATATAAAAAAAATGAACAACGATGATCCATTTCACGAAAGTTCTAAGTTTTCCGAAACTCACACACACAACAAGGAATATCTCCGAAATGGCTCACTCTACAAAAACATTTATTCAGACATAAATTGTGTATTTTAGCAAGATCTACATTTTTGGTATAGTAAGATTTTGTCTATCTCTTACGGTTTACCAGTTACGCAAAATTCGTCCATAGCAAATACGACTACAGGAGCTATAGCCAGAAAATTCAAGATATGCGTTTCATTTGTCATAAAAAAATCTCAAACATATGACATTTTAATCAAAATCGTTAGTCATTTTCAAGAAAATCAAAATTTTCGAAACATTTTCCATGTAAAGGGTAGTTTAGGGTGGGGCTATTTTCTTGAAAATCTTCGTGTCACATCCTTGAATGACAATAAACTTAAATACCAACTTTGGTTTTTAACCGACTTTTCGTTTTTGAGTTATGCTGTCCACGGACTGACAAACACTGACCGTTTTATAAAAATGCATTTTTTTTTATCCAGGGGGCCTCAAAACATATATTTCCAGTGAAATCTCGACATCGAATTTTCGAGTGGAATAGTATACTTTCTCTACTATGCGTAGTGGAGAAAGTAAAAATGTAAGCATTTGCTCAAAGGAGAGACGAGATGACGATGGTGGGTATGGTCAGATTTGTTCAACTTTTTGCTGGGAATGTCTGCACTTAGCAGCGCCCTCCAAATGCCTCAACAGTTTCTCGCTTCATGAGCCTGCTACTTCGCTAATTTCATCAACGTTTTTAATGACTCATAGCCAGGTTTCCAGTCGTTAGTCTGACATCAAGATTCAAGTGTAGGACGAGTAGCGAGCGAGGGGATTAGTGCGAGATTTCTCCGAGGCGCGGCGCGGCGCGGCGAGGCGAGGGAGTGGGGAGTGACTGAGTGGCTGATACACAGACACCGCCTAAACACGCACCTTATTAACTTCTCTTAATTCCCTGGAGAGGAGGGTTAATAGCGGGAATAAAAACTTAGCTATTTTTTACGCAACTACAGCGATTCCTGTAACCCATGTGTCCACGCACCAGTTCCGTTTTTAAAAACCTTATGTTCACACTGCATCTTCTTTAGCAAAGGTGCAAACGACTGTCACTTTTTTGTAAGGGCCATAAAGGCAAGCTTTCAACAACCCACAAGTCTGTGCAGTTTACGTGGAATAAACCTCATTTTACGTTTCTTGTATACGTCTGTATGTCTATCAGTCTGTGGACAGCATAACTCAAAAAAACTGATGTGTTGCACTCACATGACTTTCTCTACTCTTGTACTAACCATTCTTACAAACCCTTATTCATATTAGTTGGGATAAACAACTTATCTTATTGCTTATTTCCTTGTAGGTACAAGGGGAATATTAGAATACACTAGGCTTTGTGCGATAGTCAAATGTTTTAAAGCTTTGAGATTCCCTTCTCTTTGCACACGTAACATATAAAAAAATGAACAGCGATGACCCATTTCACGAAAGTTCTAAGTTTTCCGAAACTCACACACATAACAAGGAATATCTCCGAAATGGTTCACCCTACAAGAAAATTTATTGAGACATAAATTGTGTATTTTAACAAGATCTACATTTTTTGTGTTGTATGATTTGTTCTATCTCTAACGGTTTACCAGTTAGGCAAAAGTCGCCCAGAGTAAATACTACAGGGGCTATAGCCAGAAAATTCAAGATATACATTTCATTTGTCATAAAAATATCTCAAACATATGACATCTTAATCAAAATCGTTGGAGCCATTTTCAAGAAAATCAAAATTTTCGAAAAATGTTCCATGTAAAGGGTAGTTTAGGATGGGGCTATTTTGTTCAAAATCTTCGTGTTGCATCATTGAAAGACATTAAACTTAAATACCAACTTTGGTTTTTAACCGACTTTTCGTTTTTGAGTTATGCTGTCCACAGACTGACAGGCTGACACACACGGACCTTTTTCTAAAAATGCTTTTTTTGGATTCAGGGGGCCTCAAAACATGTATTTCCGGTGAAATCGCGACATCGAATTTTTGGGTGGAATACAATAGTTCCCCTACTTACCAGTAGAGAAGGTAAAAATGTACATCTCTTTAAAACACACAATCTATGGTCAAATAAAATTTTTTTGTGTAGTGAACCATTTCAGAGATATTTGTTATTTCTGGCAGTTTTGGAAAACCTAAACTTTCCTCAAATGCAATATTGTTGTTCATTTTTTTTATGATTTGTTTTCATTTTTTAAAAGATAATTTCTGCAATTGTTTATCTCAACTATTACGAAGAAGATAAGAGTTTGTAGGAATGGTTAGTACAAGAGCAGAGAAAGTCATGTGAGTGCAACACAGACCGCTGATCGGTACACCAGTTTACTTCCCAGAAGTTTTTGCCAAGCTTCAAGAATGGCGGCCATACATAACAACCCATCCGCACACACAACCAACTTCCTGGAGTCTACAGAGGTCAAACTTATGCTTCATCCACCATACGCTCCCGATCTGGCCCTGTGTTCCCGATGATAAACATTTCCATGCCTGGAAAGAGCAAGAATGCTCTCCTCCAAGCTTCTGGCTGGCTACGTACGCACCGCGGGTTGTTCATCCTTGCGCCGCTGAAACTCCTGGATGGAGGGCTCCACCACATACTAGTGGCAACTAGAAAATTGCGAACGTCCCATACCCAGTGAGGGGGTGCACCATCTTGCTGAAATAAAATGCCCATATTGCCATCTTCCTCAAGAAACAACTGCAACATATCCAAATAAGCTTCATGGTGTACTGCGTTTCCCGCAAATAATACAGTTGTGCTCACGGTAAAGTGCGAGACGCGCATTCGAGAGGTCATCGGTTCGATTTCCGTCCCTCCATTTCACCTGACTTCTCATTTCACTCCACTTTTCCATCTACTTGGTTGTTTCAGAGTTCTAAGTGTCGGTAGGAGTTACGGAGTGTATAGCAGGTGCTTATTCTCTGTAAACTGTCATCCTCCGGGACACCAGGGTCCCCTGAGAGCCCCAGGCAGAGGGGGAGCCGGTATACGAGCGTACCACCAGGGAGATCAATTCTGTAACAGCTGCGGACCCTGCCCTCTGTTATCGTATCTCCTCCGACCACTAATATAAAATATCCGCTAGGAAATTGCAAGCATTTCTCAACGTGAACTACGGCGAGTGATGGATAGTTTCCTAGAGGTGCCAAAAGTGTATGGACAACTACAGTGGCCAGTTTCAGCATCTCCTTTTATAAAGTTGGTAAGTAAAGCCTTTAAAATAGCTTTAAAAATGTTGTATGGCTTCATCCGAGCCTTTCTATGATAGCGGCAAAGGATAGCGCCGAAGATGCGGACAGGCAAAACACCGCGCAGCCCGTATGGAAATTTTTTTGCTTTGCAGGTATTTTGGCAACCACAAATAAAGTTTAAAAAAATCTGATGTGTCACATTCACATGACTTTCTCTACTCTTCTACTAACCATTCTTGCAAACTCTTATTCCTATATCTTATTCGTATTAGTTGAGATAAACATTTGTACAAATTATCTTATTGCTTATTTCCTTGTAGATACAAAGGGAATATGGGAATACAGTAGGCTTTGAGCGATAAGTTTATTGAGACATAAATTGTGTATTTTAGCAAGATCTACATTTTTGTACAGTAAAATTTGTTCCTCTCTTACGGTTTACCAGTTATGCATGTCATCTGAAGTAAATAGTACTATTTGGTCTATAGTCAGAAAATTCAAGACAGAAATTTCGTTTGCCAAAAAATATCTCAAACATATGGCATTTTAATCAAAATCATTAGAGCCATTTTCAACAAAACCAAAATTACACACACACGCACGCACGCGCGCGCACACACACACACACACACACATACACACACACACACACACACACACACACACACAGACCTTTTTCTAAGAATGCTGTTCACTTCCTATACCTTCGAGTTTCCCTGCAGCTGCCTGCCAGACTTGCAGAGGTCCTAGCGGACGACCAAACAGCGGTTGATAGAGTTTTTAATTTTTAGCGGAGTGCAGTATAAATTTGAGGATTTAAAATTTTAGTTATCTGTTTATGCTTTTTGGACATACTTATCACCTTGTTTCATATCTGGCTATTGCAACTGTTTTTTACCTTTTGTGTATATTTTTATTGTTGCTAGTATTTTTATTACTTTCTCTATTGGTAAGTAGGGGAAGTATTGTATTCCACCCAAAAATTCGATATCGAGATTTCACCGGAAATATATGTTTTGAGGCCCCCCCCCGAATAAAAAGAAAGCGTTTTTAGAAAAAGGTCCGTGTGTGTGTCTGTGTCAGTCTGTCAGTCAGTGAACAGCATAACTCAAAAACGAAAAGTCGGTTAAAAGCCAAACTTGGTATTTAAGTTTAATTTCTTTCAAGGATGCGACACGAAGATTTTGAAGAAAATAGCCCCACCCTAAACAACGCTTTACATGGAAGATTTTTCGAAAATTTTGATTTTCTTGAAAATGGCTCTAACGATTTTGATTAAAATGTCATATGTTTGAGATATTTTGATGACATATGAAATGTACATCTTGAATTTTCTGGCTATAGCCCCTGTAGTCGTATTTACTCTGGACGACTTTTGCATAACTGGTAAACCGTTAGAGATAGACCAAATCTTACTATACAAAAAATGTAGATCTTGCTAAAATACACAATTTATGTTCCGATAAATTTTCTTGTAGGGTGAACCATTTCGGAGATATTCCTTGTTATTTGTGTGAGTTTCGGAAAACTTAGAACTTTAGCGAAATGCAACAACGTTGTTCATTTTTTTATATGTTAATCGTGCAAAGAGAACGGAATCTCTGTATTCTAATATTCTAAGATAAAGCAGAAGACGAGACAAGTGAAAGTCGGGAGAGCAGCAATCATGGACGATGAATGATGGCGCGCATGCGTCCACAAGATGAACTGGTCTCGTCTCACAGTTCTCGTGACACTTAAGGAAATAGCAGTTGGAAGTGTACTCATAAAGCAAGCGATTTGATTAACACAATTCTCGTGTGCGAGTGGTGGTGGAGCCACTCCCTCCCTCCCGCCTTCCCCTCCCCACCCCTCCCGCGGCTGGCAGCAGGGCGAAGCGAGCTAGCGTGGCTGTTAATTGAACTAATTAGTGTAATTACACGAGTTGGAGAGAGGGATGGAGTCAGGTCTACTTGTCGTCTTTCACACCACTTGTTGATTATTGGGGGAGAGAGTGAGATAGCTCAACTGTAGCAAGGCAACTGTAATACGGCACTACTACAAATCTGGGCACCGGAGAAACAGACAGACAACAAAGAAAAGTGAGGCAGCAAGAGATTACGGAAAACAAGTGAAAGGGAAGGTAATTAAAGACGAAACTAGGAGAGTGGTTGGTTGGGGTGGTTTGCGCTGCTTTAGTCCAGTGGCGTGTACGATAATCACATGACATCAGCCTGCCTTTTACTTGCTGTTATTTTCTCTCAGTTATTAACATCTCATACAACCTGATTATCCTTCCCCAAGAGACTTTACAATGATAAACACCACAAACGCTTCTGACTTACGAAAATGCAGACTTTTAGGGGTATAACCTCCTGCGTCCTGAGGTCACAATACTACAGTTAAAATTATTATTTTGTGCTTAATGAGCTATGGGCCAAAATTAAACAAAAATGAAAAAAAAAAATTGGGGGTGGCTTTTTGGAGGGCCTAAAATGACATTTAGACAGGCACAAATTTTGTTATTGTGTTATTAAGTATCAAAAGAACAAGAATATTCGAAATAAAAATTTTGTTTTTGGGGTGTTTGGGGTTCAGGGGGGGTTTTAGGGGTAGTGGCCTCAGTAGCGCAATTGGTAGCGCGCTTGCCTCTGACGCGGAGGAACGGGTTCCATCCCTGGTACTAACATGGGGATTTTATTACCTCTGGAAGGTCTGGCACGGGGTGCACTCAGCCTCGTTAGGTCCCGGGTGACCAATTAAGCATGGTCAAAAAGGCTGGGAGGGCTCGGGACACTAACCAAGTCCCACCCTACAATACTGCACCCCACCAACGACGCCTGTAGCGGGCAGAGGTGGGGGACGCAGCGGCTGGGTGGCAAGCCTTGGCCCTTCATGGGCTATTGCGCTAGGAGTTTAGTTTGTTTTTAATCATATATGATATACAGAGAGCGAGAAAAAAAATCCAAAGCCTGTATATGATACGAAAGGATGCACGAGGAAAAGCACAGATATTTCTGTTCATAATTGAGGACAGAGCAATAATGGTATATTATGCAACAAGGCTATAATGGTAGTAATTAAGACACGAGTATATATTAAGAAACGAGCAAAACGAGTTAAGTTTCATACGACAATTTATGCTCGACCATATACCTAATTTTATACTTGAAATATCGTAAAATGTTATACACTCACCAGGGACAATGACCTACATATTGCTGATATTTGGGGTTTTGCGCATGCGCTAAACGATCGATTCGTTCCCAGCACATCACAGCTGCATGATGTAAATGATAACCTTGGAATGCTACGTAACGTTGAAAAATAGAAGGCAAATTGAATATATTGGTTTTCAGACGAAAATTTATTTCATGTATAAGTTATTTATTGTACAATTAGTGAAATTAATTTGCAGGACTGTGCTTAGTGCAATATTCTTGGAAGTTGATACTGTATTGAGGTTTCTAAACTCGCGCTAGTTGTGTTTCGAGAATTAATCGATATTGCGCTTTGCCATTGTTGCATGGGAATTCTGTGATTGGTGATACACCTGTCCTTCAATGAAAGTTTGAACTTAAGGAGGTCCATTAAAGGATCGCTATCAGACTTATAATTAATAAATTTGGGTATGTCGAGCATAAACAATATTACATCAATATTTGCCAATTTGCGGCTTACAATTTCATTTATTAGACCTGGGAGGGCGTTATCTTTAGAACAAGTTAAGTGCGCCTGGGCTGTTCCGTGACGAGCTTAACTCTACTGCTCTCGCAACCTCTATTTATAATGGAGCCGGCGTCATGTGACCTTCAAAATCTTTCCGATGTGCACGTGTGCAATGACTCAGCTAGAATTAACGAGACGTTTCTAGACACTACTGGTGTTATCGCGCTGTTACGGTCACGTGCACACCACCGTTCCAGACCACCTGGCCCCCTCTCCTCTCGTCCGTATATTGTTCTACAACTAATGTCACAGTATAATTGTATTGTTTACGGTGAAATCTTGGTATCAATGTTTACTTTTTCTACTACGTATAGCAAGTATGGGAGGTATTAGACCCAAAAATTCGATTAAGAGATTCCACCGAAAATATATGTTTAAGGCGATCTGAATCCAAAACAAGCATTTTTGGAAAAAAATTCTGTGTGTGTGTGTGTGTGTGTGTGTGTGTGTGTGTGTGTGTGTGTGTGTGTGTGTGTGTGAGTGTGTGTATGTGTGTGTGTGTGTGTGAGTGTGTGTGTGTGTGTGTGTGTGAGTGTGTGTGCGCGCGCAACACAACTTAAAAAAGAAAATTCAGCTAAAAGCCAAAATTGGTATTTAAGTTTAATATCTTTCAAGGATGCGACACACAGATTTTGAAGAAAACTATTCTACCCGAAACTACTTTTTACATGGAAAATTTTGATTTTCTCAAAAATGGCTCTAAGGATTTTGATTAAAGTGCCATATGTTTAAGATATTTTTACGTCAAATGCAATGTGTATTTTGAATTTTCTAGCTACAGCCCATGTAGTCCTGTTAACCCTTGATGACTTTTCCATAACTGATAAAACGCAACAGACAGACCAAATCCATACAAAAAATTAGATCTCGTTAAAAAACACAAAATTTATGTTAAATTGTCTTTTCTGCGAAGTGAATAATTTCGGAGATATTGTTATCTGTGAGTATTTTGAAGCAATTATAGACGTTCTCAAATGGGAGGTCGTTGTTCATTTTTTATCTCTTGGTATGCAAAGAGAACGGATTTTCAAATTGTCATATAGCGACCACTCATAAAACATTGGACTATCGCTCGAAGCATATCGTATTCCCCTTGAACCTATAAGGACATTAGCAATAAAGTAATTACTGCTCGTGTTTATCTTTACTAACATAATAATAGAAGAAAGAGAAAACAAGCATTATTCATGTTTTATCAGATATTTTCTATTAACTTAATCAAAGCAGTGCTATTAGTCACATTTGAACGAACAAGTAATGCAGATTATCGGAATATCTAACAAACATTTGCTGTTGCGAATTGGGAGCGAAAATTGACTTTAGCTAAAGTGAGCATCAGTTTGAGAACGCCACTGCTATCTAGCGAGGAAACTGGGAAGCAGCAGGAGTACCTAAACAGCTGGGTGAGTTGTTAGCTGCCAAAACACATCGATTTTCGGGAACCGCAGACCAGCAGCACAAGGTGACGCATGAATATCCTTCTTCAGTGGTTCACCGCCTTAAAGCACCTCATCCTAGAAGGATTAAAGCGACCCATGTCCACGACTGCACGTTTTCTGTAATTGGCTTTCGCTTGCCGCGGTATTCAATTATTCCCTTACACAGTTCCCCTCACACACCTACCGTCATTTAATCCACGCGTTTAAAACAGAGGAAAGCAGCGCTTCGCTTTAAGTTCTTCGTTTGTTTCCACTGTCAAACTTCCGGTCTCCTCTATGAACACAATTTACGTTTATGTTTATACTCTCATTCTATGTAATATAACCTATAAATTCTCACGCCGAGAAAATCAGACCATAAATTATATTTATATGCACTATTTTATAAATAAAATATGAATTTAAGTGCTATAAACTAAAGATTTGACTAAACAATGTTAGATTCTATAAAAAAATAACCTAAAATATATTAATTTCGATTAGTGCAGTTCAACTGCCGAGGAAACCGAAATCCAAGAATTAAATGTATTTCGATCTTCTCTTGTTATAACAGAAAACCAGTTTATAATCTGAAATACAGCTCAATTTATGTTGAACATTAACAAATAACCTTTCTTCTGGAAAAATACATTAATTATTAAAAGAAAATTGTTAAAAACACAGATGACAAACTGAAATGGAATGCTATTTTCATTGCTAATCGATTGTAATAGTTTTTCAGCTATTTATGGGATACAGTTGGCGACACTGACTAAACAAAAGCATGCTAGTGATATTTTGTACAAAGCAAAACGATAACCAGGTAATAAATCGTATATGATCATTACTAATTTTACAAAATTCCTTAAACATGAAACAATCTTCTGAGGTTACTCCCAGAAAATTTAAAAAACAATTTCGTTACTCATATAAATGTCTTTAATACATACTTTAATGCAATTTGTGAGTCATTTTTTAAGAAAATCAAAGATGTCGAAAAATGTTCAATGTAAAAATAGTTTGGGAAGGTATTATTGAACTTAAGGACTATGTTTGATATTTCCCCACTTTTTGCGCTTTTTTGTAGTTATACCTACTATCTGAATTTTTCCCCCGGGGGAGCCTAAAAACGAATTTCCGGTGAAATCTAGGTAACAAATTGTCCGTTGGTATGTGGTAGTTAGTAAAACAACCTGATGTGTACATTCACTTGACCTTCTCTACTCACTCTTTTACAGACTATTCTTAAAAACGCTTATTTCGCTGTCTACCCCGTATTAATCGAAATAAGCGGTTTTAGAAAAGGTTTTAGTACACATTTTCCTATAAATAAAATTGGGCACAGGAGAATACACTAGGCTTAAGCCTAGCAACTTTTTAAGAGTTAGTCACTATGTAATGGCTTTGGCATTATGTTCTTTGTATCGCCAACTCATAAAAAGGAAAACTATATGAGAAAACAGTGATTAGGTAAAAAAAGATGACACAAGTTGTGTGCTTTAACGAGTTAAACATTTTTTGTTTGGTAATATTGTGTCTATCTCTTAGTTTACCAGACATCAACAATGAAGAGGACTTCAGAACTTGTCCACAGAAAATTCAAGATATACATTTCATTTGTGATGGAAATATCTTAAATATTTAGCATTTAAATCAAAACTTTTGGTGCCTTTTTTGAGAAAATAAAGATTTCGAGAAAGGGTAGTTCAGATACACTCGGACTTTTTTCCTAAAAATCCTGCAAAAAGGTATTGGAAATAATCGTAAGTTCTAAACAGTAAGCTTTTGTTTATTTTAAACACCAGTTACGACCGAGCGAGGTGGCGCCGCGGCAACATCTGCGACTCACATTCATGAGGTCCCGGGTTCGATCCCCGTTCCGGCCACTCTGGTTTTTCAGTGATTTCCTATTGTCATCAGGCGAATGTTAGGATGGATTCTCTTCCCATGGGTTTCTTTAGCTAGATTGTCATCTTTCAGATTTTCGGTCGCTCCGGCGATTGCGGACAGATGGCACAGATGCTTGCGGTCTGGAAACCTTCCTTTCCTGGCGTCTCCTGGAAGTTGCTGCCCGGGCCGTAACGGTCACTTTGTCACCCTCTCTCTCGGTAGAGGTGCGCCAGGTGTCGTCTGTAACTATTAGGGACTTCTGCGCGTCCCTGGGCTTCGCTGGTTCCGCTCTCTGACAAGCCTACGGACTCACTTCGCCTCATACCATCCACCTGGTGGGTTGGGTGTCCCCCTACATCAGTTATCTAGACAGAATGTACATTACTTCCAAATGAAAAGGATTTAGCAGACTGATAACGCCTAGAAACGCATTTCCGGTGAAATCTGGCCAACGAACTTTGGGTAGTAAAGTCCGTAAAAACACAGAGAACGTGAAATAGCGCTTCATTCTTTTTTGCCCTGTATTCTTCGCATTACAGACCATTTATTGTTGGTGGAATTTTCCACTAGTTAAATCAACACGCTGGCTGCAAAAAGTTGGAAGTTTTTCATCAGTCAAGTTTCATGAAGTCTGAATCTGCTCGACGCGTGACGAGGCGGTTATTATATGTCACGTTGCATATAACTCTAAACAATGGAAATCTCGACATGTAGGCTTGGAAAGAGCCCGTATTTAACATCCCCCTCTGTAACACACCCTACCCTACCCCAGCATCTCGCTTCCATTACTCTCATTCCTCTTACCACACAATTTATCCTGTCTTGTCTCTCTCCCCAGGCTCATTCATTCATTCATTCATTCCCTTATCAGTTAGTGTATATAATAGATACAATCCATCCCTTTGTGCTACGTAAGAAAATATGAGAGGGATGGAGCCCTTTCTGTGACGAGGGAGTCTCTTCTAAAGGCAGAGGGGGATGGAATTACGGGGGAAATTTGGGGTGTAGGATGGTTAGGCGACAAAGTTGTTGTTACCATCCCCCACCCTCGCTCCCACCCTCGCTCGCTGTCTGACTTACGCTTTTGTTCAAGTACATGTTTGAAGCCCTCCTCGTTAGGTGTCGCATCATTCCATAACAAGACCTTTCTTTCAACCACATAATACAGGCACATCATTTCATACTTACGTACGTACGTACGCACGCACGCACGCACGCCTTCAACCCTTTCAGTATCACTGCATAAGTGTAGTCCTGCATTTGTCTACAAATAATGCCATGGCTTCCTTTCACTGAGATGCCTCACAACTTCTTTATTTTACTCACAAATAATACTCACATGACTTTCTCTATTCACTGCAAACTATTCTTTACAAACTCTATATAAATCATGTTAATCCAGACGGATATTTACTACTTTCTCTACTGGTAAGTAAGGAAAGTATTGTATTCCACCCAAAAATTCGATGTCTAGATTTCACCGGAAATATATGTTTTGAAGCCCCCCTGAATACAAAAAAGGCATTTTTAGAAAAAGGTCCGTGTGTGTGTGTGTGTGTGTGTGTGTGTGTGTGTGTGTGTGTGTGTGTGTATCTGTCTGGGTGGCTCAGTTGGTTAGACGCTGGTCTACTGATCCCAAGGTCGCGGGTTCAAACCCGGCCCAGACCGATTGTTTTTAACTGTGCTTAAAAACGACAGTTCCATGTCAGTAGATTTACTGGCATGTAAAAGAACTCCTGCGGGACAAAATTCCGGCACCCCGGCGACGCTGATGTGTTCCTGGCAATTGACAGCGTCGTTAAACAGCAAAATTATTTAATTTAAACGTGTGTGTGTGTGTGTGTGTATGTGTGTGTGTGTGTGTGTGTGTGTGTGTGTGTGTGTGTGTGTGTGTGTGTGTGGACAGCATAATTCAAAAACGAAAAGTCGGTTAAAAACCAAAGTTGGTATTTAAGTTTAATGTCTTTCAAGGATGCGACACGAAGATTTTGAAGAAAATAGCCCCACCCTAAACTACCCTTTACATGGAAAATTTTTCAAAAATTTGGATTTTCTTGAAAATGGCTCTAAAGATTTTTTATTAAAATGTCATATGTTTGAGATATTTTTATGACAAATGAAATGTATATCTGAATTTTCCCCCTGTAGTCGTATTTACTCTGGACGACTTTTGCATAACTGCTAAACCGTTAGAGATAGACCAAATCATACTATACAAATAACGTAAATCTTGCTAAAATACACAATTTATGTCTCAATCCTAAACATTTGACTATCTTAACTAACACGAAGAAGATATAGGAATAAGAGTTTGTAAGAATGGTTAGTACAGGGGTAGAGATAGACGTGTGAGTGTAACATATCAGACTTTTTAACTAGTTATGCTCGTTTATAAATGCACCCCGATAAAGTTACTTTATTTGAGGACATGGAAGGGCAATAGAAAAAGTGATTTCAACAAAAGTTGGCTTTAACCATAAACATAAAAGTGGAGAAGCGTATTCCCCACATGACGGCGCTGGAGGGAAAAAAGGAACAAGTTGTGAATATTGGGTTACATATAAACATACAAAAGAAAGGACCTCCTCGATACCACCCAGCCAGCCAGCCTGCCTGTTTTCTAACCTCGTCCTCCAGCTGTTGTACAATCCCTCCGTCCTTCCGTCCTTCCTTCCTTCTCTAGGGGCTTTGTATGTGCCGTCCCCGAAAGCCAATAACAGGCAGCGAGGGGTGCCTGTTTACGGGTCGCTAAACTACCACCGGCAGTTGCAAGATCAGCCAGTCGTGAAAAAAGGATGGAGGGAAGGGAAGTTAAGGGAACGAGGCACTCCAACAAAATGAAATCCATAGCACGGTCACAACCAATTTGATAGCGGGAAAAGGAAGGGTCACAAAGTTAAAAAGAACGAACGCGCACACGTAGCACTGGAGAGGTAGGGGGGTGGGGGGGGGGGTCAAATCAATGGTACAGGAATTGGCCAGTTGACAGAGAGAGGGTCTTCATTCACAGGCCAAAGCGATGGTATCGAAATCGAAATTCCAGAATCGTCCTCCAATGTTATCCTTCTATTGGAAATCCTAAACATGCCCATAAAGGTGGCGCTATATAACGGGATGTTATCCCCCCCCCCCCCTGCTCAGAATCGTTATTTAATTTTGCTTCAGCGCGTGACAGACGTGAGCAAAAAGAATAATAATTTATGTAAAGGACAAGGTTCAGAAAGGCAGGTCGTATGGGATTTTCGGCTTCCTAATTCGTATTCCAGTGGGTCAACTTGGATTGAGCTTCCAGTCTGGACTGTGGTCACCACACTTCAAATGATCCAACTTCAACTCAAACGTTTTTCATTAATTTCTGCTAAAATTAATTTATACGGAGGAAGATAGAATAAAAAAAGTTTAACATTATGCGACGTGAATTTTAGAAAGAAATATCATACTGAAAATGCAGTCCCATGACTTTCTCTACTCTTGTACTAACCATTCTTACAAACTCTTATTCCTATATCTTCTTCGTGTTAGTTAGGATAAACATTTGTACAATTTATTGCTTATTTCCTTGTAGGTACAAGGGGAATGTTAGAATACAGTAGGATAGTCAAATGTTTGAGATTCTGTTGTCTTTGCACACTTAACATATAAAAAAATGAACAACCATGATCCATTTCACGAAAGTTCTAAGTTTTCCGAAACTCACACACATAACAAGGAATATCTCCGAAATGGTTCACCCTACAAGAAAATTTATTCAGACATAAATTGTGTATTTTAGCAAGGTCTAAATTTTTTGTATAGTATAATTTGGCCTATCTCTAACGGTTTACCAGTTACGCAAAATTCATACAGAGTAAATACGACTACAGGGGCTATAGCCAGAAAATTCAAGATATACATTTCATTTGTCATAAAAATATCTCAAACATATGGCATTTTAATCAAAATCGTTGGAGCCATTTTCAAGAAAATCAAATTTTCGAAAACTTTTCCATGTAAAGGGTAGTTTAGGGTGGGGCTATTTTCTTCAAAATCTTCGTGTCGCATCCTTGAAAGACATTAAACTTAAATACCAACTTTGGTTTTTAACCGACTTTTCGTTTTTGAGTTATGCTGTCCGCAAACTGACAGACCCACAGACAGACACACACACGGACCTTTTTCTAATTTTTTTTTTTTTTTTTTTTTTTTTTTTTTTTTTTTTTGTATTCAGGGCATCTCAAGACATATTTCTGGTGAAATCTCGACATCGAATTTTTGGGTGGAATACAATACTTCCCCTACTTACCAGTAGAGTTATAAAATTAACTATATATATATATTTGCAAATATATGTTCAACTTTGTTTTAAGCTTTCACTAGGCTTTTCTTGCCACATCCTATTTAGTTATATAATTAGCTATGATTGGCATCTTTGTTCAATTGTTCAGTGCATATAAATTTAAGTATCTGTGACTTGCTCACTTGTTGAATTCTAAGAATTCTTTCCCTTTCTAATTATCAGAACTGGCCAGTGTGTGTTGTATACTGCTCGATTATTTGTGAACGTATTGAATTCTAGGTATCGAAGCTTTGAGTTAATGGATTTCTTGTTGACAATTACCTTAGCTACACTGATTTGCATTAATCGCATTTGCTTCAACACAACTTTATTTGCTAACGACTTCTATTCGTGGACAAAATTCGAATTTGTAATTCTGAATTATACATTGATTTGAACATATGACGGTTATTTATTACAATTATTTATCTATCTCACTAATGTTTCCTTATAAATTACTAACCTTACCAGTCAATAACTTCGGTACTATATAAGGGGTTATATAAAAGTGTAAAAATATTTTCAATATTTTCCTTTGATAAGAGGTTTAAGGGGGTTTAAGGCAAGGAAGGCCTCTTGTAAAGAAGCAAATATCTCAAGTGGTGGTGAAAAGGCGTGTCCCTGAAGGATACGACCAAGGCAAGCTGTAATTGCCACTCGGAGAGCAGTAAAAAGAGTCTGAGGAGACAACAGTTTTACTCCCCTCTGGGGGAGACTTTTAATGACCACTAGAATCGAGGTACCTACTCCACGGCGCAGGACATAACAAGGAAATTCGGCAGTAAAGGTGTCGAGCTGGGATCTCTTCATTTATTTACTTCGAAGGGATTTTTATGCGATAGAGTGCACAAAGGTACAGTCTGCGTAGACACCATGAGAACTAGGACAAATATCTACTGAATCAACGTAAATACCACTCTACCAATAAACGTGACGTCACACAGGTCTGTACAGTACCCAGCCTTTCCGCAAAGGTGCTCTACTGATTGAGCTACAGTGTTCTGTTTTTGATCGGGAGTAAGTTTATGAGGAGTTCATCGGAAACGAAGTTTTCTCATGTCTATTACTATTGATTCATGCCAATTCCCAATGCTGCCTGGATGAATTCATATGATGTCCGTCGATATTCAAGCATTACTGCAACAGCGGCAATATTTTCGTCGGTAACAACAATTCTTGGGCGTCCTTCACGAAATTCATGACTACAGGAAAACCGATCTCTTCTGAATTCGGTGTATCAATTATAAATTGTTGCCTTAGATGCAGCTTCTTCAACAAATGTAATTTTTTTCAGATTGTTTAAACGTTAATAAAGATTTAAAGTCTTAAACAAATCGCAGCTCGGAAATGTTCTGTAGTTAAATTAATTTTTGAGTGAACACACAATCTTTAAATTACTGAGGATAATTAACAAAAAAGTTTCAGCAAATGGAGCAAACTATTGAGATATTTTTCTAGACCCGGCGAATGACGCCATGCAAATTGATGGTGGGGGTAACGTCTCTGTTTTCTTCCTTGAAATATACAAGACCCTGCTGATAATGCGAGCAGGTCCTGTGCCTTTACGTACCCCTGCGCAGCTATTGGCCACTCTCCACATCTAAAAAATACCTCTTTACACGGCAATCAACTAGCAAAACATTAGAAAGTACTGTGAAATGTAAAAAAATTTCACTTGCTTTTAGAAACATGACATTCTAAAAATGTTCGATCTTCGTAATTTGGCACAAATAGAGTAAATGTATTGTAGAAGAAATTTGCCTCATGAAAAATGGAAGTCTAAACTATTTGAAGAAACAGCCTTCTTAAGGAATAATTTACGTCGTAAAGCTCGATAGATAAAAAAGAGCAATAATGCAATGCAGTAAGCAATTTGCTTACTTTTAGCGGCTTGTAACACACTCTTATTGGTCTATTGTCGCTGCCTGCGTCTGCAATATTGCTGAATCTTCCTCTGCTCTCCAACTTCTTTGCCTTCATTCATTTCGAAAGGATTATTTCTCCATAAATCTTTGTCGGAAGAGTTGATTAAAGTTGAGCTGCTGGTAGAAGTCGCCCTCCATCCCTTCATTTTCTACCACCCCCTTCCTCCACCTGCGTGCTCATTTAATTTTTGTGCTTAAGAAAAGAACTTTTCCTAAACTTCCATCCGGCTGAATGACTGGCTTGTTGGCTGGGTAAAAGACAAGGAATATAAGCTAGGCTTTAAAAGAATTTAAGAAAAGTCTGACGTCAGTGGAGAAGATGAGCTTGCATGAAGAGGGGTTGGGAAGAAAAACGTGAAAAGAGATGGGATGATGATGATAAGTTGTGGCGATGTAGAAGGAAATAAAAAGTTTCGAAAAAATGAAAAGATTTCTTCTTCGTATACTCTGGGGAGAAAATAAATTGCTTCCAAGTCATCTGAATATGAACTGTCTTACTTAGGTTTAAAATAATGTTATTAGCTAGCTGTCGATTTTAATATGAAATAACAGTCTACACTTTTAATTTCAACAACAAGGTTCTTAAACGATCACTATTTAAATCTTGCATACATCCAAAGCTTAAACGTGAATAAGGTATATTAAAGTCGAACATAATCTGGCAACAGTGTAGGGCTGAAGAAGCGAATGTTTTGTTTACTAATGTGGCTACTGCTCTCAAGCATGCGTTCACACGACGAGTGAAAATACAAACTGGGCCCGCCCTAGAAAATTGGTTTCGCCATCATCATGTGTGTTTGGTATCAACTACTGCAGTTTCAAGCTTTCCGAGCAGTATTCACGATATCTGAACATATAGCTTAAAGGATTGGTGACAGTAGAATGAAACTTCGACCAGTTATTCTTTATTTACCACGCACCATAGAGGAAAATGGTACAAGAAGTTATGTTTCAGCTTAAGCCCCCTAAATTGTGCGCACTCATACCAGTAACACCTTGTATATGGGTTTATTACTTGCAACATAAGTGCGGCATACGTTGAAGTAACCAGCATTTATCTTCAGATTAATTGTCCATCCTAGCTTAAAATTCCCAAGCCGATGGAATACGATGGTTGCACTCAGCCGAGTGTTTTCTGGAAACGTAGCCTTATTCTTTCACTGCATTCCGAACAGAGCTGATGCAACAATAATAATAGACTTTGAAGTCTATCACTGAAGTGGAAGACCCATAAAATGTTTGAATTTTATGTAGGAATATACCGCCTTTATGTATGATGGAAGTAGTTAAAAGTTTGCACGTCTCCCTTTGGGCATCTAAGCCTGGCTCTTCCATATCATAAATCTCAATAGAGTCACTATAATGTATCTCAATTGTCCATGCCAATTATAGGTAGAGGAATTTACAGGACCAATGAACGTTGCGCTAGAATCTAAGCGTGTTGTATGTATTTATTTGCAAATGTGTACCTACTGGAGATAAACTCGTAAATTCAAGAACTGGTCGGGCAGTTAATGCCCCTGTACTAAGGTATCTTCCCTATAACTTTGCCCCGCATCTTTTAAATGTCACGTGACTGGTCATCTCTTATTGGCTGCTGCCGTGGAGTAGGTTGTTCCACGATGCAAAATAGTTCCTTATTTGATATTACTTAATACAATCGAAGATAATTGTCTGCGTTATTATGGCAGTGCGAATTAAATATATTATTTACGGAGTTAATGCATCTGAAATTAAGTAAATGCTTATCAACAAATAGATAGGAGAATACTTCGGTTTAAACCAGTCTGTCAGGACGACAAAACCACGTGCATCTGTCATGAGTGTTTGTATATCTTATCGTTGCATTGCACACGGCCTGTTTGGCATCAGTCGAAAGCGTACATCAGCCAATCATGGGAGAGGGGATTGAAACGTAACGCGGAAGAATACAATACAGCAGGGCAAAGTTATAAGACAGAGATTGGCTGCACAACTCGCGTTCTGGAGGCCCCGTCTTCAAATCCCTTACACTGCTTGGACTTTAAGTAAATATGGAACTGAATACTTCAGTGCCATGGCCCAAATGGTACAGGAAGAAGACTTAAAACTGAGGTAATTTGTAAAGTTTAAAAATGCGCCTAAAGCCATGCTCTAGGAAAAACAAAGTCACGGCGTCAGGCGAATATTTTTATTTATACAAATACACCCAAAAACCTATTACATTCATATATTTACAATTTTAACATAATAATTACAGGAAGTATATGATAATGGCTCATAATAGTAGCCGAAATAGTGCTTTGTAAGCTGATTGTATGATAATTTCTCTGGTTATACATCTAGTGACTCAACTTAAAATGTTGGCCGCCGTGACATGCGACCAGTTTATATTTTGGTAACCCTGTATAAGGCTGTGTTCCCTATAGGGCGATCTATTCCTACATTCCACGTGTGGCCTAACTTCCTCCAATGCAGACTGAAGGTACACGCTGATAGATCGTACATGTGTTGTATTTTCATTAATCGGAATGGTAGATATTGTCCAGGAGGTAAAAGTCTGACAACAATCACTGAACTAAACACAATTTTCTCTTCTTGAACCATCTGATGGAACTATAATCTTGAAGATGGCATGCATTTTAAAGTAGGTAAGTTGTATCAGCGACTTACATGTCTTTCCTCAGCAGAGTTTAGGCCTGCTGGAGTCACATCAGTGGCGAGCACGGACATCCAGAGGTCAGCAACAATTCATGAGGAAAAAAGAAAGAAAAAAAGCTTTTTTAAGATACACGAAAAACTTCAAGTATGTACAAACTATACAAATAGCTAACTTAATACACACAAAATTAAGCTTAAAATTACTACACTTAGGTTTGTTATACTTCATGCAAGATAAAAAAAAAAAAAAAAGGTGCAAACAATATGCCAGTTTTTAGAAGCCTTCCAGCAAGACCAGTCAAAAGAAACTGACAATAATATACCCACACGTTTTATCAAAACCTTTCTGTCTCGTTTCCTCCCTCTCTCCCACCCTTCCTTTTTACTGTCCCCACCATGTGTGTGTGTGTGTGTGTGTGTGTGTGTGTGTGTGTGTGTGTGTGTGTGTCTGTGAACAGCATAACTCAAAAACGAAAAGTCGATTAAATGGCATGGAAATTTCCAAAAAAAAATCCCTTACCGTAAACTACCCTTTACATGGATAAAGTTTCGAAAATTTTGATTATATTAAAAATGGTTCTACAATTTTGATTAATACAGAACATGTTTAAGACAGTTTATGACAAATGCAGTACACTTATTAACTTTTCTGGGAAAATTCTTTCTGAATGAATTTTGGATAACTGATAAGCTGTATAAGTTACACAAAATCTTACTACAAAAATGTGTATAAAACTGTTATATATAGTCAATACTGTCAAGAAAAGTGCAAGCCTGATGATATTGCAGACACAAACGGACCTTTTTCTAAAAATGTTTTTTTTTTTTTTTTTTTTTTTTTTTTTTTTTTTTTTTTTTAATTCAGGGATTCTCAAAACATATATATTTCCTGTGAAATTTCGATATCGAATTTTTAGGTGGAATACAATACTTCCTTATACTTATCAGTAGAGAAAATAAAAATGCCTTTTTTGCTTGGATTCAGGGGCCTCAAAACATATTTCCGCTGAAATCTCGACATCGAATTTTTGGCTGGGATACTATACTTCCTTCTACTTGCAAGGGTGACGATTTCAGGTTTTCTTACAGGCACAGAATGGAGTAAATAATGTTGTGGCGGTTACGTCATTAGTTTAGTGGCCGTGGTGGGAGAAAGAGGGTAATTTCGTAGCATTACTAAGCTGTTGATCAGTTGTAAGAGAATGAAACAGATGAAGCACTTGCCGATGTGTCTCAGAGGTCACAAGAATGCAGGTTACGACCCAGCGGTAAACGTGCTAATCGGCTCTGCTCGGCTCTGCTCGACCCGCTTGTAATTGGATTCCCGGCTTTACGACATACTTACTCCTTATCGCGTTATGCTCCTTGCCATATTTCCTTGCTTTTTATTCGAAAGGCGCCAGACACATGGCGCCCCTTTAAACTGGACTGGGATGTTTCACACCGCCCGACTCCACCTTCTTTGATTATTCCTGGAGAAGACGTGAAGGGCGGGAGGGGGAGAGAGGCAACCTCTTGGGAATGTAAGATGAGGGTGGAAAGGGGAGGAAATGAAGCTCCTTACAGCCCTGCTCCTATCGTTGTCATGGCAACCGCACTCAAGGAGATCTTGGTTGGCATCTTCCGTCTGCCTTGCCGCACGTTTGCTTGGAATACCTGTCTACCTGCAATACTGTGACACGTAAATACCTACTCCACCTTAATGATGCTAATTCAAACGTGCTAAGCAACAGGCAGGCACATAGATATAAAGTGCACCTATGTATGGATTAGCTCTGTGCTTCAAATGTGATCAAAGGAATATATAAACACGTACAGCGGTTCCCTGTTTGCTCATTCTACCCACATATGCATGCACTTCCCATTCACGTATGTGGAAAAATGATGTCACGCGCAAGTGGGTGTCAGATAATAAAAATCTGGTCCACTGGACTCACATTTCTCTACTCTTATTCCTATATCTTCTTCGTGTTAGTTAAGATAAACATTTGTACAAATTATATTATTGCTTATTTCCTTGTAGGTGCAAGGGGAATGTTAGAATACAGTAGGCTTTGTGCGATAGTCAAACGTTTGAGATTGTCTTTGCACACTTAACATATAAAAAATGAACAACGATGATCCACTTCACGAAAGTTCTAAGTTTTCCGAAACTCACACACATAACAAGGAATATCTCCGAAATGGTTCACCCCACAAGAAAATTTATTGAGACATAAATTGTGTATTTTAGCAAGATCTACATTGTTTGTACAGTATAATTTGGTCTATCTCTAACGGTTTACCACTTATGCAAAAGTTCTCCAGAGTAAATACGACTACAGGGGCTATAACCAGAAAATTCAAGATATACATTTCATTTGTCATCAAAATATCTCAAACATATGACATTTTAACCAAAATCGTTAGAGCCATTTTCAAGAGAATCAAAATTTTCGAAAAATGTTCCATGTAAAGGGTAGTTTAGGGTGGGGCTATTTTCTTCAAAATCTTCATGTTGCATCCTTAAAAGAATTTCTTTTTTTAAATTCAAGGGGGCTCAAAACATATTTTCGGTGAAATCTCCAGTAGACAAAGTAAAAATGGCCTCGTGTGGAGAATTTTTCTCCCAAAATGCAATAAAAACAAAGTGGGAAAATCAGCTTTAAATTACCAAATGGCAGATTATACAGATTATCAAAAAATAGTTATATGCACAGAATACAAAAATCTATTTTTAAACTCATTTATTACGTTATGCATTGGTTTTAACATATGGACGTTATTTATTGTAATTATTTATATATTTCCCTGTTATAACTTTATAGAATAATTCCGGTGTCGTGTTGAAAAGAAGCGTCTGGATAAGATCTATTATATTGTTCATTTAACCTACTTTTCTCCCGAGTTGGGGCGAAGCGATCGAGTGAATTGTAAATAAAGCTACGGATCACATAATGGTAGATATGTCTAAAATATGAACATACGGTATCTGAAGGAAAATTTGAAACGAATGAAATCTATTTATTGTGACACGGTGGGAGAGAGAGGGGGGGGGGGGATCAGTGCCGAAGGTATCGCCGAATAATCAGAACTGGAAACCGCAAACACGCTGTTTAAGCTAAAAGACAAATGTGATGGGGTCTATATGCATTAAGGATTATAACAACCACAACCAACTGTCACTTGCCTTGTCAAATGTAGTTCAAATTCTCGGGCAATATCATTTCTGGCAGTCTTCATTTGGATTTTATATTCCTTTCTCGAGGAAAGAGTCGATGCATTAAAATAACCAATTTTGGCATAATCATCTTATAAAATGCAGCCTGAGACATATAAAACGGAGATTTTTGGAAATGCGGGGTAATTAAAAAAATCTGATGTGTTGCACTCACATGACTTTCTCTACTCTTGTACTAACCATTCCTACAAACTCTTATTCCTATATCTTCTTCGTGTGACTTGAGATAAACATTTGTACAAATTATCTTATTGCTTATTTCCTTGTAGATACAAGGGGAATATGGGAATACAGTAGGCTTTGAGCGATGCTCAAATCGCTTAACAACGATGTTCCATTTCACGAAAGTTTCAAGTTTTCCGGAACTGACACATAAGGAATATCTCCGAAATGGTTCACACTACAAAAAAAAAAAATATTCAGACATAAATTGTGAGTTTTAGCAAGATCTACATTTGTTGCATATTAAGATTTGGTCAATCTCTTACGGTTTAGGAGTTATTTAAAAGTCATCCAAAGTAAAAACAGGACTACATAGGCTATAGTCAAAAAATTCAAAATATACATTTCATTTCTCATAAAAATATCATGTCATTTTAATCGAAATCGTTAGTCATTTTCAAGAAAATCAAATACCAATGGACTTTTCGTTTTTCAGTTATGTTGTCCACAGATTGACACACACATGTTTTTAGGGGGGTTCAGAGGACCTCAAAACATATATTTGCGGTGAAATCTCCGCATAGAATTTTTGGGTGGAATACTTCCTCTACTTATACGTAGTAGAGAAGTGATATATAATAATGTAAACAACCAGTTAGACTTATTTTATAAGTTGTCAATAAATTCTATTTTCTTCCCATGTCCAGGACATAAAATCAAATAACGAGGAAGATAAACGAATAATAGTATGTAAGAAAGGTTAGTTCAAGTGTAGAGAAAGCCATGTGAATGGAACACTGATTTTTTCCTGGATTCGTGGTGTCTAATAACGTATTTCTGGTAGAATTTTTGAGCGGAATGCAATACTTCTGCTACTTTAGGGACACTGGGAGTGAAATTTGAAAGTTCCACATTTTTTTATAGATTTTTCTGAAAATTTTACTGTGTTTGTATTTATATGAGAATAGGAGCTCCGCCAAATTTCATTAAAATTGGATAATTCGTTTATGATATATAAATTATTTTATGAATTTAATAGGCACATTTTCAAAATAGACCTCGCGTCTATTGACTTTTCAAAATTCATTTATATTGGCAGAACTGATACTCTAAAACATGGGTAACAATTGTATGAAGAGATATTTCAAATACGTTTGCTGATTATGCTGTACATATTTTTTTGATAACAAAGAAAATTTAATCTTAAAAATTTTTGATTTTTTTCGTACAAAAAAATGTTTTTGGAATTCGTGTTAATGATAACATCAATATTGAATGATAGTTATGTTTAGCTGCTATTTATGAATACTTTTGGGAATTTTCATTGAATTTGAAGCAAAACTCAGGCGCGACCTTCTTTTGGAATGTACAGAAATGTAGTTTTGAGGAAAACAGGCTTTTATATAGGAGCATCCTGTGTACGTTAAGGGAAGAGCGCTATTTGAAAGGGCCGTAATGACCACGTGCAGTGGGGGATATGAAAAATGTTAGCTGATCCAAATGCACCGGTGTTCCAGGAACATTTTAAGGTAAAAAAAGAATTTTCGATTTTTTGACAATTTTGACCAAAATTTCACCCCCAGCGTCCCTTTGAGAATATATAAACCTCGAATAGTAGTTTTCTCGGCGGAGACGATCCTATCCTTTTACACATGTCGTCTATGATAGAAACAGCAGCAGTAATGTTTTCCTTTAGCTATTGTGGCTGGCCTCGTTGCCATGCTGAAAACATTTATTGCCCCACTCAGCGCTCGCATGTTCATATCTGGTGGTGTTTTTCACCTTGAAATAAGCCAGAGTATATAATATGGGACGCAGCTGTTGGCGAGTTGTTTGTGGAGTTCACCCAGGGCTCCTAGATAGCTCATCCATTTCACGAGCAGACATTCACAGAAGAGGGCTTCCTGCTATATGGTATATAAGGGTTCCAATAGACCTCGAAAATAACCGCTTCAAAAAATAATAAGCCAACAATCTAGTAGCTGGTGGAGGTATGGTGGAGTGACTGGTCGGCAGAGTGAGAGAGGGTGAGATGTATAGGGTAGCCGCCAAGTGGTCTTGAGGGCTCTCCACTCCCGCTTACTCAAGTGGACGGGGATGAAAGGCGAGGCAAGAGAAAGGGGAGGTTTCCTCACCCCCCAGCCCGGCTGTCTCAAGTGCCCTCTCGGTCTAGCTGCCACTAAGGGCCCCGTCTCGGTCAATTCCCACTGCAACAGTACTACATTACGCTCTTCTGTGTATGTGTGTGTATTGTGGCCAATCGTTTCTTCTTTATTTATACAGTGCCCTCATGTTCCTACATGTCCGCTCCCAATTTATTCTCTCTGCTCACTGCAACTTTGCCTTCCAAAAACCCACTGCAACTGTCATATGAAGAGCCTAAGGATTTATATTTTCCAACAAGAGGCTTTCTGCGTAGACATTCTGGCTAATTATGCAATACTAATACAAGAGAGATATACAAACACCATAGGTTTAGGCAACAAAGGGGAACACCTAGCTCATTGTGGCACCAGGAGGAAGAGATGAAGTTAAAGTGTTCCACTGCATAAAGACTCATTGTTTTGTTGTGGCGTTCTCCAGGGACACATCAGCACATTCGGGATTCAACGTAAATACATCCATACGAACATATGACGCTTGGAACACTTCCTATGCGGCAGATTTGTATATGGTACACTTTTTTACTTTCTATACTACGTATAAGTGGGGGAAATATTGTATTCGACCGAAAAATTTCACATCGAGTTTTCACCGGAAATGTTTTGACGCCCCCTAAAACCAAAACAGCATTTTAGAAAAAGTTTCGCGTGTGTGTGTGTGTGTGTGTGTGTGTGTGTGTGTGTGTGTGTGTGTGTGTGCAGCTGCACCTTAAACTATTTTTTACATCGAAAATTTTGATTTTCTCAAAAATGGCTAACGATTTTGAATAAAAGCCATATAGCAAATGAAATGCACATTTTGATTTTTCTGGCTATAGCCCTTGTAGTGCTGTTTACTGATGATAATTTTGCACAACTGGTAAATCGTAAGATATAGACCAAATCTTACTATACACAAAGTGTAGATCTCGTTAAAACACACAATTTGTGCCCCAATGATTTTTTGTGTGTATTGAACCATTTAATAAATAAAATAAATAAATAAAATCTGAAAACTGCCATCCCGGTACCTAATTCCTTACACCGGGACGTAGCTTCCAAATTCCATAGATTTATTAATAAACTATAAAAAATATGCAAATCTACAAAGAATTTTTCAGATAAGAAAATTAAAATTAAATATTAAAGAAAAGTAAAAATAAAATAATAAAATAAAATAAGCTACCAATTCGAATACAAAATAAATATACAAATAATACTGGTATCCAGTTAATCCTCAACTAAAATAAAAAAAACAAAAAATTTTAATTCATAAACCTAGAAATCTATAATACAAAATACCGGTAACCGATATTACAAATACTGCTATCCAGTATTTAAAAAAGAATAATTTTTACAACTAATTAAATCAATTACTGAACCATTTCTAAGATATTCCTTCTTATATGTGTGAGTTTTGCAATACATACTTTGCTCAAATGGAAGGTCGTTATTAATTTTTTTATCTGGTGGCCGTGCAAAGAGAACGGAATTTCAAAGCCCTCATATAGCGACAACTCTTAAAACATTTGAGTATCGCTCAATGCCTGCTGTATTCCCCTTGCATATACAAGAAAACTAACAAGAAAATTTCTGCAAGTGTTTATCTGAACTAACACGAAGAAGATATAGGAATAAGAGTTTGTAAGAATGGTTAGTACAAGAGTAGAGAAAGTCATGTGAGTGCAACACATCAGATTTTTGTTTTCCTTATCTAACAATGTACTTAGTGAGTATAGTTGTGAAAAAGCAGCCATAATAAGGAAATAAGCCTCTCATCCTGTGTATACACGCTTTCCCCAAAATTTCAGCCATATATTTTTGTTAAGTGTGAAAGTTGAAGACCAGCGTCTTGCATTGTTAACAAAGGAAGGTATTTACCGCTGTTGGATTTGACGTCTTCCCGATGAAGGTCGGGTTTGGTGCCCAGCATGCTGAGTGGATGCGCACCAGGTCCCAGCGCGCCAGAAAGTCCCAGAAGACTCGCTGCAGTTGCTGGGGGCCCCGGCAATCCCGGGTGGGGCATCATAGGAATAGGAGGCGCGTGTGCCGCGTGTGGCAGTTGCTGAGCGTGCATTTGTTGCTGTAACAAAAAGAAGGAAACTATTAGGCATTGTTGCTGATGAAGATATAGCCAACTCTGGGAAAACAGTTATATCAAATGTCCGGGAAATGCTTTGATGGTAGATCAAGAAATAATTTTGTACTGAACAGAATGGATAGCTCAAAAGGGGGGGGGGGGGCTCTTTCAACAATAGAATTATAGTCTAACACGTTACCCTAGGAATAAACCTTTATTGAGGAAACTGCCTCAAAGTATAGCTTATGGAGTGATTCCAAGTTCTAAATCAGGCCTGGGGAACATTACTCAGAAGGCGTGAACAGAGCAGTCCCCCCCCCCCCCTGCTAATATTAGCATACATACACACACACTGGTTTTCTCTGTCGGTTTTCCGCTTTGATGGTCACGAAAGAGATAAATTGAGTCCGCAACTGGTTGGTTCCCATTTTCTGAGTGGTAGATTGAGTCCCAAAATTTTTGGCTATACTGAGGTACAGCCTGACGATTTACAGCGTGTTTTGAAAGCAACTTAACCTTTCTTTCCCGATACAATAAATATTATGTGAAACAGCATCACTGATACATTATATTACCGCATAAAACAATTATGATCATACTTTGAATATCACTAACGAATTATGGTATGACTCAGGACATTGAAGCAACACTGGCACTGCTTACTGTTCAACTGCATTGCACACAATTTTGAATTGCTGGTGTTTGTTTACATCGTACCAAGGAGTTCCCCCCTCCACACAGCGAGTGCACGTTCAAGGACAAAGGCAATCTCCTGGGTCAATGACAGCAGAAGTCTCATAGCTGCAGAACAGCACATAAAAATACAAGATTGTGACTACATTCTGGAGACAGCATTCGATATTTCCTCCTGCTATTTGGCTGACTTTACAGTTACTGCAATTCGAACAACAAATAACTGCATATTTCCATACCAGTTTGAACAGATTGTTTCATACTTGACATCCGAACATTTTTGAAGAAGGATATGACGAAGTGAGTCACAAAGGACATTCTAAGTTTTGAGTTTCTGAAAACAACATCTGTATGACAAAACTTTGGGGACTGTGCATCTTATCAAGACATTTTGAACCACAAAAATCTTGCGTAGTGCGAAGTCTCCACAAAGCGGAAGGTGAAATTTTGTCATCTAACATTATAGACCGGGGACTCAATTTATTCTACAAATGGGACTCAAGGGGAGAAAATAGGGAAATGCTCTGGATCCTTCTGAGTACACTAAATGATACTTTTGTGATACTAATTTGGTCGCTGAATGTGTTTGGAGGGGAAAGCAGTTTGCTTGTCTGACATATTTACATATACCACACTGAATTTGTGAAGATAGCGGCAGTGATTTGATTTTCTTTATTTACATTAAATTTGCACACACATTTAGTCTCATTCTTACGTCAAGACTCTTGGGAGGTTAATGAATAATTCTGCGCAATGAAAAATTCCAACCCTCCAGCGGGGAATCGAACCCAGAGCCTCTGGATTTGAAGGTTAGCATGACTACGGGTGTGGTTGTGACGTACATGACCACTGCGGGGCGAGAGAAGTCCTGTGTTCAACTACTCATATAATACGTCACAAAGAAAGAGAAGAGACGGGGAAAATTCAATTCAATCACTTTAGGGAAGTGACAGTTTAAAAAAACAGCAGTCACAATACACTACTGAATCATTTTTCCTCGCACTTTTTAACGCACTGTTGCAATAACAGAATGAAACATGGCGCAAATTTAACTTTAAACATGAGGAAATAACGCAGCGTATGCTAAGATACAAATACAAACAGAAGAGTGACATTTAACTAACTAACTTTTAAAAAATCAATACCTATTTTGGAAACTCAAAAAGTAATAATTTTTCTACACTAACTTAGGGCATAGTATATAAATCCTGTGTTACAGATCTTTATTTCTAAACTCATTTCCCAAATTTTTAATTTGAATATTATTAAAAATGCATTGTGTGGAACATTTATATTAGGACAACGAATTTACACAATAAAACATAAACATTTAAACAACGATGGAAGCTAGAATTTTAAAACAAGGCAAAAGTATTAGTTGTTGTTTGTGACAACTGATATTTATTTCAACGAGCCATATTTCTTAATTTCCCAGATGCATTACTTTAAACATAAAATTAACTTAACACCCACGAATTCAATTTTATTGTTCAACGTTCACTGGCATAAATTTCACTGCCTCCCTTTACGCTTTTACTCCGCTTCAATTTCAATGCATAAACATTGCCTTAAAAAGGTTATGATTATTATATTACGCATTTATACATGTTATATTGTGTTTTGTGAATTATGAACTGATTCTTTTTTATTTTTTACAAAAATAAAAGCCTATTTTACATTACCTAATTGGGTTAAGAGCAGCGAATAAAATAATGCGAGATGAAAGAGTATGTATTGATAAAATAATTTACTATTGTAATGTGTTTGGGTTATTCTCCGCATTTCAAACACACATAAAAAGTGCGCTTTTGATAAAACAAGATTATTTCATTATTGCACAGACCGACACAATATCGGAGAAGAGGTGCAAAGCATGGAAATGTTGGCTATGAGATTTGCACTCGTATGACACTGGTTAGAGAGAAACTTCATACTTCTGAGAAGTTAAATGTAATGGTGTTACTTTTTCATTTTTCCTGTTGTAACATACATAATTTTCACCATGACATCATTAAAAAAACTAATAAAATCACCGTTACTACAACTGTAACAAATGGGTTAGGGAAGCCAGTACAAAAAAATTACCATGTTGCAGTATTTTTTTATCTCTATGCAGCCGCAATTCGGATTAAAAAGTTGACATAAGATTTGAAACATAAATAGTCATTTGGGGGAATGCGAAGAACTTGTGTTTGTTCAAAATGAAGACAAATGAAGGGAGTTACGTAAGTGCATTTATAAAATTAATAATAATAATAATAATAATAATAATAATAATAATAATAATAATAATAATAATAATAATAATAATAATAATAATAATAATAATAATAATAATAATAATAATAATAATAATAATAATAATAATAATAATAATAATAATAATAATAATAATAATAATAATAATAATAATAATAATAATAATAATAATAATAATAATAATAATAATATAGACAGAACCGAAGATAAGACATTAAGGCAAAATTTTAAAACATAAATCAGCTGAAATACAAAAGGAAATGAATTGACTAGGCTGTTTTGGAAACATAACTGACCTAAAACATGCCGAAAATAATTAAGAACTATAACAAAGAAGCGAATTATAAAAACTGGAAAGATCTCTCGTGGATAATGCTAAGATAAATTATAAAAATTATAACGCAGCTTCAATGTAAACACCTTATTTTAATTTCAGTCCCTTTTCTGTCATTTACAAGATTAATGTATTAATCTACTTCACTTTTAAACCAATTCAATTTGTAGCGGTTAAAACACCTGGGTTCTAGGAAGGGCATTCATTTACAAAGCAATCAGTTATATTTCTAGCTAAGAGTCTTTGTTGGAAATATAGTTTTAATACAATTATTTACTCTGTCATGCTCCAATGTATCCCACTCAGTCGACGTTTATCTAATTTTATGAAGTTGAAAATATATGAAGAGGAATCGTTCAAAATGATTGACGGGGTTTTGTATTCTTTCTGTGAGCAGTGTATTAAGCAAACAGCCATTATTTTTTAATGATAGGAATTAGGTAACTTGAAATTATTCCTCAACCGCTTGACATAGTAATTAAATTGTTAATCACGCGTATCAGGTCACAAAACAACTAGCAATGACAGCCACCTCAGCTAGATAAGGTATAGGGTACACAAATACGGGGGACACCTCGCGCAGTGATATATATTGTGTCCACCACACCCCCAGAAGGAAACATAGGAGGCTATAGGTCGCGGGTAAACAGACCACAGTGACGCACGGAAGTCCCTGGTTCGAAAACCCGACCCAGAGAGGCCCATGAACCAACTGTAGAGCCAGTTGGTTTTTTGAGCAAGTATCTGCACCGCCACACACCACAGAACCTGGAAGCACACCTCAAAGATGAGAAGAAAGAATGAAAGAAAAATGAAGGAAAGAAATCGCGATAGATGGGGAAATCAGAAAAAACTACGAAAAAAACAATCCGGAAATTGTCTGCTACCATAATAATCGGGAAAGATTGTATTTCATCCAAAAATTTTAATCGAGATTTCATTGAAAATACGTAATTTGGGAGCCCCTGAATCTCAAAAAAGTATTTTTAGAAAAAGGTCCACGTATGTGTCCGTCTGTGAACAGCACAACTCAAAAACAAAAAGAGCATGTTTAAAGCAAGATTTTCAAGAAAATCCTCCCACCACAGACCACCCTTAACATGGCATTTTTTTAAAAAAAAAATTGATTTTCTCACAAATGAATCTGACGATTGTGTTTAAGACGACCCAAAAATGTAGATTTCATTAAAACACAATTTACGTCTAATGTATTTTTTGTGGAGTGAACCATTCCAGAGGTATTCTTTGTTAAATGTCTGAATTCTGCAATACTTTTTCTGAAATGGCAGGTACTTATTCATGTTTTATTTCTGACCACGCAAGTAGAACGGAATTTGAAACCCATCACCAGCTTTTAAAACATATGACTATCGCTTAAGCCTACTGTATTCCCATATTCCCCTTGTAGCTACAAGAAAATAAGCAATAATTCACTCCTCCAGTTAATTGACTTACTCTGCTCACAAAATCTATTTCTGTCAGTGTACTTTGACGACTCCAATCCAAATAACTTCAATAACGTTTAGAACCTAAATAATTTTTCATTTGTCATGTTAGCTGATTTAAAAGTAAGTTCAAAGTTATGTTGGAACATTGCTCCTTTACTGGATGTGGCATCACAGCAAACATTATACAATAACACAATAGCTGGATAACTCTATTACCTCTGAATGACCATGACGTTAACTAAATACATGTAAAAGCAAACACTCATGCAACGTTCAAGCCCACAAACTCTGTCACTTAACCTCAACTTAAAAACAAACAAATAATAAGCAACATACACAACACAAGAAAATGCGGTTCTTTGTCTTCACATAACTAAACATATTTTAACTATAACACAATCTAAATCAAAATTAACAACACAAAGAAGAAATATTTAGTGTTATTAACTCTGGGGAATGTATTTGTTCTTGATAGGGCAATCGCGCTGTGGAGTGGGGAGTTTCTTTGTACGATGTAAACAGTTCAAACTGTTGTCTACAAAGCAGTGCCAGTTTTATATCGTGTGGTTCTTGGGTATCCAATAAACATAGTCACTAATAATACTGAAAGTATAATCATAATTGTAATATAATGTATTAGTTATGCTCTTTCGCGTAATATGTATTGTACTGGGAAAGAAGGATAAGTTGCTTTTGAAGCAGGGTGTAAAACTTCAGCGCAAGAGGAAAACACAACAAAGCGATATCTCAGGTTCGCTTGTATCAACCACAAGGTCATAGCTAAACTCCTGAGACAAATCCAGCACTCTTACTCTTGATTAAGAACTGTCGGGCGATAGTCTGGCCCTCTTAGATGCCTCTAATCGATCCCAGGGGACAGTATGTGCTCCATCACTACCTTTCCTTTCATCCGTGTCACGTCGTTTCATATCATCGCACTTCAGGCTGATCACCCATCCTGTCTACTCTCTCTGATCGAGTCTATCTGGTCCTCAACACGCCTCTGAACCTGTAAGTCCATAAGAGGAGGGCAAATAGAGGCAGAACATGATTCAGTAATGTATACTGAGGTAAACAAATACCTCGAGTCATCCAATATACAGGGGCACGGAGTAAACTGCCAAAGGAAGTGTCACAACTTCTTGAAAATTCCCTTGAGAGACGCCATGTGGGATAAAGTCATGAAAAACTAGCTGTCAGAATCAGTGGAATGGGTCGCCTGATTCACTCCCCTCTTTCGCTCAAGTACTCAATTGCGTCCAATCCAATTAGCACCCTATTGCTTTCCCGGATTTAAAAGGAGAGCTTCAACACTCCATCTCTAAGACTAAAAGCTAAACCTGGCAGCCGAAATTACACATTACTTCTCTTAAAAGCAAGGTTTCAAGATTTTCTCCTAGGGATTTTGGCATAAGGGCAAATTTGCCACGTTTTCTTTTTCCTTTCCTTTTTCACCCCATCAATCTACCTATCACGTCCAAAAATTCTTCACTGGCCACCGGATAAGGAATTAGACTGAACCAAATGACAATATGACATCCTAAATAGCATGCTGTTGTTTTATCTGTTAAAATGGATGAACTCTTCACAGAAGAGTGAAATTATTTCCTTTGTAGGGCGGTCAACGAATTACAGCTTCCATGTATGTAGATATCCATTGTTTTAGCGTTCATTTGTATTCAGCTATTGCTATTCATTCGTAGGATACTTTTAAAAAGCAGTCGCACTTTTACTTATACCACCCAATATATAAAAAACGCGGCTCTAATAATGCTAATAACCGAAAACACGAAAATGTAACTGTTTAAACCTTTAGATTAATCATTTAAACTGCTGGCCACCTCCCAACGCATATGGTGCTGCTGGTGGTTATCTGTGGAATTAAAGAAATATATATTTTGTTTGTTAACGCAGCTGTCGATTGTTGGCACCGCCATTGCGCTGCAATTTCGTTCCGCACGAGTTCTTTTACATTACAATAAAGTACTGACATGGGCTTCTTGATTTTATGAAAACTTTAAAACTGTCGGTCTGGTTCGGATTTAAATCCAACTGAGCCACCCAGACCGACATTTGTGGAACAGTTAGGGACTTCTGCACGTCTCTGCGGCTTACTTGGTCCCCTCCATCTGCCGACCTGTGGTTTCCCTTCAGGCTCTTGTGCCTGGAAAGTGGTAGCTTAACAATAAAACCGCGATTCTTTCGGACACGCTGTATCTGAAAGTGTTTATCTAATATAAAATAGCAACCAGACAATTCTAAACACTACACTTTTACACATGAATCATTCTGCACTACACTCCAACACTATGTCCAAAGTTATCGATTCAAGCAATATCGACTGTAAACATAACACATAAAGCACACTTTGCTTAGAATATACTTAGTTTCATAGTTTGGAAAATTTATATAACTGGCATTAACAAAGTTTACTAGAGCAATGATTTTTCAAAGTTCGCCAGAAAACGTTGCGTTAAATTAAGGTTTAATGGAAACATGAATCTATGCTCACTAGAAACGCACAAACACACACACATACGGGCATCTCTGCAGCGAAACACACACAAAAAAGGGTGAAAAAGACCCCACAAAACATACCAAAAGCAAAAATGTTGATGTGAAACCATCTACCACACTGATCCCAACACGCTGCAATTCTCAGATAAAGATAAAAAACACACGGCACCATATAAAGCCACTGGACATCAAACAGTAGATACAAAAATTCCACCTCCCGATGCTCTAACATGCACAAAAGTTGGTGATGAGGAAAACGTTGCTAAAAACTTCCTTTCTGCAAGTTGACGCTTTCAGAGAGAGATGATGCAAACAGTACGGATTAAAAACGTGGAATTTTTGTACTTCAAGGGGTGAGGGAAACAGATTCCAGTGTAAAACGCCTTCAGCTATTCGCTTCTTAATCCGTGTGGGTAGCTTTAGCATCTTCCGCAGTATAGTCAACACACAGTTTTCATTTAAATAAAAATAAATAATTAAAGTCTTGAACTAAAATAATTACTCAACGTTTTAGCTTCCTGTGTTTGTATCTTTCTTCATTCTCTTTTGCCTATGTATTTCAATATAAATCGATTAACCAGTTCAGGGAAACAAAAATATCGATAAATTTTATTTACGACCTAGTAGTAATGCCAATGACGATTATATCGCCTGTGTGAGTGGATAAGGTTTTTATTGGGTGCTAACCTAATCGAGCTCTATGTACCCCGGGCTCATCTGAGCATCGTCCGATATGGTCTAACAGGTTAAAGGACGACTAAAAATTATTAAAAAATGTAAGTGGCGCATAAAAAGGAGTGAAAAATCCAAACAGTTTTTCAATAGCGTACTGTTTTTATTTATTCCTTTTCTTTCCCTTCTTTGTGTTAATACAGTTACATCGAATAATCAAATGACGCAAGGAGTTCAGAATTTTAATTAAGTTTTTTATCTATGGATGTTTTTTTAACTGCTATAGTTTTCAATATAGGGCTGTTAGAGCGATTAATTTTGCTCAGGCTTTAGGTTCTTTTATGAGCAATAAATGCACGGCATGAGACTACCGACTTTACTTTCCTTCCGGAGAAAGCAATGCTAAGGATTTTTAGGGCCGAAAAAAGCCATCGTCGTCCTCCAGGTTTGAACCCGCGACCTTGGGAACCAGAGGATAGCATGTTACCCCTAGACGTTGATAACTTAGACTCATTCGACATTATAGTCAGAGCGATGCCAGGTTTTAAAAACATACATGACAAATTAGGTATTTGGAATGTTCCTAGCAAGGCTCACAGCCAAATTTGGTACCTGGACCGCCTTCTTAAGAAAAGTTTTGAAGCTATTCGCGTAATGAATTGTAAACCAAACATTATCACCTCAGAAAAGAAGAAACAATTGACTTCTGATTGTATATTGTAAAAATCCCAAACTTTCTGTCTCTCCTAGCATTTCAATTAAACTGATTTAGAATTCTTTAAATAAAACAGAATACGTGCAATACATTTTAACTGTTTATGGGAGTTATTCGTTTCATGTTAACTCTTCCTGCTATGTTACGAGTATTTAACAATTTTTAAGCATCAGTTGTTTATACTATAGTAAAATGAAATGGAGTGAGTAAGCGAGTGAGTGAATCGGATTTAGGGGCCCATCGACAAGGTCATTTAGACCCGAAATGACATGGAAACAATCGAATATTTTTCCGTAATGATTTTAAATGTTTATATTTAAGACGTTTTATATGATAAACTGGCCTAGTTTGAAAACACACATTTGATAACTATTTCCGGAGAGTTTTATGCAGTTTCAAGAGTATTTCTTTCTCCTTGTGTAGTATATTTTCTGTGTTGGTATGATGAATCAGTTTTACTATATTCTTAGCATTACTTTTTAACAAAAGGACCTGATTTTGTTTTAAATATTTCAGCTTAGAACTTGAAGCAAGTATTTATGCCTAGTTATAGTAGTATTATTGAAGAGATCTAAGGAAGGGGCAAAATGTAAATGTGTTGTATTTCCCGCTTAAGTATCTCAAGTTTGAAGAGAAATGTTTAAAAGACGGAAGGTGGAGGAAAAAAAAGCATGTATGTATATTTTTACATCTTCCTAATTTGTAAATTTAAGCTCCAGAAATGAAATTTTACGCTAGAAAGGTTTTTACTTGTTGTTCTAAGGGAAAATCAGAAGTCAAAAGGATGACAAATAAATCGAAAATAGTTTTCCTCCCTCTCATTGAAATATTAATACATCTAATTTAAAATGTTGGTGTTATATTTTCATAATTATTAACCGTCCTTTTTTAAGCACACTACAACAACTCATTTTTTTATTTTCAAAACTGTAACAGAACTCGGAGAGTGAACCACTTTATTATAGATATGGTTTGGAAAACCCCAAAGTTGTTTGGATCATTAACTTTAGAATGGGGTTACAAATATAAATGCAGCATTATTTTGTGCATATCAAAAACATTTAGTTTAAGTAAATGGGTGTAAACTGTAGTTTAGTTATATGAGAAAATAAAGTTAAGCTTGAATGTCGTAAGTTCAACATTTTCCAAAAATGCGACACAGAGATTTTCAAAAAAAAAATCCCTCAACTCTAAACAACCCATTACATAAAACATTTTTCGAAAATTTTGATTTTCTCAAAAACGGCTCTAAGGATATTATAAGGATAGATACACAAAATCAAAACTGTAGTTCTTATTAAAGCATACAATTTAAGTAAATGCAGTTTTTGTGATTCTAACCATTTCCTAAATATTCTTGTTACTGTTACTGTTACTTTTCTCTTAGGGAAGTCATTATTCGTTTCCAACCTTTCTTGGCCATGATTAAAGAACGGCATTTCATCACTATCACACAGCTCTTAAAACATTTGACTATCGGTTCCCCTAATTTCTTTGTACCTACGAGGAAATACACTATAAAGCTATTTCCGCAAATGTTTATTTCAATTAGTATAGAGTAGTTACAAGAAGAAGCTTTTGTAATATTAGTTTTGTACAAGAGTGAGTAAGAAAGGCATGTGAGTGCAACACATCCTTGTTAGATTGAAGCAGGGAAATTTGAAATTACAGAAATACCAGACACAGAAACGTTTAAATCACATTGTAATGTCATTATGATTGTTATACTAAATATTCAAATTTTAAAACAAAAACAAATAAGTACATTGTGAAAAAGATGGTTTTAACGTTAATTAAGCGTTTTCACATAAGCGAGATTATAATTCGCAAAATATGGTAGCACGGATATTTCTAGAGTGGATGTGTTTGAAGTAAGAACAATAGCACCATCACCAATGTTAGTATCGTACCAGCACCAACGTGAGAGGTGTAACAGAGAATGTATACAGTAGACGCAAAAAATATACATCATGCAATAGACACACCAAATTTCCAACATGCCGTGAGAAAGATTAGATATCTACGGTATATGTACTAACCAATAATCGAGGTAGGTCAGGGCGCTGTTGCTGTAAACAGAGAAAAGAGCAGCGGTATTGTCATGTGAAGTAATTTCTAACGAAGAGACAAAACACTTAGCCAATTACAATATTTTAGCCCTTAACCTACTAATCTACTTTTAGGAACTAACATGCTGGAACAATATGCACACAAGATGTTAATAAACTATGGAGACAACAATGAGGGGGTGAATGCTGGCATCACAATGAGAGAAAAAGTTCATGAATATATGTCCACAAACGCTTCGTCTTCGGGAGAACCAGAAAACTGTAACCTCGTCAAATTATTACGAAAGATGGCAATGTTTATCAGTAAATCTAACAGATGGTGGATCTCCAGCACACCCCAGGGTGCTTAACAAGTGTCTGGTATTGCAACAGTAGTTGGGATTGTCAAAACATACAATAAATGTGCCTATCATATATACGAAAACAAACACCTGTTGAGTTATATGCCATTTTACTAGACACCAGACAATGACTTCATCCAGCGCAATAGCGTGGTCCAATAGCATGGCCTCCTCAATTGCCGGATTTCAATCCATTGGATGTTTTAGTATGGGGACATGCCAAACGCATCGACAATGTGCATAGAGTGTGTGACCAATGCATGTGCCCAAATTAGAGCAGCCAGGTAAGTTCGAAAGAGTTTGGATTCTTTTACAAGAGGAGTTGAAGCATGTGTAAGAATGCATGTAGTATTGACACAACGTGCAGATGTTACCAGAGGACAGACTGGCAGAAATCATCAGAACTCCTGTCTGGTGTTTATGGATGTTTCCCTAACAATTGTTCCCTTAACAATGACCAATCGCAATTCCTGTTGCAATATCAGACACTTGGTATACTCCAGCCAGTGAGCCTCTTTCTACAGCGAGTAGTCTCGATAATGGCTAGAGCGACGTGGACCTATAGCATGGCCTACTCATTTACTTGCAATGCATATGCCATTTTCTTAAAAATGACCTTGGAATAGTAGACGCTGCAATGAAACTAAACATTTTTACTCAACTTTACAGCGTATTTAGGACATATATTCAAATATCCTTTTGTTTCTTATCACACCAGCAGTCATCCCCAAAGTTTGTCCCCATAATCTGCTGTCTATATTTTCTTTGTGGTTCCATTTACCCAAAAGATACAGCCACCCACCTTCAAAACATGCCAACATCCGAAATAGACATTTCGGGCGTACTATAATACTGAAAAAAGACCTCTTTCTTTTGGGATGTGACGCAGAATTTAAGTGCAAGAAAACAGCTGAGATTTATAATTAATATTGCACCATCATTCAATGTTTAACATCTATATTAATGATAAGAAAACATGTTTCAGGAGCAAGATTTCCATTCTGCTCCTTAAAGAGTACAAAATATTACTACTAAACCATTTTCTACAGTATTTACATTATGGTACTGTAACACTTTCCCCCGTAATGCTGAACAACTTTACCAATACACTTTTAAAATATGTTAAGTCAGTATAAACCGACATTTTGCCTTATAGTACTATAGTTCAAATTTTAAACAGAAATTTCGAGCACTGAAAATGCTGTTAGTGGGCTAATCTTTATGTACAAGAATCCCGAAGCTATGTTCGAAATGATATGAACACGTGTCTTCTTTTGACCTGATTAAGTTCTAAACATCAGTAGGTATATATTATTTTTAAACTACAATACAAGATAAAAAATACAAGAATTGGTACTAAGCAGGTGAAGCTCGTAGAATTCTATAATAACATGTTTTTACTTCCTCTACTGGCGTGTAAAAAAGTGGTCCATCATCCTATGCTGCGATATAGGTCAATGGGCCTTTTTATCTCGTCAGAATACTTTAAAAAGCTTTTTCAAAAGGTGTATGTTTTCACACACAAGTTCGGCATCTTTCAAGCATGCGACTCCAAGATTTTTCAAAAAAATCCCCCAGCTCAAAATACCGTTTACATGCGTGGCGGTTTTTAATGATATTATACTTATCTTCCGAGTCTACTGACTTACTGAGCAAATGAACACTCCAAAATGAAGAATAACTTTTGTTTTAATTATAGAAACAAAACTAGAATTAAATATTTCAAATTTTATATCAGTATTAAATTTCCACTTTATATTAACACTGTTAAAGCCTCAGGGACCCAGCCAAAAAATTGACCGTAAAATTATCAAATTGACGATTTTTAGCTTTATCCATACAAATGTACCACAAACCATCAGTTTTCAGTGAAATGTTATAGATTTCGCCTAGCGGGGGTTTGGAGCAAAGTAAAGGCCAAAAAGGGCTCAAAAGCAACCAAATTCAGCGGAAACAAACGGTTAAGGAAAAAGCTGTACATCTGAGGAGACAGACTACTAGATAATAGAGGAAGGTGTGATAAACAGTTAATCTCATTCGGTTTTTCTCGACTTCACATTTTCAATATACTTTCTCCTCCATGCGCATTAAATTTTGTGCTCTGCTCCTAGAATTTTTCCAGCCTGTGCTCAATTTATGTGACTTCAACTTTAGTCTTTGCTTTTAAAATCTGAAAAAAATGTTGGCTTTAAAAAAATTAAATACACAAAAAGGTTTTTAAAAAAGTATTTTCAATGTCCATTAAAGCAAAGAAATTAACGACTCTAAAAGTAATTATTTTTTCTGCCTGATTGATAGTGTTTGTGTTTCTAAAATAATAAAACAGTTCTAATATTTTGGTTTTTGATGCACATGTTATATTTTGCATAGTGAATAAATTGAATAATTAATACCCTATAACGTCATAAATGTGCAAACTATTGATTTTATATGTATATAAATATAGAAAATTCAAACTTCAGTCCCAAGGTCCCTTAAATAGAACAAATATAGGTACAGAAATAACAAACGAACTATTACATATGGTACACTTTCGAAAATTTGAAATCCTATGTTTTAGGTTATATCTAAATGACGTATTCGCTTTGGCATTTTCCTTAGCACACTTTAATTGGGTTATTCTAAGAAACTGAATTCCTTGTAGAGTGAAAACACAGTCTTCCGGAAATGTTGTGCACGCCAAGCACTTTCAATTAATGGACTAGGTATAATATATTGCTGAAGTTCCATGCATGCAAGCAACACCTGTTAAATCACGCGAAAGCACGTTAACTTGCCTAGGGTAATAAAAACCTTGAAGTGGAAAATATACTGCTGCTTTTACCCCATAACGTTTTGAGTTATTAACTTCTTTTTGTGTTGTATTGTTATCGTGCATTTAACAGTTAAAACGGCGCAATTTGTTGGAAAACAAATTTAGATTTCAGCGATGGGATTGTTCGAAGTGGAATGTTAAACCCAAAATGAGACGACCAGGATATTAGGTTCTAAGGAACACAAGCGTGCATTGGGAGATTTTAGCAGATAAGACCGTCCAGTCATACCATAGCTAATTTTGTGCCCTCGGACTTAGAAACAAGGTGTGGGGTTCAAACCCCGTCAGACGTCTCCAGGTTCTACGCAGTATTCATAAGGCTTACGCTTAGGACTGGAATGTTTTTGTTCCCAAGTTCCTCTCGTCCTTCGAGCAACGTGATATCCTCATGAGGTCGTGGGTTCAAACTTGGCAGAAGGCGATCGATACAGAATGCGACTAAGAACTACAACAGTTAAACAGCGTCCATAAATAAAAACTGAATTTAAATTTCCCAAATTTTCTTTCCCAACTATCATTTAATTTCATGTGCCCCAAAGTCCGCCGCCTGTGGTATAGTATAGCAGATAGAAAAGGGTAGTAGAACCTATCTGATGGAACAACAATTTTAAAAGTAGTTTAGGATGTTTAAATCGTAATTAAACTTCACATTTTACAGACATCAAACATAAAACAAGCAATAACTTTCATTCTATTTCTTATATATTTATAAACCAAGATGGCTCCGCGGTAACGTGTGAGGCTTCAAGGTCCCGGGTTCAATTCCCAACGACCGCTCACTATGCGTTTTTCGTCGTTTCCTTGAGTAGATAAAATAAAAATAAAAATCTGTGTGTATAACCCTGACCGACTCCGTAGCGCAGTTGGTAGCGCGCTTGCCTCTGGCGCGGAGGACCCGGGTTCGATCCCCGGTACCAACATGGGGATTTTATCATCTCTGGGAGGTCTGGCACGGGGTGCACTCAACCTCCGGGGAACCAATTGATGGAGAACTTAGCGGCCCAAGGTCTAGAAGACCGCATAACTGGCCGGGAGGGCTCGGGGCGCTGACCACGTCCCACCCTCCACTACTGCACCTCAACAATGACGCCTGTAGTGGGCAGAGGTGGGGGATGCAGCGGCTGGGCGGTAGGCCTTGGCCCTTCGTGGGCTGTCGCGTCGGGGTTTAGTTTAGTTAATGTGTAACCCTGGCACCTAATTTCTTAATCCAGGGTGAATATTTCAGATGTTTTAATCTATTAACTATTTGCAACAATTACATAAAAAGCATGTGTAATTTACTTATGGAATGAAAACAAAAATAAAAAATTATAAGTCGATAGTCGAATGCTGGGGTGGTTTTTGTTTCTGATTTCCTACACAGATGGTTTCTTTCATTGCCATCTGTTTCGGGGTTGCAGGACCCGGCGACAGTGTTTGGAGGGTTGTGGTTGGGCGGTTTATGTCAAGATTTCTCCGCTGGTATAGGTTAGGACTGCCCAGTGACGATACGACTCGGTTTGGGGCCCCATAGGGCGCAGGGCAGCGTCGGATGCGTTCGTGCTGAATATGTTAGGGACCCCGTTCCTGCTTGTGGACGTCGTCACCTGATCTTTTCCCCCTATGTGTCCCTCCCAGCAAGGACTCACTCTAATAAGACTACCTGCCTGTATCTTTATTAATTTCAAGTGTTATTTTCCCTGGGAGGTGACATTACTAACAGTTGAATGACGGTGGTCACTAATGAGCCAGAGGATTGGAGGAGGGAATAAAAGAAACACGCTCTGCCTGCATTTTGTTGGCTTGCGTAATGTTCAATGGCAAGTGTGTATGCGTGAATGAAACGAGAAACCGTTCATTTGTATACAGTAGCCAGCCACCTGTTTGTCAAGCTAATGGGATGGAGAGTCGGTCAATGTTCTATTAACGTATTACAGCTAACATTTACTCTGAAAGGTTAATTTAGCTGACGCAACATGAAATAATCTACTAAGTGAAGGGAGGTGCAGCTTGCGTGTTTGTGCACTACCGCTGTTACAATCCCTGCACCACTCTTTACCTCACTATCCTGCCTCTACAGAATTAAAACTTTATTGCTACAAGTGCTGCACTCACATGACTTTCTCTACTCTTGTACTAACCTTTCTTACAAACTCTTATTCCTATATCTTCTTACTGTTTATTTCCTTGTAGGTGCAACGGGAATATTGGAATACAGTAGACTTTGAGCGATAGTCAAATCTTTTACACGGAACGTAAAAAATTAATAACGATGTTGCAATTTGACAAAAGTATAAGTTCTCCAAAACTCACACCAATAACAAGCAATATTTTCGAAATGGTTCACTCTACAAAAAATTATTTGGACATAAATTGTGTATTTTAGCAAGATCTATATTTTTTATAGTAAGATTTGGTCTATGTCTTACGGTTTACCAGTTATTCAAAAGTCATCCAGAGTAAATAGGTCTACGTGGGCCATAGCCAGAAAATTGAATATATACATTTCATTTGTCATAAAAATATCTCAAACATATGGCAATTTAATCAAAATCGTTAGAGCCATTTTCAAGAAAATCAAAATTTTCGAAAAACTTTCCATGTAAAGGGTAGTTTAGGGTGGGGCTATTTTCTTCAAAATCTTCGTGTCGCGTCCTTGAAATACATTAAACTTAAATACCAAGTTTGGCTTTTAACCGACTTTTCGTTTTTGAGTTATGCTGTCCACAGACACACAGACACACACACGGACCTTTTTCTAAAAATGCTTTTTTTGGATTCAGGGGGCCTCAAAACATAATTCCGGTGAAATCTCGACATCGAATTTTTGGGTGGAATACAATACTTCCTCTATTTACTGGTAGAGAAAGTGAAAAATGTGTGGCTTAGGCGCTGGCGTAAGGATATTACGTGTCTAAAGTAAAAGAAGGTTATAAATTTCAAGATTATGTAATTTGACTAACCACAGTAATAATTATTTACGCAAAATATGTTTAATATAAAGTAGTTAGTAGCAGTGTACGAGTAGGAATTATTGCTACCTCGCAGGTGGGACGAATCCACCGCTGCAGCTGCTTCACTCGCCAAGAGAATGTGGGTTGTGTAAGGCAAGTTCAGTCGCTGCCCCTCCTCTCGTGCCCATGCCTGATCTACTGTAATAAATGTGAAACCCGGCAGCAATATCCTTATAGAGTAGATTGTCCCGCCTCAGAGGTAAGGCAGAGAAGTTGCCTACATTCAGGGGCTTAGGAAAAAAATATCCCAATTCAGCACGGCGATGATGTTTTGGGCTCTAGCACCGAAGTGACTTTAGGACCAAAATCTCCAAGCCGTTATACATACGTACGCAGTAGTCTTATTAATTTAACAAGCTTTTTAACTAAGTTTTTTACAACTTTATCGAAGTTTGCCTCCTCATCAATTCAAAAATGTATTACGCCGTTAATTACGGCAAGAATAGGACAAATTGTAAAAGAACAGATGTGCGCTGCAACAGTTCGTCAGTCAAGGAAAGTAAAATTATCTTGGAAAAACTCTTATAATTCTCCCTTCCGTTTCTTTGCCCTCACTTCCAGGCTATATTAAAAACTCAAGACTCCGGGTCGCTCTGAAGAAGTTTCACCCTTGCAGCAAAGATTCCACCCACCCACTCGCTCCGCCGTGTTCAGCGTTTTTATCCCCTTCCTGGGTCCCTTTTCTTACTTTATTCACCCTTCATTTCGCCCTCTCCCCATCCCCCAGTTTCCACTCTACCATCCTAATCAACATTCCAATCTGGTTCTTCCTTGATCGAAAATTCAGCCTGCGAGCCGCGCTAGGTAGGCAACCCGCACTGCACGAGGCACCCGCCCTGAGTAAATTAAGCCATGGAAAAAATTCTCTGCGTGTTTCAAAAGTCAATATATGTATATAATATTATGTATTACGGAGCGTACATAAGCTTACCCTCTTCTGGCCACACGCTCTAATTTTTTTATGAAGGAAGAAAAACTTTGGTTCCTTTTCAGATTACGTACCGAGAAAAGGGGGGAAAAAGAAAGCTGATGTAAGCGGATTTGAAAAATTATTCCAAGGAGTATATCTCCCCCCCCCCACCCCCTCTCCCAGCATGCCCTCGGCGGCGCACAAAGAATACAAATTAGAGGAAACAAGCAAATGATCTTTATAAATTAACTTGTGGACGAGATAGTTAAAGATGATATAAGAAAAAAAAAACGCTATTACCACAAGCAGAGTTAAATGGAACAAAACCGTTTCTTTATGAATATAAAGTTAATGGCCGGATGGAAATTTAAAACTTGAGAGAGCCAGTTAATTGCGCTGCTTTTATTCACTTATGGGCTTCGTACCTTTTCGCTTTCTTTTCTCTCATGGGCTCTAGAAAAGCATTAAAGAAGAGAAAAGGATATTAAAAACAAAACTGTGATTCACACTATCTGTCGACACCTTCCTCCTTTTAATTATGTTCCACTAAGGCTCTTTTGCATAAAAGTTAATCGAGTATAACCTGAAAATGATATTCACTCAAGCATGGCATATTGATCTAAGATCAAATATGACTGGCAACTTTTCTGCAGTTAACTTGTTTGAACTTAGAACTGCAGAAAGAAGAAATAAACAGCAAAATTTCACCAAAATGCATAGTAATGCATTTTTGTCTTATTTGGATAACAGAAGCACTGTTTCAAATTGGGCCTATGTCCTAAAATCAAAATTTTACAGAAGAAGCAAACATCGATTATTACTAACCTAGAAAATGTTACACAAACGATAAAATGTGAAGTTACTGTGTTTGAGGGTTACTTCTAAAAACATGAAATCTATTTGCAATTGTCTAGTTCAAATGTAAGAAGCAAATTTCGCCTATTTTACGACGTTGCCAAATGTTATATTACAAACTAAGATTAAAACTGAAGTGAGAATCGATGAGCTTAGACTAGTTTTATACAATGTGATTCTACAATATATCAGTTCATGCTCTGAACTTAGATTAAATCTGATCTCCAGTCAGTGACGTTTATGCAACAGGGCTCAAATTAAATTAAAATACTGCTGTTTTTACTTTTTCTACTGCGTTCCTGGTATTGAGAGGAAATGTGGGTTGGTTTTCAATCAACTATTGGAAAGTCGAGAATTCGATGAAAATGCACTGAGGGCCACAGAATCAAAAAAGGGCATATTTACTTTCTTTATTACGTATTTACAGAGAAAAGCATAATTCAAAAACTAAAGGTACATTAATCCTCTAATGCATAGTGTTGCCATTTGGCAACAAATACATTTAGCTTTAGAATCTTCTAACAGTGTTTTTGTTATTTTCATATCATATTGGCATCTATATAAAAATACTGGTAGCTATTTACATCAAATATATCATTTTTTCAGCACTATTGCAGTTAATTTTTTTCTTATTCAAAAACCAAAATTCATGTAATTGTAGTCGAATGTAATCTTGTCATCATTCACAGGTACCACCTCACTGTTTACGTGGGCCCTCCCCATCCTTTAGCATAAGCCCCATTTTATTGCACTCACAATATTCTAAACTAGCTACTAACAGCTTTATTTTGTTGTTAAATGCCAATACAATATAAATAAAGAATAATCAGTACACGAGTGAGTTGTGAGTGCAACACAGCAAATTTTCAGAAACAGTTCTATATATGTGTAGGCGTAAAGAGCACAAAAAGTAAATCCGATAGACAGGAAACAATGTGGTATTTAAGTTCATAATTGAAATACACAATACGAAGTCTTTTACAGATATGCCCCTCTCTAAACTACAGTTTATTTCCTAAGAAATGGCCACAAAGATTTTATGAAACCATCTGGCGAGCAAAATGCCTACTAATTATCTGCTTTACTACAATGTAACCAACAGGTTATCTGCGTGTGTTGTTATGTTAGATAATAATGTATGTCTGCGTGTTAATATTTCTCCTCTCTTGTAACATCGCCTTTCCTATCAGAACGTTACGTTATTATACGAGTATGTTCAACTCCACTCATATTGCTGTTGACAATAATGATATATTTTCCTTTGCTGTATCTGTAATGTTTATATTTAGGTTATACTCTGAGAAACATAAATTGCTACCTCCCTTCAACCCCCAACCTCATTTTCACCCTGACATGAAAGTGGCTAAGCCCTGAAAAGCGCAGGTACACATGTGACACACCTCGGGCTGCTCTCAGCTTGTCATCTGGATAATGATGCACGAAACCTCCATAAAGCTTTTAACAACTCGGACAAAACTAACCTAACAAACAGTTGATTACGCTTAGAACAAGTGCGAAAATTAAAGCCACGCGAATCTGGCCAATGCTCGCGCCGAGGACATAAACTCTGAACATCAGAATACATTAAATATCATTAAAAGATACAAATTAAACACGATGTTTCTGGCCTGTGCATGAATCACTCCATGTTTTTAGGTGAAAAATCTGATGTGTTGCACTCACATGACTTTCCCTACTCTTCTTCATGCTAGTTCAGACAAACATTTGAACAAATTATCTTATTGCTTATTTCCTTGTAGGTACAAGGGGAATATTAGAATACAGCAGGCTTTGTGCGATAGTCAAAAATTTTAAACCTTTGAGATCCCGTTCTCTTTGCACGCTTAACATATAAAAAAATGAACAATGTTGCATTTAACGACAGCTTCTTTTCCAAAACTGGCACAAATAACAAGGAATATGTCCGAAATGGTTAACTCTAAAAAAATATATTTGCACATAAATTGTGTTTTTTAGCAAGATCTACATTTTTTCTACATCAAGATTTTGTCTCTCTTACGGTTTACGAGTTATTCAAAATATATATTTCATTTGTCATACAAATATCTTAAGCATATGCAATCTTAACCAGAATCGTTAGTAATGTTCAAAAAAACAAATTTTCGAAAAATGTTCCATGTAAAGGGTAGTTTAGGGTGGGGCTATTTTCTTCATCGTGTTGCATCCTTGAAAGACATTAAACTGAAATACCAACTTTGGTTTTTATCTAACCAATTTTTCGTTTTTTAGTTATGTCGTCCACAGACTGACACACATACACGGACCTTTTTCTAAAAATCTGATGTGTTGCACTCACATGAGTTTCTCTACTCTTGTATTAACCATTCTTACAAGCTCTTATTCTTCTATGTTCTCTGTGTTAGTTGAGATAAACATTTGCAAAAATTATCTTATTGCTTATTTCCTTGTAGGTACAAGGGGAATATGGGAATACAGTAGGCTTTGAGCGATAGTCAAATATTTTAAAGCTTTCAAATTCCGTTCTCTTTGCACGGTTAACATATTAAAAATGAATTGCAATGTTCCATTTGACAAAAGTGTCTTCTCCAAAACTCGCACAATTAATAAGGAATATCTCCGAAATGGTTCACTCTACAAAAAATTTTATTGAGACATAAATTGTGTATTTTAGCAATATCTTCATTTGTGTATACTAAGATTTGCTCTATCTCTTACGTATCTCATTTACTTAAACCAACGTGTGCACTGCGAGTGTTAATTGCTAGAAAAGGAGCTGGCTTTCATCGTAAATCCATCATTACATCTCTTATCGGTACGAGGATTCATTCTCCTGCCTTGTTGTAAATCCTCCCTTTATTCATTCTTCTATAAGCCCTCCGTATGCGTTACAAGTCTTATTCGTCCGACCCTCTTCTTTTTATTAAAGCAAATTACGTAGCATTAGAATGACAAAAAAGAAAAGAAAGAACATTTTCCTTTCAGTGGTGCTCCGCCTAAGGAGTTCCTCCCGCCCTCCCGCCCACTTCTTCTGCATCCCTTTCTTGGCTTCCCAAGACAAAGCGCGCTGGTCGAGGGAGGCGGAAGTTCTCAAACATGCACTTAATTGACACGTTAAGAACGGAACGGAACGGAACGCAACGGAACGCCTTGAGCCGCATTGTTCAAGAGCCTTGCTATCATCTGATGTACCGTTCAACACACACATTCGCCTCGTGCTTGGCAACATAGTGCAGGTCGTGAACCTGCACAAGAGCTATTCATTCCACGCCTATTGATTGCTGTGTTCCAAGACAGCCAAAGTTTCAACTTGTTTTAGCATTCTTTGTTTCTTTTACTTGTACGATCTGAGACAGTTCACCAAAAAGTGTTCAAAGTTTACGCAGTAATATCACGTCGGTCTGGGTGGCTCAGTTGGTTAGACGCTGGCCTACTGATCCCAAAGTAGCGGGTTCAAACCCGGCCCAGGCCGATGGTTTTTTAAGTGTGCTTAAAAACGACAGCTCCCTGTCAGTAGATTGTAAAAGAACTGCTGCGGGACAAAATTCCGGCACACCGGCGACGCTGATGTGATCCTGGCAATTAACAGCGTCGTTAAACAAGAAAATAATTTGCAGTAATATCACAAATAATGCCACATATGAAATGAGTAGCACAAACAAGAATGACTATCCAAAATATTTTCATATAATTTATTAACTCTGGTTGAAATACCGTTTTTGCAGTGTATAACGCCCGCTTTTACTACGTACGGCACCGCAGGCGGTGACACTGATGATAAATGGAATGAAGATGGTTTACGGGGAATGAGATGGCGGGGGAAACCAGAGAAAACCCGCCCCATCATAAATCCCACATGCGGTTGCCTGGAATCGAACTCGGGCCACTCTAACCACTCGGCTAAGGCGCGGCCATACTCGGCGTTGCCCCTTGTTTGCGGATTTATCCCTAAACTTTCGGACTTAGGTTGCACTTACTTGTGTTTCTTTGTTACTAGATGAAATACCCAGCGTTGTCCGTGGTTTGACGATTTATCCCTAAACTTTCGGACTTAGGTTGCTCTTACCCGATAGCCTTGTGTTTCTTTGGACACATTTAAAAACATTACTTAATACACTTAAATATTCGAGTATAACTACTAGAATACTATAAGGAATACAAAATAAACTATTTCTTCTTTACGTGATTACCCTCCCAGGACTTGAAGCCAGTGCCGACGCCTGGCGGGGACAGAGTGAAGACCTGGAAGCCCTAAGCACCAGGTATGACAGTGAAGAAGAGGATGATATGAAATGCAGCCGAAATAGATTATTTGAAGTTTGATGATGGAGCAGTTAGAATGAGAGGCAGGGGAAACCGGAAAACCCGGAGAAAACACACCCAAACGCCGCGAATACCACGTGCGGGTCCATGGGATCGAACCCGGGCTGCTTAGGTGGTAGAAGAACTGTCTAAATAAATAAAAACACCTGGAAGACACCATGCAAAATCAGTGAGAACAACCACAAATACGGCAGGAAGAAAAGCGGGAAGAGAATATCGTGTGAATGTAATGCATTACATTTCTATTTCTATATGTGTTGTTTATAGAAGAGAACGGAATGTGGTTATGTTTCATAGTAAAATGGATAGGAAAGTTTACTTTCTAAGAGAGATTTGACAACGTCACGTCACGTTAACATTAAATACACTGTAAAAGGTTTTATCATATAATATAGACCATAGTCCCAAAGGCAGCGTGTAGTTACGTCAGCGTCCAGCAAGGTCCAAAAGAAGGGAATGAGGCAATCTGTATGCCGGGTGTAAAATTATTATGTGTTGCCGCAAATTCATTTTGTGGCACGAAAGTAGCTGATACCGAGGCGATAATACGGCCGGCCCCACTCAGCTTGCCAGAATTCCCAGTTGGAGACTAATTTTCCGCAACGCGCCCGCACAGCGAAGTAGTCCCAGAGCGGCGCGGAGGAATACAACATTACACACCGGCACTATCTCTCTTGTTTGCTTTGTTAAATAGCGGTTTCAATACAATGCCCAAATATTTATCTCAGGCAATTAATTATCAATCATGACATTTTATTTATTTAAATTACTGAGCATTTGTTTAGCGAATTACACGGATCACATAATAACGAGCTCATTAACAACAGTAGCATAGCTAAAAGTAAACCACGATCACTCCCATTGTTTATTTCCCCATATTTTTCCTTCCGGAGAGATCGTAAGGGAGATAATTTTGCTGCATGCTCGGAGAATGAACTCGTGGCCTGCAAATAGGCTACAAAACTTGTGTTAAGCTGTTGAGCGTTAGGGGTATGGCTTCTCAACAATGTCCCGGGTTCGAATCCCGGCTGGGGCAGTCAAAATTGGACAAAATCCTCCACAACATACATTTTTACTTTCTCTTCTTCGTACCTATACAAAGTATAGGTTGTCTGTGAGCAGCCAAACTTGGTATTTCAGTTTTGTACCTTCTAAAAATGCAAAGCCAAAATTTTCAAGAAAATCCCCACACTCCAAATTATACTTCATAGGAAACATTTTTGGAAAACATTGGCTCTAACGATTATTAAAATACCACGTTTTAAGATATTTTCATAAAAATGTATTTCTTGAATTTTTTGCCAATAGCCTTTACAAAAACTGTAAATTTCGTTAAAGCATACAATTTATATATAGGTAAAGTGCACTTTTTGTGAATTTAACCATTTCGGAAATATTCTTCATTATTCGTTTTAATTTTGCAATACTTTTCTTTTTGGTTTTCCTCGCTCTCCTGGCCATGCAAAGAGAACGGAATTTCAAAGTCATCAGAAAGCAACCAGCTCTTAAACAATTTGTTTATTAAAACCCCAGCACAAGAGCCGTTATCGGACCAAGGCCTACTGCCACCTCTGACCGCCACAGACGTCATGAATGGGGTGCAGTACTGGAGGTGGGACCTGGTCAGCGCCCCTCAGGGAGCTAACGAGGCTGAGTGTACCCCGGATCAGGGAGAAAATCTCCACGCTGGTACCGGAAATCGAACCGGGGTCCCCACTTACTAAGCAGCAGCGCTACCACCGCGCTGAGAAGACCTTTTCAAGATATAGCCATTATTTATTCCTTCCTTATGCAGTTCTGCTGATCTAAGTTCAATCAAGTTAACTGAAGAAAATTCATCAATCAGATTTCGTCTTAGATCAAGATGCCATGAACTTAGGTCAAGGTTTATACAACCAATATTCTAAATTCAGCTTGACGGAAGATTATTTTTAGGAGATTGAACTCAGATTAACTTTTATACAACCGAACCAAAGAGTTATGCAACACATCTGCAACCATGTTACCTATTTTTACTTTCTCTATTTGTAAGTAGCGGAAGTATTGTATTCCACCCAAAAATTCGATGTCGAGATTTCACCGGAAATACGTGTTTTGAGGCCCGCTGAATCCAAAAAAAGCATTTTTAGAAAAAGGTCCGTGTGTGTGTCTGTGTGTCAGTCTGTGGACAGTATAACTCAAAAAAGAAAAGTCGGTTAAAAACCAAAGTTACTATTTAAGTTTAATGTCTTTCAGGGATGCGACACGAAGATTTTGAAGAAAATAGCCCCACCCTAAACTACCCTTTACATGGAAAATTTTTCAAAAATTTGTATTTTCTTGAAAATCGCTCTAACGATTTTGATTAAAATGTCATATGTTTGAGATATTTTTATGACAAATGAAATGTATATCTTGAATTTTCTGGCTACAACCCCTGTAGTCGTATTTACTCTGGACCACTTTTGCATAACTGGTAAACCGTTAGAGATAGACCAAATTATACTACACAAAAAATGTAGATCTTGCTAAAACACATAATTTATGTCGGAATAAATTTTCTTGTAGGGTGAACCATTTCGGAGATATTCGTTGTTATGTGTGTGAGTTTCGGAAAACTTAGAACTTTCTTGAAATGGATCATCGTTGTTCATTTTTTTATATGTTAAGTGTGCAAAGACAACAGAATCTCAAACATTTGACTATCGCACTGTATTCTAATATTCCCCTTGCACCTACAAGGAAATAAGCAATAAGTTGTACAAATGTTTATCTCAACTAACACGAAGAAGATATAGGAATAAGAGTTTGTAAGAATGGTTAGTACAAGAGTAGAGAAAGTCGTGAGATTTTTCGGCATAATTTTGACGATAATGGTGCCCACATTCTGACATTGTTGATCACAAAATGATATTGGAGCTATTTTCTGTTCCCACTAAGTGTATAAATCCAGCTTCTTCTCTAAGGCTTGCCAGGATTCTATTTAATCCAACTTGAGCCATGCTTGCACGCTCCAACTTTGGAAGACAAGCAGTTTTGTATCGGAAGACTTGGGCGGAGATTAAAATGGGTGGGGCTTCCAGCAAGTACAAAAAGAAGAGGAAGAAGAAAAGGCATCCTTTATTCCGTCTTTCTCTCGTTTTAGTTTTATTCGCCATGAAAAGAGGCGGAGGAGAATGATGTGTATATAGGAAAACACTCCGGGCGCCACAAAGAAGACTTTTTTCTCCTTTCTTTTTCTTTTCCGGGACTTGGGATAGAGTGAGAGAGCGAGTGAGAGATTACCGGACCAGATGGTTATGTTCCCTTGGCTCATCTGGAATGTTCCTTTTACTGGGAGAACAAAATGTACAGCACTCTGCAATTTCCTTAAAGCAAATGTCGACAAAGACATACAAGCAACTGCGAAACACTTCACAGCGCGCCAAATGGTCATGCACCAGAACAGTAGGAACGGATAATCTGCTTATCTCTTCATATAAGGACTGTGAGTCTGGGCGCCTCGAAACCACGCTTTAAGCTACAACATAAAACAATGTCGCAAAAATGCACAAGTCAGAATTTACATTTGCACAAAATATCATGAGTGAGTGGGGTATAAGAGCCCGTCGACAGATAAAAACTGGAACCAAAATAGAAAAATCTGATCTGTTGCACTCACATGACTTTCTCTACTCTTGTACTAACCATTCTAACAAACTCTTATTCCTATATCTCCATGTTAGTTAAGATAAACATTCGTACAAATTATCTTATTGCTTATTTTCTTGTAGGTGCAAGGGGAATATTAGAATACAGTAGGCTTTGCGCGATAGTCAAATGTTTGAGATTCTGTTGTCTTTGCACACTTAACATATAAAAAAATAATAACGATGACCCATTTCACGAAATTTGTTTTCCGAAACTCACACACATAACGAGGAATATCTCCGAAATGGTTCACCGTACAAGAAAATTTATTGAGACATAAATTGTGTATTTTAGCAAGATCTACATTTTTTGTGTAGTATGATTTGGTCTATCTCTAAGGGTTTACCAGTTATGCAAAAGTCGTCCAGAGTAAATACGACTACAGGGGCTATAGCCAGAAAATTCAAGATATATATTTCATTTGTCATAAAAATATCTCAAACATATGACATTTTAATCAAAATCGTTTGAGCCATTTTCAAGAAAATCAAACTTTTCGAAAAATTTTCCATGTAAAGGGTAGTTTAGGGTGGGGCTATTTTCTTCAAAATCTTCGTGTCGCATCCTTGAAAGACATTAAACTTAAATACTAACTTTGGTTTTTAACCGACTTTTCGTTTTTGAGTTATGCTGTCCACAGACTGACAGACACACACACGGACCTTTATGTAAAAATACAATATTTCCCCTACTTACCAGTAGAGAAAGTAATTAAAAAGTTAAGCCAAAAACACTAAAGAGTTACAAGGTTAAAATAAACAAATAAAGTTCCGAAAGGTAAAATCCAAACTAAACTTGCTAAACCCAATATTGGCGACGAAGCGCAGCGCCTAATCTACAGCGACTGGGTCGCTGCCCAAAATTGAGCCCACAAGTTTCTGAGGATTACTTTTCAGGTGTTCAATATTGGTTCAAAAGATGAACTGTGCAGTCTCAAAAGATAAGCAAGGTGATTGTCACTTATCTTGCGCCGATACTCACTTTTAATGTAGTTCATTTTTTAAAATGTTTATTCGCAGATATAAGTGGAGCCAAAGACTAGATACAAACAAACGTAATCTCAGATACTCACAGCGGCAGGACAGAGAACTAAATAATCCCCAGCCTTCTTTATCACAACATTCTACGGTCGTGGAATTCTGCAGTGCAAGTAGTTTCATATTTTGTGGCTGTGTTAAGCCTCACTACACGGAAACTTACGTAAGCAAGGGAAATGGTATAAGTCTTACAAATTAAGCACTTCATCTCGAAAACAAAAATATTCGTCCCACCATTCAATTGTATGTTCCACTATATGTACTCCGCGCCATCCGCCTCTGACTAACAGGCCTAGTTCTGCTTGCCTTGGTCAGTGGAGGGGGAAAGAACATGTAGGGGAAGCTAGCGTCTGCTCGCTTGTTGAGCACCCCTCTTTTTAAGTGTTTTCTACCGGACTTTGCTCCTTAAGTTTATATTTATTTTCAATAACACTACAGTATGCGTCATTTGTAACCACTGTGAATTCCGAATCAGTTCGCATAATCAAGAACAAAACATCTTATGTGTTGCACTCACATGACTTTCTTTACTCACTCTTGTCTACAAATTATTCTTATAAACGTTTATTTTTCTATCTACTTCATGTTAAATGAGATAAACACTTGCATAAATTATTATTTATTTATTTACGCCATTCTGGCAGTTTGTCACAATAGCTCAGTGGTAGAGCAGCCGCCTGGTAAGCGGAAGGTCTATGGTTCAAATCCCAGTTGTGGCATTGAGTTTTTAAGTTCCAGTTCTACCTCTCAAACTTTGCCCACACACGGCTTGTGTGTTTAAAAACACCAACAGTAAGTTTGTTGGCATAAATAAATAATAATTACCATGTGAAGGTTATTTAATCCTGGGACATAAAGTACTTGCAATAGTAAGTCACCATTGGGGTAATTGTCTCTGATGTGATACTGCCTTTGTGGTTTACCAGGAAAAATACGAACTGGCTTGAGAATTTAATGCCATTCTGGCAGTTTGTCACAATAGCTCAATGGTTAGAGCAGCCGCCTGGTAAGCGGAAGGTCTGTGGTTCAAATCCCAGTTGTGGCATTGAATTTTTAAGTTCCAGTTCTACCTCTCAAAATTTGCAGAAATGCTTTTATGACACATTTTCCTGTAGGTACATGCGTATTTGCGAAATACACTAGGCTTAAAAGATAGTCAAATCTTTTGAGAGCTAGTCGCTGTGTGGTGACTTTGAAAATTCCGATTTCTTTGTACGTCAAATACATAAAATGATTTAATCTTACCAGTCAATAATTCCGCTATTAGCTTCCTTTAACGCCCGCAAGATGTGAAGCAGAAGGGACGAAAGGTATACACAACAAAAAACAACAGAAGCCAAAATTGCTATAATTAATTCCATAAAGACGATGGGGAGGGGAACAAATTGCGCTGCAAATTAGGAAAAATGCGCACCACGAGACGATCTGAGATCTGACTAACATTTACCGCGAGGGAGTTGAGTGAATCTATTTTACAGCCCGTAGATCCTAATTAGATTCTCCAACGCACGCATGCACACAATGCCGCCCTATAATTAACTCTCCACGCAGGGGTTGAGTCTTGATGTGTTTTTATCACCCCTCCCTCCCTCTCTCGCTGTTGCTACTACGGAAGTCAATACAATTTATGAAACAAGCTTCATTAAGTACAATAATGCTGATCAATGATCCTGAACATAAACTGAAAATCAGTGGCAAACCAATTATTAATGAATAACTATTAATTAAACACTGTGGCATCATTTTCAGTCGCAGATTCTGCCAATAATGCATGTCGATAATGATGATTACACAGAGGTAGCGTAGATGTTGCGGAATTCCCTTGCCAGGTACAAAACTTCACTTCCTCTACTCACTCTTGCATAAATTATTCTTACAAATTGTATTCTGTGGAGGCAAAGCAACACAATGCTGTATCTTCTTATGTTCATCGAGATGGACATTTGCAGCAACATATTTCCTTACTACTACAATGAGAATAGGAGAATACAGCAAGCTTTAACCGATAGTCAAACATTTTAAGAGCTAGTCGCTATGAGAAGGCTTTGAAATTCGCTCTCTTTCCATGATCAGGATAAAAAATCTTGCATGACTTTGTCTACTCTTGTACTAACCATTCTTACAAACTCTTATTCCTATATCTTCTTCGTGTTAGTTGAGATAAACATTTGTACAAATTATCTTATTGCTTATTTCCTTGTAGGTACAAGGGGAATATTAGAATACAGTAGGCTTTGTGCGATAGTCAAGTGTTTTAAAGCTTTGAGATTCCGTTCTCTTTGCACACGTAACATATAAAAAAATGAACAACGATGTTCCATTTCACGAAAGTTTTAAGTTTTCCGAAACTCACGCAGATAACAAGGAATAACTCTGAAGTGGTTTACCCTACAAGAAAATTAATTTTGGCATAAATTGTGTATTTTGGTAAGATCTACATTTTTTGTATAGTAAGATTTGGTCTATCTCTAACGGTTTACCAGTTATGCAAAAGTAGTCCAAAGTAAATACGACTACAGGGGCTATAGCCAGAAAATTCAAGATACACACTTCATTTGTCATAAAAATATCTCAAATATATGACATTTTAATCAAAATCCTTAGAGAGATTTTCAAGAAAATCAAAATTTTCAAGAAATGTTCCATATAAAGGGTAGTTTAGCGTGGGGCTATTTTCTTCAAAATCTTCGTGTCGCATCCTTGAAAGACATTAAACTTAAATACCAACTTTGGTTTGTAACCGACTTTTCGTTTTTGAGTTATGCTGTCCACAGACTGACTATCGCACAAAGCCTAATGTATTCCAATATTCCCCTTGCACCTACAAGGAAATAAGCAATAAGATAATTTGTACAAATGTTTATCTCAACTAACATGAAGAAGATATAAGAGTAAGAGTTTGTAAGAATGGTTAGTACAAGAGTAGAGAAAGTCATGTGAGTGCAACACATTATTGCACTAATGTAGTTCATATAGTAGGTATGTTTTGCAGTCTCAAGATTTTCAGAGTGGAGATGCGCGAAACGCGAAATGTCGAGCTCTGAGCGTCGCAATAATCTGATACGTATGTCCTAATAAAGGAGAGTTATTTGACATAGAAGCCGAGCAAGATAAAGAATTAATGGAAGAACTTGATCTCTCGGAAGAACATTTTCGGATCGAAGTTTTCGGGACAGGGGGATTAGCAATCCCTCCTCTTCTTTCTTTGCTGCCTTCTCCGTCATCACCGGTCCCGACCGATCTCCTGGGGGAAATATCGTCAATTCCCTCTCTTGCTCGCTACACTAACCGCCTCCCTCGGGATTTGAGCAACTGTCGTGGCTTTCTTCCGCATCATCAAGGAAAGAAGGGAAGAGAGATGACTTTGGGGAGTGCTTCGAGGAGCAGATAACATCAGTTGGCGCTCTCTCGCTCACTTCTGCCTTCTTCTTCTTCTCCTTGTGGAGCAGCATAACGCTAATGTGATTTCTCTTACTTCAACTGAGCTATTATTGCTATTATCTTATTATATCGTTGTTTGTAACTGCTATTATTATTACCACGCGAGGCGCCTTCACATTAAGGTCACGTGTTCGACTCCTGTAGACCGACCTCTGATTTTCATTGTTTTCCTTGGTCGGTAGGCAAAGCTGGTATGTTGTCTCATTTTTGACGAGTTTCCTTCGATCATTTTTCTTTCATTCCGTTTCCTGCTCAGATTTCGGGTGTAGTTGTAGGTTTCGTGGCGCATGGCGGTGCCGGACAGATGGCGCGGATGCTTGTACTCCCCGAGGACAACAGCAGGTCCCTCATCGCCCTGTCTAGGCAGCTCCAACAGTGGGATGTGTCTTTGAGCACTGAATTTTTAGTGACTTCCGCGTATATAATGTGACCCGTAGCCTTCTGTTTCATTTCCTTGCAGTCTCTTGACCTTTGAGAGAAAATCGATGATATTGCGGTCTATAAACTGTATGAAAAATAGAAGTGTATGTGGTGGATCGATGGTTTTTAAGTGTGTGTTTAAAAGCATATTAGGCTCTGGTTGCGGGCTCAAACCTGACGGAGGATGATGGATTTTTTTGGCGTAAAAATCCTTGCCATGACCTTCTTCGCAAGGGAAATAAAGCAGTTGGTCTCGTATCGTAATTTACAGCACGTAAAAAAAAAAAGTCTTTATTTCATTACCCTCTCTGTATGGAGGACTGACACCTCCTAAGACTTCTGGAAGCTGGTGGTCAGCCCAGCACCAGGTATGAGAGTGAGGAAGAGGATAATATGAAAAGCAGCTGAAGTCGATGAATAAAAAGTTGATGATAGGGCAGTTGGTGAAATAAGTGGCGGGGGAAACCGGAGAACCCCGAGGAGACCTACCCGGACGTCGCTTTGTCCACCACGAATACCACATGCGGGTCCCTGGAATCGAACCAAGGTGGTAGGTGAACGGTCTAAGCGCTTAGCAACAGCTCCGCCCATAAAAGAACCTCAAGCTGATAAAAACTCAATTTCTCATCTCTGTAGTTATTGGCGTATAAAAGAACTGCTGCGGGACGAAATTCCGGTACACCGGCGGCGCTGATATAACCCTAGCAAGTGACACTGTTCATTTTTGAGATAGCACTCGCTTATATCACAGTTTCAGAACATCGGTCTGGATGGCTCGGTTAAGTGCTGGTCTACTAAGGTTGTGGGTTCAAATCCGGAGTTTTTAAGTGCGGTTAAAAACGACAGCCCCATATCAGTATATTTACTAGCATGCAAAAGATACAATCGTTATTCTTGCGAGAGCGTTCGCTTATACAGTCTTTGGAAATTTCCACACAGTTCCAGAACGTTCGAGATGGTGGAACTTCCAGAAGTTGTAGTTATAATGATAGCGCTTCCGATGTTTATTCCGGGCGAGCGCGCTGCTTATCTGTTCACTGTTCCAATGCTCGGCGCGGTTTGAATGAAACAGATAGAAGTGTTTGTGGCAGACCGATGGCGGGCCGATAAGCGATTTGCAGTGTTTGCGAGTTCCGTCTAATGCTATAGTTAAAGAACAAACCGGGCAACATGTAGTTCTGTGGAAACAAAAGCCTGCTGGTCGCGGCGTTTAGTTTGTCCAACACGGTAATTAGTCTGGTAAACATGGCCGGCAGTGCACTCACTCGCAGGGGCAACAGTTGCGGGTGGGGGTGGGGTGGGGGTGTTTATTAGGGAGGGGCGCCATTCTGACACTGTGCACACAGTCGATAACATATTATCCTCCCATCTCCTAAAAGCAAGCTGTACACACACACACGCTTATTTCACACTAACCGCGATATGGCTGCCATCCTGCCACTCAGTAATCCATTATACCTCACCCCAAGTGGCGGTCACATCAATAGTATACTACACGCGCGCCACCAAGCTACCGCTATCCAGTTTGACATCTCTTCATCATTAATTTGCGGTATTACGAGAGCATTTTGGCAAGGTAGAACAGCAAAAGTTGTCCATCTACGTGCCCAAGGGCTCAATAGCGATCAATGAGGCTTTTACGTGAAAACAAACTACAATCGCTTTTCAAAACAGCCACATATGTACGTTTCTGAAAACAAATCTAACGCGTAGCGACCAAAATACAAAATTCAAATAATAGTGACAAGTGCCTGCCGCAATCTGCGTACACGCATTGCGTTTTACAAAGCCTGTGATTCCCCTCAGCCAAGCTGACCCAAATCGGCCATAGCGAACATTTTAAAAAATCAAACACGGATTAGTTTTAAAACATTTTACTGTTTCTTCAAAATATTTCCCTTAACACTAACACATTTTTACTTTCTCTACTGTGTAGAGGAAATATTCTATTCGATACAAATATTCAATGTCCAGATTTTACCGGAAATATGTTTTGAGGCCCCCTGTATTCAATACAAAAACATTTTTAGTTCATGTATCTGAGTTTAGGTGTGTGCGCGTGTCTGTGAGCAGCATAGCTCAAAAACGATATCTTTCATGAATGCGCCACGAAGATTTCGAACATTTCTCCACCCTAAATTACTCTTTACATGGCAAATTTTAATTTTCTCAAAAATGTCTCTAATAATTTTGATTAAAATGTCATATGTTTAAGATATTTTTGTGGCAAATGAAATGTATATTCTGGATTTTCTGGCTAAAGCCTATGTAATCCTGTTTACTCTGGATGACTTTTGAATAACTCGTAAACCGTTAGAAATAGACCAAATCTTACTGTACAAAAAATGTAGATCTTGCTAAAATACACAGTTTATGTCTCAATAAATTTTCCTGTAGGTTGAACCATTTCGGAGATATTCCTTGTTATGTGTGTGAGTTTCGGAAAACTTAAGCTTTCGTGAAATGGAACATCGTTGTTCTTTTTTTTTTTTTTTTTTTTTTTATGTTAAGTGTTGAAAGAGAACGGAATCTCAAAGCTTTAAAAGATTTGACTATCGCACAAAGCCTACTGTATTCTAATATTCCCCTTGTACCTACAAGGACATAAGCAATAAGATAATTTGTACAAATGTTTATCTCGACTAACACGAAGAAGATATAGGAATAAGAGTTTGTAAGAATGGTTAGTACAAAAGTAGAGAAAGTCATGTGAGTGCAACACATCAGATTTTTCAATATGGCCCTTATACAGTACTTCCAAGTCTGAAAGTCGACTGATCGAAACACGACCAGAAAGGAAAATGTTGAGTGATTTTAAGTGAATTAGAAGCAGTAGGTAAAGCGATCTGTATGACCCATCCTGTTAGGTGTTAACAAGCTTACAGAACACCAACAAAAAAGAAAGGGGACGGATGTCTTGCTCTAGTTCCATTTTGGATTAATGCGGTTGCAGAGTGTCAGGCCAGCCACCTCATCTCTCTTTTCCCTCCCTCCCTCCTTTTTTACTCTCCTGCTCCTCCGTGGGAGGGAATGTCATCGCTCAACCGAAGGAACTACCGGCTAAGAGCGATTAATTAAGATGAATGGTCCCCTCGTGACGCCCGCCGCCGTGGAACACACTTTGTTTCCGATGAACTTGTCACTGCCAGGGCAGCTGCAGTGTCACCCGGGCTAAATGTGCCGCATTATTTCACTAATCAAATCACCATTTACCAAAAGCCAGTAAGAAACTACGTGCACTCAAAGAGCAAACTTCTACAGCTGCATTCGCGATCCTAGCCTGGACAATTAACAGTTGAACGTAGGGCAGATTCGGCTTACTCGTTCATTTGTTTAACATTAACAGTAGACGGCACAGAACCGGGCAATTAACAGTTGAACGTAGGGCAGATTCAGGCTACTCGTTCAGTTGTTTAACATTAACAGTAGACGGCACAGAACCGGGCAATTAACAGCTGAACGTAGGGCAGATTCAGGTTACTCGTTCATTTGTTTAACATCAACAGTAGACAGCACAGAACCGGGCAATTAACAGTTGAACGTAGGGCAGATTAAGGCTACTCGTTCATTTGTTTAACATTAACAGTAGACGGCACAGAACCGGGCAATTAACAGTTGAACGTAGGGCAGATTCAGGCTACTCGTTCATTTGTTTAACATTAACAGTAGACGGCACAGAACCGGGCAATTAACAGCTGAACGTAGGGCAGATTCAGGTTACTCGTTCATTTGTTTAACATCAACAGTAGACAGCACAGAACCGGGCAATTAACAGTTGAACGTAGGGCAGATTAAGGCTACTCGTTCATTTGTTTAACATTAACAGTAGACGGCACAGAACCGGGCAATTAACAGTTGAACGTAGGGCAGATTCAGGCTACTCGTTCATTTGTTTAACATTAACAGTAGACGGCACAGAACCGGGCAATTAACAGTTGAACGTACGGCAGATTCACGTTACTCGTTCATTTGTTTAACATTAACAGTAGACGGCACAGAACCGGGCAATTAACAGTTGAACGTACGGCAGATTCACGTTACTCGTTCATTTGTTTAACATTAACAGTAGACGGCACAGAACCGGGCAATTAACAGTTGAACGTAGGGCAGATTCAGGTTACTCCTTCATTTGTTTAACATTAACAGTGGAAGGCACAGAACCGACATAGCAACAGCATATTGGAATACCCTAAAAAGAAACTCTTGACATTTTCTCTCCATTATACTGCGGTCTGGTTATATTTGGTGTTAAAGTGTCGCCAACTGTTCCTAAAGCTACGGCCATAGTTGGTGCTACTGCATTCGTTACGTTGCCACAGAAGCCCGTTGCAGTGAAGGCAAACGATAAATTTTAAAACAAAATTCTGTTTAGACGCCGTATTAAACTGTGGACGCCATTGTATTGCTCGTGTGTGCGTGACTTTGTCTTGAATTGTTCTAGAACACTATATGCAGTTATTGTTACTGTTTTTGCTTTTGTGTTCGCAACACACTAGTGCATTAATAGTATATTATGCAACAAGACTATAATGCTAGTAACTAAGAGGCGACTATATATATTTATTTAAGTGTATTTATTTAGTGCTAAGTGAACATGGGGTCTGTAGAAACTATCCCTTACCAACGTCGAGATCTCACCGGAAATATATGTTTTGAGGACCCCTGAATCCAAAGAAAAGCATTTTTAGAGAAAGGTCCATGTGTGTGTGAGGAGAACGAAAATTCGGTTAAAAACCAAAGTTGGTATTTAAGTTTAATGTCTTTCAAGGATGCGACATGAAGATTTTGAAGAAAATAGCCCCACCCTAAACTACCCTTTACATGGAAAATGTTTCGAAAATTTTGATTTTCTTGAAAATGGCTCTAACGATTTTGATTAAAATGTCATATGTTTGAGACATTTTTATGACAAATGAAATGTATATTTTGAATTTTCTGGCTATAGCCCCTGTAGTCGTATTTACTCTGGACGACTTTTGCATAACTGATAAGCCGTAAGAGATAGACGAAATCTTACTATACAAAAAATGTAGATCTTGCCAAAACACACAATTTATGTCTGTTTTTTTTTTTTTTTTTTTTTTTTTTGACTATCGCTCAAAGCCTACTGTATTCCCATATTCCCGAATGAATCAGGGGATTCATTCTATGTACTTACTGGTAGAGAAAGTAAAAAAGTACTTGGTGGAATTTAAATGCACAGAAACAAGAAAATCAGTTTTGAACATGAAAGACAAATGAATAACTTTATCAAATATGTATAAAAGCACATTTTTAATCTTTGAGCATGCCCTAAGTCATTTTGACGTTCTCTAAGCCAGAAAACGGACACTCCATAAACGAAACAGTGTAACGATGAATTAAAAAGCATCATCTGCACGGCATGCTGCTACTTTATCCCACAGTCACGGCTTTTATTCAAAAGGCCATGCATGGCGAGGGAAACGAGATACCTACGCTATAGTAAACAAAATAGAGGCAGAAAAGGGGGCAAAAAAGGGAACATAAAAACACACACAAAGAAAGAAGCAGGCTTTTTATGCTTATGTGTGTGTGAGTGGCGTACTGGCGTCGTAGTCTCTTTTTTATTTTAATGCCAATTAACACCCATTATAACTCTGAACGAGGAACATTCTGTGTGTGGTAGGCGTACGTTAATAAGAGAGAAGGGTGAGCAAAACCGGTATTTAGGGTGTTTAACGCTGCCGGAGAAAGGGAGTGCAGGCACAAAAACAAACAATAAATTCTGGCAGCAGCCTACGAAAAGTAAAGAACACGGCGTTATGTTACAGTACGCGTATTCCCTTTCCCTTGTTTTTTCAATGCCAGAGAAATCTCGCGATTCTCATTGGTCGCTGGAAATCTCAACCTTCTACCACCATATACAGTATATTTCAACAACAAAAAAAAAAAAAAAAAAAAAAAAAAAAAAAAAAAAAAAAAAAAAAAAACTGTGTTGCACTCACATGACTTTCTCTACTCTTGTACTAACCATTCTTACAAACTCTTATTCCTATATCTTCTTCGTGTTAGTTGAGATAAACATTTGTACAAATTATCTTATTGCTAATTTCCTTGTCGGTGCAAGGGGAATATTACAATACAGTAGGCTTTGTGTGACAGTCAAATGTTTTAAAGCTTTGAGATTCTGTTGTCTTTGCACACTTAACATATAAAAAAATGAACAACGATGATCCATTTCCTTAAAGTTTTAAGTTTTCCGAAACTCACACACATAACAAGGTATATCTCCGAAATGGTTCACCCTACAAGAAAATTTATTAAGACATAAATTGTGTATTTTAGCAAGATCTACATTTTTTGTATAGTATGATTTGGTCTATCTCGAACGGTTTACCAGAATGCAAAAGTCGTCCAGAGTAAATACGACTACAGGGGCTATAGCCAGAAAATTCAAGATATACATTCCATTTGTCATAAAAATATCTCAAACATATGGCATTTTCATCAAAATCGTTACAGCCATTTTCAAGAAAATCAAAATTTTCGAAAAATTTTCCATGTAAAGGGTAGTTTAGGGTGGGGCTATTTTTTTCAAAATCTTCGTGTCGCATCCTTGAATGACATTAAACTTAAATACCAACTTTGGTTTTTAACCGACTTTTCGTTTTTGAGTTATGTTGTCCACAGACTGACAGACAAACACACAGACGGAACTTTTTCTAAAAATGCTGTTCTTTATTCAGGGGACCTCAAAACATATAGTTCCTACTTACTAGTAGGAGAGAAAGTAAAAACTTTCGGATAATGAAGGAGAAACTTCAGAGACCACACGTCGTATGGCTCCCTTCGGAAGGGAAGTAAAGCCGGTGGTGCCGTGTAAATTTACAGCATGTAAATGAACCTCAGGTCTGAAAAAATAGGCATTTTTAACATAGAATGAATGGGAAAGGAGGTGCATAAATTAGAACTCCCATTTATTTGATTTCAGAGACTACAGAAAGACACACAAGACTGTTGCTGTGATCATATGAGGATACGTAACAAGCAAGTCCTTCAGAACTCTCAGAGCAATAAGGAGAACAAAACACGCTCGGTCCATATGTGAAGAACAAAAGAAATTCTACTCATGTTCATTGGCTCGTAAAGCCAAGCATACAACATTCGCGAACAAAATGTCTAGCATTTGTTTTTGCCACAGAGAATCGAAAATGCAGTCGAACATCATCCGTAACGTGCATTTTATCGATATGTGGGTAAAAACAGAAGAAGTCTGGATTGTTTTTCGCAAGCCTTTGCTTAGTAATGTCACAATTGCACACTGACCTCTGTCTGTCTCTCTCTCTCTCTGGTTACTTCAAAGGCAACGCCACTTTTCACCAGAATCAACAGAACGCAAGCGATGGGTTACTAAACAAATATGTCAGTTTCACCAGAGTGAATCTTTCCCTGGAGCGTTGTGCAAATATCGCGCGCGCTTCGCCGAGCCAGCCAGCCAGCGTCCGTCCGACAGACAGACGCACAGGGATGAAAACTTGATAAAACACAAATACAGTAGTTCTGAAACCTGGTTATTCTGAGTCAACAAAGGATCTTCCCTCCAACTAAATGAATTACACAACTGTATGCGAAAAGTCTTCACTCTCGCCAACGCATCAACCCCGAGGGAATCTATGTTGTGACGCTCAACACTGCGGCCATCTTGGGTACATTGACACTAACTGCTGACCCCCCTCCTCAATCAGGAGCACCAGGTTCAGAAGCCATTTTTACTTTCTCTACTGGTAAATAGGGGAAGTATTGTATTCCACCCAAAAATTCGATGTCGAGATTTCACCGGAAATATGTTTTGAAACCCCCTGAATCCAAAAAAAGCATTTTTAGAAAAAGGTCCGTGTGTGTGTCTGTGTGTCTGTGGACAGCATAACTCGAAAACGAAAAGTCGGTTAAAAACCAAACTTGGTATTTAAGTTTAAAATCTTTCAAGGATGCGACACGAAGATTTTGAAGAAAATAGCCCCACCCTAAACTACCCTTTACATGGAAGATTTTTCGAAAATTTTGATTTTCTTGAAAATGGCTTTAACGATTTTCATTAAAATGACACATGTTTGAGATATTTTTATGACAAATGAAATGTATATCTTGAATTTTCTGGCTATAGCCCCTGTAGTCGTATTTACTCTGGACGACTTTTGCATAAGTGGTAAACCGTTACAGATAGACCAAATCGTACTATACAAAAAATGTAGATCTTGCTAAAATACACAATTTATGTCTCAATAAATTTTCTTGTAGGGTGAACCATTTTGGAGATATTCCTTGTTATGTGTGTGAGTTTCGGAAAACTTAGAACTTTCGTGAAATGGGTAATCCCTGTTCATTTTTTTATATGTTAAGTGTGCAAAGACAAGAGAATCTCAAAGCTTTAAAACATTTGACTATCGCACAAAGCCTACTGTATTCCCCCTTGTACCTACAAGGAAATAAGCAATAAGATAATTTGTGCAAATGTTTATCTTAACTAACACGAAGAAGATATAGGAATAAGAATTTGTAAGAATGGTTAGTACAAGAGTAGAGAAAGTCATGTGAGTGCAACACATCAGATTTTTTGCATAAAACTCGATAAATCCTCAACAAGTACCAGGAGAGCGCTGTGTTTTTCCTGTCCGGTTCCTTGGCGCTCGCCGCCGACTGCCGCTATCATAGAAAGGCACGTATGAAAGCATACTGTTAAACGCTTTCCTGACCTACTTTCTGAAAGGAGCTGTCCATGCATTTTTGACAGCTCTTTAGGAAACTATCCATCACTCGCCGTAGTTCACGTTGAGTAATGCTGGCAATTTCCTGGCGGAAATTTTGTTTTAGTTCTTCTAGGTGTGGGCCTGGAAAAGGCTGTTGCGCCTGCGATGATGGTTATTATTATTACTATTATTATTGTTTTTTTTTAAGCTTTCACGGCGATAATTACTAACTAGAGCTTCTTGGGTTACCAGTAGGGATGGGTCGATACAGTTTTTCTCGATATCAATACATTATATTTTCCACGATACCCGATAGTTCGATACTCGATACCGTCGTTTCTACTTCTATTTTCAATACAAAATAGAACTGTGTAATGCCAATGAAATTAATCAGGTACACATATTTAATACGACGAAATTTAAAATCATCAGTGTGCTTATTTTTAAACTCTACATAGGTATTTAAAAGCAAAATGCGTTTTTGAAAGAGTAACTTTTATAAGTTTTTGTTCAAAATTAGTAGGATTCTCACTCTTTCAGGGTCAAGTTTACTTCTTTTTCTGCCACATACGAGTCCTGCTGTGCTAAATAGTCTAACTGTTGTAGGCGGAATACACAAATATTTGGTGCTTTTTTTTATTTTGCAAATTTTGAATTGGTCACTAGAAAGAGGTGACAAATCGTCGTTAATATATGCAGTGATTTCTTCTTGGGAAGTGTTAAATGGCAGTGAATCTGACACATCATATTTTCCTGTATAGATACCACATTCCTGGCAATTTATCGGGCTTTGCAGTATCTGACATCTAAAATAAAATAAAGAAAAGCTTGTGAACTGATCGATTTTTACCAGTATGTCAGAAAATCGGGGGAAAAAATTAAAAATAAATTTTAATTGATCATTTTTGGATGCAGGAAGAAGTTGCCTCCAACGAAAAAGTACCGAGCGAATATTTTGAAGTATCGTTCGATGGAAATATGGTGAGTATCGATGTATCGTAAGTATCGGGGACCCATCCCTATGAGGGACAGTGGCCTAAGGCTGAGCATAGCTTGAACAGCAATACTTAAAGAATGCCATTATTTTGAAATGGCCATTTATTTATTAATTGTTCATTTCCTCACGATGGCTAAGCAGTTAAATAGAACAATTTTATAGATATTACACGACTGGTAACGCGAGCTCTAATTACTATTATTATCTGAGAGATAGAATTGCAACTGAAAAATTCAATGCCACAGCTGGGATTTGAACCACAGTCTCACATCAGAGACAATTACCCCAATGGCGACTTACGAATTGGCTACAGAATTCGATGTCATTCTGGCAGGTTATGGTTAGAGCACCCGCCTGGTAAGCCTAGGGTCTGTGGTTCAAATCCGAGCTGTAGCATTGAATTTTTCAGTTGCAATTCTACCTCTCAAAATTGCCCACACACGGCTTGTGTGTTTAAAAACACTAACAGTAAGTTTGTATTATGTATTATCATTTTGGGTATGAGTATAGGGTATGAGCAAAGCTGCATGCTCAGGGTTGCCAACATTTAAAAGTAAAATTATCGTACCAGCCGCTCAAAATTATAGATTTGGGTTCAAAATTATCGTACATCATAAAACAAATGTTACAACAATAAAAATATCAATATAACACATGAAAATGTAATAGTAATGATGTTTATTATATTCACTTACAAGATTGATAACCTTAGCCAGTATTACAACTTTAGCACTTATGTTTCTCGCACTGTTTATCTGAAAGTTCATCTTCCTCAATTGTTGCAGCATTATACAAATTTGTTATTGGGGTAAACCCTTCTCGTTGACTTGTAGATTTTCGGATATACAAAACTAAACCCAGTTTAGGAAAAACTTTCGCAAGAAGCTTCTGTGGGACAACGAAACAGATTATACGAACGAAACCACTGATAGTGCAAAGGCCGCTAGTTCTTTGAAACCAGTATTTCCACCAAGGTGACATGTGTTTAACAGCACTCCAGAAAATGTCAGGTTCAGGCATGTTCTTTATTTCACACGGAATATCACGTATTCCGAGTTTTCTCCATTGATCGCCAATTTTCTGAAGTGCTTTCTTCATTGAGATTACCAGATCTGGGCACACTGGCAATAAGAGGCCTTAGTAGGATATGAAATAGTTGCCTTAGAGGGGTGGAGACATGCCATGAGGGCAAAAGTGGTGTCACTATTTGTAATTTGTTTCATTTCGCTGGTGTGACAAACCAGTGAAAATGATATTTCGCCGGTATTGAAATTATCGTACAGTACACCCCTATAATTATCGTACTAGTTGGCAACCCTGTGCATGCTAAAGTTGGTAGAGTGCGTTCTTTGAGGCGGTTAATTTCGTGTTGATGCACCAGTTAAGCTTGAAGGGCGAGGTTTTCCATGTAAAACATGCTACATACATCGTTTGGTTTGTACAGTTTAACGCGGTGCTTTTGTTTGAGCCCCGCCATTACTAAAAGCCGTTGCTAGGGGATACAAGACGGAGACGGATTCTCTTGTTTCTGCACACATGACGATATGATCCCCTGAAGAACGGCTGCTGCAGTAGCAGTAGCAGCAACAGCGAGCGATGTCTGTTTGTTTATTCTCCTTCACGGCGGCAGCGCGGCGCGGCGAGGAGAGCTATTAGCGCGGTTTGGAGTCAGGCGCGAATAGTGTCAATATTTGACTTCCCGAGGGCGCGCGCATTAAAACACAGGAGGCAAGCAGGCAGGGAGAGAGAAAGGAGCTTGCTTGTCTTCTCTGTTTGCCGGTCAAATAAAGGTGCAGCGCAGCGCAATACAAGTGTGTGTGTGTGTGTATGCGCGTGGAGAAGCTACCTACAGACAGGGCCGTAGTCTTGGGAATACCTACATACAGCAAGTGTTACCGTGCTAGTCCAAGTGAAGCTTCTTGCTTTCAGTAATCGCTCCTCTCCTTGGGAGAGAGCGGGGGAGGGGGAGGGTTCAGTTCTATATCTCCCTTTAACTACTACGAGCATATCAGGGACATTCACTAAACATATTTGTACCCTTTCAACCTTTTTTTAAACTTTTATTTAAAGTAGAGGGAGTATTGTATTCCATCCAAAAATTCGATGCCAAAATTTCACAGGAAATACATGTTTTAAGACTCCTAAATTCACAACAAAAAAGGAAGAAGCAAGACAGTAAGAGAGAACGAAAGAAAAAATCTTATGTATTGCACTCACATGACTTTCTCTACTCTTGTACTAACCATTCTTACAAACTCTTATTCCTATATCTTCTTCGTGTTAGTTGAGATAAACATTCGTACAAATTATCTTATTACTTATGTCCTTGTAGGTACAAGGGGAATATTAGAATACAGAAGGCTTTGTGCGACAGTCAAATCTTTTTGACCTTTGAGATTCCGTTCTCTTTGCACGATTAACATATAAAAAATTAATAACATTGTTGCATTTCGCTAAATTTCTAAGTTTTCCGAAACTCACACACATAACAAGGAATACCTCCGAAATGGTTCACCCTACAAGAAAATTTATTGAGACATAAATTGTGTATCTTAGCAAGATCTACATTTTTTGTACAGTACAATTTGGTCTAGCTCTAACGGTTTACCAGTTATGCAAAAGTCGTCCAGAGTAAATACGACTACAGGGGCTATAGCCACAAAATTCAACATATACATTTCATTTGTCATCAAAATATCTAAAACATATGACATTTTAATCAAAATCGTTAGAGCCATTTTCAAGAAAATCAAAATTTTCGAAAAATTTTCCATGTAAAGGGTAGTTTAGGGTGGGGCTATTTTCTTCAAAATCTTTGTGTCACATCCTTGAAAGATATTAATTTTTCCTGAGCTAGGATTATTCCCCATGTTCCCTCAGGTCTGCAAATATGAGCGAGAGTGTAAATAGAAGTGTGAATTTAATTATTAAGACAGTAAACTAGTGAAAATCATTACCAATGAGTAATTGTTTCACATGAAAGCGACTGATATGACTTTGGATATTAAAGGTAGCACATAAATGGAGCCCAAATTTTAAATAATGATAGGTTAGATTAAAATTTGAATTATCCTGGTAATTGCAGTCCAACATTATATCAGAAACATTTGCCTATCTTAATGATTCTGCTGTTAGATTTCCTAGAAGAAATGTTGGATGTGTGTATAACGCTACTAGAGAACCTCTAGCAGCTAGGAGCCAGAAATTTCCAAGTATGCTTTAACAAAGGTCTTCCTAAACAAACTGACTTTCCATTACCTACTTGCTTGCTTGTGTGGCCAACGCTATTTCGCTCCTTCATTAGCTAACAACTGCCAAATCCTGAACCCTCAACCAACTTCTTCAAATATTTACACTTGCCCAACGTAATGACATAGTGACGTCACTAGTCGGAAGGAAGTCTGGTCTTGCCCACAAATTTGCACTTAACTTGCTGTTCGGGCTACAATCTTCTATTCATATTTATCTACTGCTCTTCAATCAGGATTTGTTAGCTGAAGTTAATGAAACTGGTGTAAGTTTTGAAGCAGACGTACAATATAGGCTAAAACCTTTATTGGGGGTCGGAAAATGATCGCACACCTGCCAAACCTGTAAGTGTCCCTTGTCTACCAATGTGTAATAATGTCAGGATTATATGAAAGTACCTGGGCGACCAAGCATCGCTCGCATCCCCCCCCCCCCGTTTTTCTGAGGAGTGAGTAGAGAAAGAGTTGTGAATGTCTTACCTAAAAGTGATAGGAGAAAACAGTGTGAAAGCATTTCTATTTCAAACATACAGAACATGGTATGACATTTTAAAATCGGGGATAAGCACTTTTTTGTGCAAAATCACCTTTTTATGGAAAATTGTTTATAGAAGAGTGAGTAGAGAAAGAGATGTGAATGTCTTACCTAAAAGTGTGGAGAAGACTGTGACCTTACCTAAACACAAAATTTGATCAAAATCTATAGAACCGTTTCCGAGAGACAATATGCAAGAATTGCTCAGTATAAGAGGTAATAAAAAAATCCCCCCCCTTTTTTTTTTAAGGAAAGACGGTAAACTAAAAAGCAAAATCTTATATGTCTACAAAATTTTAACCAAATCTTTAGAGCCGTTTCTGAAATACCGGGGATATATTTACAAGAATTGTTCTGTAGAAGCGGGAATAAAACCTTTTTTTTACGTAAAATCGCATTTTTTCAAGAACTACACCTATACACATAAACTTAAAACCAAAACCCTATCTGAATACAAAATTTGATCGAAATTCCGATTTATTAGAGCCCTTGAAGACCTGGTGATGCTGTTTTTCTGTTACATATGCTAAAATCTTTTTTTTGTATCAGAGAAAGCAAAGAACACCAGTTCACAAATATACACTTCACAAACAGTTCACTTTGTGAACTAACAAAGTCCAAAAACTAACGAACCGGCTGCACGGTGTTTTGGCTGGCCACGTCCTCGCCGCTTACCGCTATCATAGAAAGGCACAGATGAAACCATACATTTTTAAAGCTATTTTAAAGGCTTTATTTACCAACTTTATTAACGATCGTTATTAGAGCTCTGAAAAACTTAAATTTTGTTCATGAAATACCCCTTCAGGACGAAAAAATTGCTGTATGGTGCGCCATTAGCGGAGGAGTTATAGGACCAATAATTTTTGGAGTCAACAGTTGACGTTCTTACATACGTGAATGCAATTTTGCCCCCCCCCCCCCCCTTAGAATTTTTAAGTTCCAGTTCTACCTCTCAAACTTTGCCCACACACGGCTTGTGTGTTTAAAACCACCAACAGTAAGTTTGTTGGCATAAATAAATAATAATTACAATCTGAAGGTTATTTAATCCTGGGATATAAAGTACTTACAATAGTAAGTCACCATTGGGGTAATTTGTCTCTGATGTGAGACTGCCTTTGTGGTTTACCAGGAGAAATACGAACTGGTTTGAGAATTTAATGCCATTCTGGTAGTTTGTCACTATAGCTCAGTAGTAGAGCAGCCGCCCGGTAAGCGGAAGGTCTGTGGTTCAAATCCCAGTTGTGGCATTGAATTTTTAAGTTCCAGTTCTACCTTTCATTCTCTCTGTGGAATTAGAAATAAAGCGACTTATTGCGGTATCTTCTTTGAATTCTTTCCACATTACTGCGCGCACTGTAACAAAAGTGCATCGTGCACTTGTGGTTTTTTGACGTGTTTCTGACTCACATAGTCTCCATCAACGCCCATTCTCCGTGCCTCATTTCTTATCTTCATGCTCTGTAAAACACCATCATTTTCTCTACCGCATTCGTGCTAATATAATTCAATTAAGTATCTTACCCGGAAGGTTATTATTTGCTTCTTCCTCTGTCAGTTATTTTCATCAGTTTAATCTGGAAATTACGGTTGTAATTCCGCAGCATTCAGAGAAACTTGTTTTATTAAAGAGAAGAGAAAAAAAAACAACACTGCGTCCATTAATTTGTTAAATTCCTTTCGACATACTCTGGGGATATTCTAGAAAACGTAAAACAACCACTGCTGTGGATAATAATGGGGTTACAACTGCCTGGATTTTTATGTTTGGAAACCAGAGTTAATATTAAAATGAATTTGTGTATTTATGATATTAGGTACCAATACCTTTATTTTATTGTTAAATGTCAATAGAATATGAAAACAACGAAACACAGTTACAGTAAATTAAAACTTTGTTGCCAAACGTTAAAAAAGATCCTATTAAAAAACAAGGTCACAAAAAATGAAAGTTTGAGGTTAGGTTTGTGTGTTATATCACTGATTCCTGAGGTATTGGCTTGTTCACTAACCAATTGTATACAACAGTTAAATTTAGCATTAACATAAAATCCTTTGATAGTATTTTCTATCTATTATACAGTACAGTATTTTTTATCCTGAATTAATAAACAGATCACACTTCAAGTTGTCAGTTCAATGCTCTTATTACATACGGCACCACAGGCGGTGGACAATTTGATACATGAAATGCATTTTGGTAGGAAACGATCCCGGCATTTGGCAGGATGAGCACTTTGTTCAGAAAGTAAGTCCCGGAAAGATTTGAATCACGAATCTCTCGAATGCATCCAGACACTTTAAGCCGAAGATACCCCAAAAAATCAAATTTTTCACTCCTATTGCGTCATCAACTAACTAACCCGCAGTGCGATTGTCCTTTCCGGGGTGCAGTACTGTTAGGTGGGACGTGGTCATCGCCCCGATTCCTCCCTGGTGGTATATGCGCTCTTCGCAACCAGAGCCGCCCCTTCTCAATCAGGTAGGTCCTCCATTGGACCTAACGAGGCTGATTACACCCCGAAACAGAAGAAAATCTGTACGTCAATATTGAGAATCGAACCCGGGTCTATCGCTTGACAAGCAGCCATGCTTCCACCGCACTAAGAAGATGCAGACTAAAGGCGTGCCGGTCGTTAAGGAGTTTAGTGTAAACTAAACCCGCTGATACTCAGTTTATGCTTAAAGCTATCTGTTCGCAAACCTTAAACCTCCTGCAGTTTGCAGAGTAGTAAGCAATCGCTCAGACTTTCTCGTGCAGAAGGCGGAGTGCTTGGTAACAGTTGAAAGCTGGATGGATTTACCCACGGGTAGGGCCCCAAAGCGTGGATAATACTCAAAGGCTGGTCGTTTAGCTCAACATTGATACTAAGGTATGCAAATTTCTAACATTAATTTTGCCAGTGACATTAAGGCGCTAATTTGCTATGTGTTTATGAATGGGCAAATGAGGCACTCACCCCAATAATGGCGTTGAGCTCTGTCATTGTAACCTGTTTGGCTCTCTCCACCGCCGTGGCCACTTGCTGTTGATGCTGCAACAATAAAACATCTTATCTTCCTCACAATTACACTTTTACACCTTACAAGAACTTCAAAGAACCAAGGAATTACAAGTCTAGTAGAATCTGGCAAATATTGATTTATTATTATTATTATTATTATTATTATTATTATTATTATTATTATTATTATTATTATTACTGTTACTAGTATTACTATTATTATTACTATTATTATAACTATTATTATTACTATTATTATAACTATTATTATTATTAATAATAATAATAATAATAATAATATTGGAAAAGCTATTTTGAAATCACGAACATATACACTGCTCGTCAATAGATTTAAACATTTAATTTTCATTACTCATTCAATTATTTTAATAACTTAGCAAAAGCAATTTTTTATGCATTCCCTTTCTACACATGGTGTAGACAAATTATTACAGAGTTTTAAATTGTAATTTCTTTGCGGCATACAATATAATTTTGAATAATGACTGGTAATTGTGGAAGTTGTCATAACATTAATCATGTGTTAATTATGGGATCCATTTATGACATGAGAAACAGCGGGTTTCATTTGTTGCCACTGCTGCAATAATCCTCCGCCTCAACTCAGATAAGCTGCAGGTAGCGAGGGCACGTTTTCCTAAACCTTTCGCATTTTCACTGTTGGAATTGCTAGTTCTCAACTGAACCGCCGCGCGGCCTTCGACTCTACATATTCTGACACGCGGTCGACAGGTGCTCCTTATAGAAACACGGTATAAGGGCGTTACAACCAAATCTTCTATATGTCCGCAGAATTCTGACCACTCAATTGTGAGTCGTAAATTTGAAGACACTAAAGAAATTTGTATATACGCGAATTGCCGTGTTTTATTGACTATACAAAATCTGCGTTAGTGGAAATTAAAACTTCCATACTTACTCTTCAATTTAAGCCACATTTCAAACTTATATTGTATACACAGAGAAAATAAAATATGTTTAAAACACTGTTACAAATGTAATGCGTACTTACCTCCTGAGATAAAAATGGCAGGATCTGTGCAATTATGGCGTTCAGTCTCTTGGCAATCTCCGTCTGTAACAATAAGAAAACAATTTTATGTACGAGTATATGTTATGCTTAACAATTTGAAAACCCTAACTATACTAGAGTGGTGTTTTGTTTATCAGTGAGCAAAATCCCCGGGGTGGGGGTAGGATTCCCCCCACCAAAGACTTTATACCAAGAACCCCCCCCCCCACTAAATTTGCCGGGAGGGGGGCGTTTATCATAGCGAGACAAGCAGCGAAACATACAGTACTAAAATATTTTCATTTTAAGAATATGTTTTCATTAGATGACTAAAAATAAGGCATTAAACTGTGCTGCGCTGACCACCCGCTTCCAGGTCTTCACTCTGTTCGGTCCAGAGGTTCCTGTACTCCCCGACAGGCGTCTGGCCCAAGGCACTGATTTGGGGGTGTAAGTCCTACATAAGGAGAGGGTAATCAGGAAAAGAAGAAGAATGTAAATTAAAATATCAGCAATAATCAATTGGAAGCATTGAATTCACCTCGTGAACCGCAACTGATTGACATATTTTAACATCTACTTTTCTTTTAAAATGCCAATGTAAAAATGCTTTCCCCCCAACACCCTGGTGTTTATACTACATTAATCTGCATAGTTCAATTGTGACATTGTGTCGTTCAACAATATTGTACGAGAGGTGATCGAGTGACCTTGGATACGGCGAGCGACTGTGTGTACGTGACAAACAATGCTGCCGGTAAAACATAAAGGAGGTCCGAGACTACAAGGCAACAAGCGAGTGTGTGTGTGAGATCGAACAGTGTGCTAACAAAAATTATATATCAATTAAGTCGAGCCTTTATTATATATACTGAACTCTTTGGACTTCTTTATTATTTTCACTACATCAGAATTACAGGTTATAACAATTACAGGAGAATATAAAAGTTTCTTTAACAAAATTAACTTTAACACCGTAGTGTCCAGCAATCTCTAGAATCTTCTTGGTGAGTCATGCACGCCTGCGTGTGGAAATAACTTGAAGGTTACGTCACGCCGACTGACAGACAGTGAGCAGTGAGTCAAATTTAGCTTTCGGTATCATAGTCGTCGTCTACAGTTAGTTTTAGTTACGAGAGTGAGTCGGCCAGCCTGTCAGCGAGCATGTCTGTGTCGTCGAGTGATTGTATCGTAATAGCAAAGATATAAGAGACAATGAAACTGGAGAAACATATTGAAAGACCGAGAAAGGTTATTGGAAGAACAATTGTGAATTGTAATAGTAGAGAAAACCAGCAACGAGAAGGAAATCGTGCATTTGTAATAAATTTAGAGGAAATAAAGGGTTAGAAAAGGCAAACGGACTTCGCATTTTGCGCGTTTTGTTACAATATTTCTCTGCATTGCCCCAGAAGTTTAATTATCCCCTTAAATTTTTCAGAGTGGAATTTTCCACTTAGGAAAGGAAAATGATGAGTGCTGTATACTAAATAAGAGGTCTGCTACTGAGGAGCCGTGTACAATATTTTGGTTCTTCCTGTAGAATAAGGGCAAAAAGAAAAACGAGATGTTTCCCCTTTTTTCTTCGTGTTTTCCAAGTGGATTGAAGACCGCGTGGGTCGTAGAAAGGTTGACAGAGGAAAGGGCTGGGGTAAACATGGCCACCCTCTCTCCTAGTTCAACATCATCGCATCGCATCGCATCTCAATCGATCAGTGGCGCCGCTCGTTGGTCGGGAGAGGTACTTGTCCGGCGTGTCCAACACTTCTTGTAGTGGTACAGTCAGGTCCGCAAGCAGAGCCGAGAGTGAGCACTTCCACTCAATTATACACATCAATTGGTGTACACAGCGTGTGGGGGAGCTTTTAATGCTTGGGCGATTAATAGCGGAATAGCGGTCCTGAACGTCCAGGTTCGTATCCCATTTCAAGCATCAACATCCCATCAACTTCATTACCCATTATCCCACAAACTATTTATTTAGGGCCATAACGTTTCTTCTACCACTCTACGAGTAATAGAACATAATATGTAAAAATCTGATGTGTTACACTCACATGACTTTCTCTACTCGTACTAACCAATCTTACAAACTCTTATTCCTATATCTTCTTCGTGTTAGTTGAGATAAACATTTGTACAAATTATGTTATTGCTTATTTCCTTGTAGGTACAAGGGGAATGTTAGAATACAGTAGCTTTGTGCGATAGTCAAATGTTTTAAAGCTTTGAGATTCCTTTCTCTTTGCAAGCTTAACATATAAAAAAATGAACAACGATGATCCATTTCACGAAAGTTCCAAGTTTTCCGAAACTCACACACATAACAAGGAATATCTCCGAAATGGTTCACCCCACAAGAAAATTTATTGAGACATAAATTGTGTATTTTAGCAAGATCTACATTTTTTGTATAGTATGATTTGGTCTATCTCTAACGGTTTACCAGTTATGCAAAAGTCATCCAGAGTAAATACGACTACAGGGGCTATAGCCAGAAAATTCAAGATATACATTTCATTTGTCATCAAAATATCTCAAACATATGACATTTTAATCAAAATCGTTATAGCCATTTCCAAGAAAATCAAAATTTTCGAAAAATTTTCCATGTAAAGGGTAGTTTAGGGTGGAGGAATTGTCTTCGAAATCTACGTGTCGCATCCTTGAAACACATTAAACTTACATACCAAATTTGGTTTTTAACCGCCTTTTCGGACCTTTTTCTAAAAATACATACATTTCCAGTGAAACCTCGACATCGAATTTTTTTAGTGGAATACAATACTTCCCCTACTTACCAGTAGAGAAAGCAATACAACATAATAAAATAAACATACAAAACTGCAACCAGTACGGATTTCGAGTGACGGCAGATTCAAATATGACGATTAAGAATGTCCAATAACAAACTGATAAATCGTGAACCGTAAACAAGATAATTGAATATTACTGAATACGTCATCTGCATAGTTCAGCAACAGAGTCCGACTGAACGGGCGAATGTTTTGTTTACTAATACGACTGCTGCTATCATGCATGCGTTCACATCTACGAATCGAAGTACAAAGTAGGCTAAGGCTCGAAAACTGGTTTCACTGTTGCTACTCCAAGTAACGAACAAAGGGGTGGTTTTCCTTTTCTTCTCCCCCCCCCCCCAACTCAAAGAGTTCGAAATTATCAATTTCCTGGTGAAATCCCAATACCGAAATTTTTAGTGGACTGCAATAAATAAACAGGTAAACATATTACATCGATATAACTTTGAGCCATGTGAATTTTATGCCACTCTTACATGTCATGTAATCAAAGTTAATACGTATAAACTTGATTTAAGATACTCATTGTACTATTGAAATTCTGAATCTTTATTTAAGCAAATCAAATTGAAATATTTTAGATTATAGATCACATGTTACAATGCAGCATTTACAAAGACGTTTTATATACTATAAAAATAATAACAGCGATGTTTTGACAACATTTTAAGAGTATAATAATTAATGATCTATGGTTTGTAATTACTTCTGCAATACGGAAAGAGCTCAATTAGATCCTGGAGATTGTAATAAAGGGCCTTAATTAGACCCCCGATATCCTAAGGAAGGGCCCTAATTTGATCCCCGATATCGTAAGGAAGGACCTTAATTAGACCCCCGATATCCTAAGGAAGGGCTTAATTTGATCCCCGATATCCTAAGGAAGGACCTTAATTTGATCCCCGATATCCTAAGGAAGGGCCTTAATTTGATCGCTGATATCCTAAGGAAGGACCTTAGTTTGATCCCCGATATCCTAAGGAAGGACCTTAATTTGATCCCCGATATCCTAAGGAAGGACCTTAATTTGATCGCTGATATCCTAAGGAAGGGCCTTAATTTGATCGCTGATATCCTAAGGAAGGACCTTAATTTGATCCCCGATATCGCAAGGAAGGACCTTAATTTGATCCCCGATATCGCAAGGAAGGACCTTAATTTGATCCCCGATATCGTAAGGAAGGACCTTAATTTGATCCCCGATATCCTAAGGAAGGACCTTAATTTGATCCCCGATATCCTAAGGAAGGACCTTAATTTGATCCCCGATATCGTAAGGAAGGACCTTAATTTGATCGCTGATATCCTAAGGAAGGACCTTAATTTGATCGCTGATATCCTAAGGAAGGACCTTAATTTGATCCCCGATATCGCAAGGAAGGACCTTAATTTGATCGCTGATATCCTAAGGAAGGACCTTAATTTGATCGCTGATATCCTAAGGAAGGACCTTAATTTGATCCCCGATATCGCAAGGAAGGACCCTAATTTGATCGCTGATATCCTAAGGAAGCACCTTAATTTGATCGCTGATATCCTAAGGAAGGACCTTAATTTGATCCCCGATATCCTAAGGAAGGACCTTAATTTGATCCCCGATATCCTAAGGAAGGGCCTTAATTTGATCGCTGATATCCTAAGGAAGGACCTTAATTTGATCCCCGATATCCTAAGGAAGGACCTTAATTTGATCCCCGATATCCTAAGGAAGGACCTTAATTTGATCCCCGATATCCTAAGGAAGGACCTTAATTTGTCCAGGATATAGTAAAGAAAGGACTCCGTTGCAGAATCCACTGCACTGCGATCCTGGTATTTAAAAATAAAACCAGAAACGTTCGAATATCTATAGTTGGAATATTTAGAATGAGGCCAAATGAAATAAAAAATAATAAAAATGGATATGTGGGATACATTAGTGCACGTGTGGGTCTGTACGTGTATATATGCATATTTTTTTTTTATTCTAATTGCCACGCAACATGAAGTGTTTGCAATACAACGAAGTACAGTAAATATCTATTTTGTTCATTATTATTTTTACGGTCTCTAGCTAAATTCATTAATAATAACAGAAATAAATTAATTTGGTTGGCAGTATCTGTATTTGTATATGCTGCCAGTGGGAAACAACGATATGCTGCAGTGAATATATAGAAATCACTGCGCTCTGAAAAACAACCTTTATCTACAATGACGCATGCGTTATGCATGGATACTAAATTTGACGTGGCGTGTATATTTATACAATTTTCCATATCGCTCCAAGGTCTCCCGCTAGTCAGCAGTTGACACAAATTATGAATGTACTGCATATGTTCGAGGGGCGGGATGGGGAGGGGGGGGGATTTTGGAGCTCCGCAGTGCCAACAACTGCCCCCCCCCCCCCAGCGTCCAATTCACCCTCCGCAACGTTTACGACCTCGTTATTTGCATTTATCGATTCGATTATTCCAGAGGGCTTTTAATTCAGGCCGCTAGTTTAGTTCTGTCTCTTTTTGTGCTGTTCTGTTGGCTGTCCTGGCCGCGCCGCGCCGCTCACAAAGCCTTATTTTGATCATCATCAGTGTAGGTACTTGTGTTAGGAACATTGTGAAGGGGGCGGTATAACATTTGTTCGCTTTTATGGAGCGGGCAACTCTCCATTTGTACAATCCCTGCACTTTCCACTTAACATCAAATCTATTGATTTAGCTCCAATACAACAAACCTTCATGACTTCAATTTACTGACTGGCGCACGCCCCTGTGCCTTGCGTTCCTTATAACTTTGTCACGTGCACTAGCTGCCGAGGTAAAAATTGTAGCTTAAAAATCTGATGTGTTGCACTCACATGACTTTCTCTACTCTTGTACTAACCATTCTTACAAACTCTTATTCCTATATCTTCTTCGTGTTAGTTGAGATAAGCATTTGCAGAAATTAGAATTAGAATTAGAATACAGTAGGCTTTGGGCGATAGTCAAATCCTTTGAAGCTTTGAGATTCTGTTCTCTTTGCACACTTGACATACAAAAAAATGAATAACGATGTTCCATTTCACGAAAGTTTTAAGTTTTCCGAAACTCACACACATACCAAGGAATATCTCCGAAATGGTTCACCCTACAAGAAAATTTATTGAGACATAAATTGTGTATTTTAGCAAGATCTACATTTTTTGTATTGTAAGATTTGGTCTATGTCTAACGGTTTAGCAGTTATGCAAACCTCGTCCAGAGTAAATACGACTACAGGGGATATAGCAAGAAAATTCAAGATATATATTTCGTTTGTCATAAAAATATCTAAAACATATGACATTTTAATCAAAATCGTTACGGCCATTTTCAAGAAAATAAAAATTTTCGAAAAAGTTTCCATGTAAAGGGTAGTTTAGGGTGGGGCTATTTTCTTTAAAATCTTGGTGTCGTATCCTTGAAAGACATTAAACTTAAATATCAACTTTGGTTTTTAACCGACTTTTCGTTTTTGTGTAATGCTGTCCACAGACTGACACACACAAACCTATTTCTAATTTTTTTTTTTTTTTTTTTTTTTTTTTTTTTTTTTTTTTTTTAAATTCAGGCGGCTTTAAAACACATATTTTCGGTCAAATCTCGACATCGAATTTTTGGGTGGAATACATCACTTCCTCTACTTTACTATACTACTAGAGAAAGTAGTTAAAAAAATCCCAATTTAACATGCGTGACTAATTTTGTTTCCTAATGAAGTGCTTATATTTACTGTTCACGCTGGTTTATCTGAAGGTTCTATGTGAAACCCTCTTCACTAGCTAGTTTTCGTGGCCAAACACACGCTGCAGCATCTGCTGAGGAGTTAAATTGTGTGGTCGTTAATTCGGGAGGATGGAGAGGTGCAAATCGACCTTTGCACTCTCAATTGTTATTTCAATCTACGACTAAACAATGTGCATAAGAAAGACCTACCATTTGTCCACCAGCTCTTAGTCCCTGACAGGAACGAATCCAGCCAATACGTAAGCAATTTCAGGTAAACAGCTATATCAGAGCCAGGAGTTATGCTTCTAACCGCTTTTGCGATAATGGTGCCAACCTTGGAATATATCAAAGCAAAGAAGTCGAACAATTTAAATGATATTTTCAGTTAATGGAGTAAGTTTAGCTTATGAAACGTAAATGGTCCAATAAAAGCAACAAAGTAACCGCTTTAAGAGCCTCTTTAGGTTTGTTTGTTTGTTTCAATCAACCAATCCTACATTGCTTCTACCATTACTTAACATAAAGCTAAGGTTTTACAACTGAAATTAAAAAAAATTACAGCGAGTAATAGCACGAATAATATCGCAGATAAATTGGCAACGTGACCAGCAGAGCATGGATGTGTACAAAACTAAGGTTACACTGCGTGGAATGTCTCTCCGCTTCCCTTCATTCCCCTTGGACCATCAGCTGGCGAACAGACAGTACTATGCGACCTCTGAAACGCGGTTGTATGCTTCGAACACGCCCCTGTGAAGGAGGGATGAGGGAGAGTTCCGAAGGGCGATGACGTGGACAGATTGAATACATCCGCCGACGCCCAGAAGCTCCGAAAACAGCGTGTACCCTTAAGGGGAGCTTACTCGGTGTGAACCGGAAAGGTGAGTTTCTGAAGAGTTCAAAAAATCTTTACCGTCCAACCGCAACACACCGAAAACCGTCGCCTGAAACATGATATTCATGGCAATAACGGGTGCAGGAAATATACAGAAAAGAAACTAACCCAACATTGTCCAACCGACCCGGGGAAACCACGAAAAACATCTCTTACCCCTGTAACCACAATATGAATAACAAGTAAGGAATAAAAAGGCGGAAATAAAGTAAGAGCGTTTATTTGCCAAGTACCCAGTTGTTTTCCTAATCAGACTGTACCATCAGCTAGCACTATCATTAAACTTCCGTTGTGCCTTCACGCTTCTGTTCCCCCATCACCGGAAGTCGTAACAAATTGGAACGCCACCCTACACAGGCTCCACTTGTAACCTTTTCTCTCTTTTTTTGCCCTTGTCAGTCACGTAGCAATATCCAAAAGAGATAGGCTGACTAGCATCTTGTGGCACACGATCGATGTTCCTGATACGGGCCTAGTTATCTTCCTGTATGGGGGAGAAACACACCAACGCAACACAAGTATTCAAGTCATTGCGCTGGGAAGAAAACAGCCCATAAACACAGAAGCACAAACGCTTTTCTTTTGTCTACTTCATATTAATCGACAGATTGTCTAGGGTTAACATACTACCCGAGGTCGCAGGTTCAAACCCGGCGGACAACTGTGGATATTTTTTTTTTTGGGGCATACAAACCTTTAGCAAGGCTTCCTTCGGAAGGAAAGTAAAGCTGGTGGTCCTGTGTTAGACTTACAGCATGTAAATGAACCTCAAACCTCATAAAGAGACCTCTGAGCAAAATTAAGTGGCCTTTTACCCCAATATAGACTGGAACTCAGTTTAATTTATTACTTGGAAGTATCTATTGTATTCCACCCAAAAATTCGATTTCGGGATTTCACCGAAAATATATGTTGAGGCCACTGAATCCAAAATAGGCATTTTTAGAAACAACTCCGGTACGCGTGTCTGTATTTGCGTATAATCAGCATAACTCAAAAACGAAAACTTTGATTTTCCCAAAAAATAGCTAAGAATTTTGAATAAAATTCCGTATGTTTAACATATATTTTATGGCAAACGAAATGTATATTTTGAATTTTCTGGTAAACCATAAGAGATAGACCAAATCTTACTATACAAAACATCTGGATTTTGGTATAACACACAATTTATGTCTAAATCCATTTTTTGTGAGTGAGCCATTTCGGAGATATTCCTTGTTATTTGTATGAGTCTTGGAGAACTTATACTTCTGTCAAATGGAATATCGTTATTCATTTTTTTAAATCTTAACCTAAAAGGAGAGCGGAATTACAAAGCTTTAAAAGATTTTACTATCGTTCAAAGTCTACTGTATTCTAATATTCCCCTTGTACCTGCAAGAAAATAAGAGTTTGTAAGAATAGTACAGGAAGCAGATTTTTTAAACTTCCGAAAACATTATATGGGAGCCAAATGAAAGGGAAAAAACTGTGATCGATGAGAAATCAATCTAGCCTTCTGCTAACGATCAGGGACATCCACAAAAAACCCAAGGTCAACAGGAATCGTAACGAAAGCTGGTAGTGAAACTTTAAATAAACGGACTTTATCCAAAATAAAATATCCAGCGCACAGAGCGGAGCAAATAAAAATAATGTAAACTGGAGTGAGTCCGATGGCTATTTTTCGGGCACCCTTTAGCTTTTTAACCTGTTCATCCCAAATAAATACGAGCCATGTGCAGTATGGAATAAAGCCGTAAGGGTGGGAGAAGTATAAAAACATTTCAGAAGCCCCCATTCCCAGCGCGTTGCCATGGTGATATGGGGGAGTCCCCTATCTGCTCTCTTTTCGCTCGCTGCTCCGATTTCTACTAGCCCAAAACCGCCCCCCCCACCCCCCCCCCTCGCACTGCTATGGTTCCAGTTTCCAAACAAGCCCATTACAATTTGTCCCCCACCTCTTCATGTACAACCCACTACACGAGTCTTGCTAACACTAAACTTTTCTGTCGCAATGTCACCGCTTGCCGTGCTTTTTATATACCACACTCCCCCTCCCCTCTGCAACGAGGGTCCTAGAGGGTTTACATCCTGTATCATCCTAAACCTATACTCGTTCGCCTTTTCTACTAGGAGAGCTCTACAAGCACTGCTTGTCTGTCAATTGTGGGTTGGGAGCGTAGTTCACTGCCAGCCATGCGACCGACATTTAGTACCTTGGAAAAATGTTTCATAAATGAGGCAGCTAGCTTCAAATCCCTATTATTTATGACTCTGCCACCGAGGCAAAAACAACAGGTGTTACATAAACTCTCCCACATTTTATAGCTGTTTTCTAATAACTAATTTGTAAAGATACATTTCGAGGTCCAATTTACTTTTTCTACTACGTAAACTAAATTAGGGGAAGTATTGTATTCCATCCAATTCGATATCGAGATTTCACCAAAAATATATTTTTGAGGCTCCCTGAATAAAAAAAAAAGGCATTTTTAGAAAAAGGTCTGTGCGTGTATCTCTCAGGCTGTGGATAGCATAAGCCAAAAACGAAAAATGGGTTACAAACCAAAGTTGGTATTTAAGTTTAATGTCTTTCAAGGATGCGACACGAAGATTTTGAAGAAAATAGCCCCACCCTAAACTACCCTTTACATGGAAACTTTTACGAAAATTTTGATTTTCTTGAAAATGGCTCTAACGATTTTGATTAAAATGTCATATGTTTGAGATATTTTTATGACAAATGGAATGTATATCTTGAATTTTCTGGCTATAGCCCCTGTAGTCGTATTTACTCTGGACGACTTTTGCATAACTGATAAACCGTTAGAGATAGACCAAATTATACTATACAAAAAATGTAGATCCTGCTAAAATACACAATTTATGTCTCAATAAATTTTCTTGTACGGTGAACCATTTCGGAGATATTCCTTGTTATGTGTGAGTTTCGGAAAACTTAGAACTTTCGTGAAATGGATCATCGTTGTTCATTTTTTGATATGTTAAGTGTGCAAAGACAACAGAATCTCAAACATTTGACTGTCGCACAATATTCTAATATTGTATTCTAATATTCTCCTTGTACCTATAAGGAAATAAGCAATAAGATAATTTGTACGAATGTTTATCTTAACTAACATGGAGAAGATATAGGAATAAGAGTTTGTAAGAATGGTTAGTACAAGAGTAGAGAAAGTCATGTGAGTGCAACACATCAGATTTTTATATTTCCCTCTCATTCGCACACTATGGAATTCTATGTGACTTAAAAATGGCCGACATAAGGGAAGAATTTCTCTAACCCCTGTAACTTTCCACTTAAATTCAAAATTTGGCCTTCCATATTATTTACATATTTTCTTAAATGCTATAAAATTATAGATAATGAATTATTTGTTCTTTCAATTCTAATTGCATTTTATAATACTTTTATTCTTCCTGCAACAGTGTCACCTTTCTTTATTAAAAATAGGGGCCCACCGTTTGTTTTCCTGTACCTAAATCCTGACCCTCTCAAAAATCTGTAAGTAGACGAATTTGAAAACCAGCTAAGAGTGCAATTTTTTCTGTAATGTTAGAAATTCACCTTAGTTATAAAACTCGAACGCAGTTGTGCGTACAGCATTCTTGTCCAAGTCACTTAAATTTGTAGCTTTTCATAGTTGGATGTTTTAAAAGCCATTTGCAATATTTCGCACTTGCTGTCTTAACAGCAACTGAACAGTGATTTAAATGCTGTAGGGTAAAATAAATAAATCCCATTCGATTACAAAACAATACTAATAGTATCTAACAATAATGTATCTATATATTTTAATAAACTTGTTCTCATTTCTAAAATGTAATAAAACTGATGAGTTATCTAAAGTTTTTCCTACGCAAAAGACAATATTTTATTCTCAAAAACTATTTCCTCGTATCCCTGTATGCCAGAAAATTAATAACCGATACTACTAACCGGGGTGCTTCTGCGGAACCCCATTAAGATAGGCACTGACACTAACAAAGTAAGCGCTGCATCCTGCATGGTTTAGTTTGCTAACGGCATGTGCATGGGGAGACGATGTAGCCAAATTTATTGGTTAAGAAATATAGGATTTAAACTTTTCGTAGCTAAGTCTCATTAAAGTGTGCTTAAAAGCCACAGTCCATGTCTCTGGCATGTAAAAGAACTCCTGCCACATTGGCGGCGCTGACATATTGGCAGCGTGTTAAGAAACAAAATACAGTCAGATGTAATGCGCATTCCTTGGGCATCAATAGCACACAGTTTAGACTGACAAACAGACAGGGATATGTGTAACAGATAATTTGGTCCTTTGGTTGCCACATCTTGGTGAAGGTCTCACGCTATTATCTGGATACTTGTGTTGAATATTGCACAAAGCTAATAGGCCTACTATTAACTAGCACAACACCGCGAAAAGGGTTGGGGGAACTTGCCCCACACAAACACGCAAACGGAAATCGATTCCGTGCAAGCGATGTACGACAGTGCAGCAAACAAGTTACCCGACTGACTGACTGACTTCCTGTCCTGTGAAACAGTTGACAGCTGCTGCACAAAAAACGCCAGAAACAAAAAAAGAACGCATGGCCGAGTTTTTATTCCCTAACCGCAATGCACAAATGATAACACGCTACAGATGTCATTAGGTATATTTTATTTTTTTAAAGCAATGAGACACATGCCCAGCTTGAAAAATGTAGAAAATTATCACGTCATAATATCATAATGTGGCTGACCTAACCTATAAATTCTCGAGCGGAACGAGAGTGAAGATCAGAACATCAAATGTTAGTTATCTGGACTATTTCATATATAAAATATGGATTTAAATACTGTACCGCAAAGATTTCACCAGAAAATGTTTAATTCTATAAAGAATAATGTAAAATATTAATTTCGATTAGTGTAGTTTTATTTACGCAGTACTGCCAACTGAGGAAAGCGAAACCAAAGAAACATGTATTTCGATCTTCTCTTGTTATAACAGAAACCAGTTTATAACCTCAAATAAATCTCAGCTTATGTTTAACACTAACAAATAACGGTTCTTCTGGAAAAGTAGCTTAATTAAAAGAATAGTTGTTAAAAACACAGTTATCAGTTGAAATTGACTGCCATTTTGACTGTTAATCGATTGTAATATGTAATCAATTGTTTTTCAGCGATTTATGGGATACAGTTGGCGACACTGAACTAAACAAAACATCGACCTAGTCATAATTTTATACAAAAAGGACGATCAGGCGATAATATGTAATAATTTAACACCTCTATGTACATATGAAGTTGCTTAAAAGATCTCATCAACATAATTAAACGATAATGCACATTTTCATGAACTATAATACATTAAACTGCCAATCTACTTTCTTGAATCCATTTCATTGTGATCTGTAATTTCCAAGTAGAGGAATCTATTTAAAGGTTATACCTGAAAACGATGTTTTGGGCCTTCCCGGAATAAAACACACTTTTTAGAAAATGCCTGTTTGTGTGTTTGTGTGTGTGTGTGTGGGGGGGGGGGGGGGGGGGAGGGGGAGTTGCCTACACGTGCGTGAGCGCACAAAATCTTCTAGGGTTGCGATACAATTTTTTAAAGAATATTCGCCACCCCAGATTACCCATTACATAGAATTATTTTGTCAGAACTAATTCTAGAAAATTTATTAAAACATTATATTCATTTAAATGAGAAATGTTAGTTTTCTGAGAATAGCCTGGGGAGTTCTCTTGAATCCGAATGAAGTTTAACAGATAGACAAAATCTTACTAGTCAAAAGTCAATTTGCGAGAGCCAATCATGGGAAAGGGGAAGAAAACGCAAGGCGCATGCCCTGTTAGCATGGCAAGGTTATAAGTACGGTCCGGATTTTGGTGACCAAAAGAATATTTAAAAATGAGCTTAGAATAATGGCTTTATGATGTAAACAGTTATTAAAACGATCTAAAGTAACAAAGAATGAGTTCAAAATTACCTTCATTTATTGACTTCCTTGCACATTTCACTTACGCCTTATCACTGAATACTGAATACAATACGTTGCAAACACCTTTTATAAATTTTCAAATTAGTGTAACTGTCTAGTGTCAAATAATACAGAGAAGCTTCTTTCGACATCAACAGAAGATACTGCAACATGCTTAAAACAACAAATATTGTGAGATTCCAGTCTTCTTCATTGAGGGAATACTTATCTCATAGTACATCAGCAAGCTTGCAACTGTTTTGTACAACACATTTTCCATTGTTGCTATCGACTTGGCGCATGCGCAGTAAGTACACGAGCTTAGCTTTCATTCGTGTTGTTTCACGTGAATTTATGTACTTCTCACCGTTTAGAACGTATTTAAATTTTTACTTTCTCTACTGGTAAGTAGGGGAAGTATTCTATTGCACCCAAAAATTCGATGTCGACATTTCACCGGAAATACATGTTTTGAGGCCCCCTGAATCCAAAAAAAAAGCATTTTTAGAAAAAAATGTTGGTATTTAAAATGAATGTCTTTCAAGGATGCGACACGAAGATTTTGAAGAAAATAGCCCCACCCTACACTACCCTTTACATGGAAGATTTTTCAAATATTTTGATTTTCTTGAGAATGGCTCTAACGATTTTGATTAAAATGTCATATGTTTGAGATATTTTTATGACAAATGAAATGTATATCTTGAATTTTCTGGCTATAGCCCCTGTGGTCGTATTTACTCTGGACGACTTTTGCATAACTGGTAAACCGTTAGAGATAGACGAAATTATACTGTACAAAAAATGTAGATCTTGCTAAAATACACAATTTATGTCTCAATAAATTTTCTTGTAGGGTGAACCATTTCGGAGATATTCCTTGTTATGTGTGTGAGTTTCGGAAAACAGAACTTTAGCGAAATGCAACAACGTTGTCAATTTTTTATATGTTAATCGTGCAAAGAGAACGGAATCTCAAAGGTCAAAAAGATTTGACTGTCGCACAAAGCCTTTTGTATTCTAATATTCCCCTTGCACCTACAAGGAAATAAGCAGTAAGATAATGGCTAGTACAAGAGTAGAGAAAGTCATGTGAGTTCGAGTAAATTTGTGAAGGGCGTAAAGTAAAGGGCCGATATGTCTAGCACAGGGTCGATGGTATTGCGGGCCTAAATTGCTCCAACTGTATGCTGTTATAGCACACAGAATGGAGGTAAAGGTATCATGAAAAGCGTTATACATATTTAAAAATGCATAATTGCTGTGAACGATAATACTGTATGCAACACGCAGCTCGCGTGGGAAAAAGGCGAGGAAAAAAAGGTTGTACAAGATTTTTGTCAGCACTGTACCATGAGCTGCAGCGGGCTTGTTTGCCACCGTGCACTGGGGCCCCGGACCCGAAAAACCACATCGCGTTTCGCGGTTTCAAACGCTGTAGAGAACACTGGCTGGACCCATTACGATAAAAGGGCAAAATAGGATTTTTTTTTTGTCAGCGAGTTGGTCGGGCGGAAGAGTGGGGTATGGCAGGGCAAGAGGGGGTGGAGGGAAGGTGGGGAAGAAGAGAACCGATGTTGGCAGGACTGATGCGATGGGAGAGCCTAGCCTTTTGTAACGCGAAAAATACTGCCTGGGCAGAGCTTCATTTTTCACATGTCCAAACCCCCAACCCTTGACCCGTTACACAATCCAGCCCAACCCCTCTACTATAGGATTTTATTTCAACCCTTGATCCACTTTATGCTTTATTTATTTATATTGACCTCCCTCACCCTATACATCCTTCCACTCGGTTTGCAATTCTAGCAAGGTTTCGACTTTCATAATTAGTTCATATATACACAACGTTGTACAAATTGAATTAAATAAGGAGCAGGTATCTGGTGATATATTCGAGTCTTTATCTTGGTGGGTAATAGCACCAACAGTGTTTTAATTGCCTGTTCTGACGTTTGTCGATGTAACATCCATCAAGTGATGTATGTAAATTGGGTGCTTGACAGCGGATTCTGATGGATGATGGTACTTATTGAGAAATTAGCAGGGTAACTGAACCCTCTCTTGCATAAGGGGAAACCAGTCAACTATTCAAACTGTTATTGCTCTGGCTTTTCTGCTTTCTGAAGCGATTGTGCATAATTCTGTTTCCCACAGACACAATGAAACAAAATCCTGTATCTCTCAAGTCACAGGAACGACGTCACAGGTGACGTAATGGAACGAAGGGCAAGTCTATCAGTTCGTCACACTCAGGTGTTGTTGTTGTTGTTGTTAGATAATGCTGAATTTCTGACAATGAAGTCATTAATCCTCTTGCTCTCCAATATTTTTCACTGATTGATGGGGCACTAGAAGTGGCCGGGCATATTTGAAGGTGGTCTCGATCCATTTCCTCTTGCAGATCACATAGAGGACAGACTGGTGAAGAATATATCCCAATTCTGTTTAAATGTTTTGCCAGACAATCATGTCCTGTAATCAACCTGAAGGTTGCAACTGCTGTTTTCTGAGGCTACTCAGGAATCACTGTTTGAATGTTTGGTAGTTCCCATCTTTTATTCTTTGATTTTTCATAGTAATATTTTGCAATAATTTTTTTGAATTCAGAGTTGACTAATCTTTTAGCTGCATAAAATGGTAGATTAACTATAGATTTTTGTACATCGCTGGTACCCTTTTTTGCAAGAAAATCAGCTTTCTCATTACCACTCAGTCCACAGTGAGCCGGTATCCATTGGAAGACTAGGTGTTTTTGAAGTGCTGTTAGATGGCTAAGCATCTTCCAACATTCTATAATAGTTTGGTTTTTTGGTGACAACTTGGAAGTAATTGCTATAATTGCTGCCCTTGAATCTGAGAGAGTAACTGCTTGCTGAAAATGTGAAATTCTGTACAAAAGATTTTGTAGGGCCGTTCGAATTGCTTCAATTTCTCCATCAAAGTTAGTAGTTCCATAACTTAAAGATTTGTAATAGGAAAAGAGGTGACATGTGACTCCAGCCCCTGCTCCATCTTGGTTTGATTTCAATGATACATCAGTATAAATATGGAGCCATTCGTGTTCTGGAAATCTAGTATGGATTGTCTCTAATACCAATAATTTTAGAACACTAGTTGGAGTATCACTTTTCTTAACTTCTTCTGTCAGGTGTAAATAATATGTGATGTCTGATGTATGTGTTGGACTGACTTTAGATATGAAGTTTTCCTTTGAATTAGGAAGGTATACATTCTTCTTGATGTCTTGAATTTTGGAAAGAAAGCTCTCCTGGGTCTTTAGTGTATGTGTAAAATTTCTCTTGTGCCATGTATTGAATGGGAGTCAGGTGTGAGATGTGATACCCCCCCAAAAATAGCCTTGACATTTTCCCCCATTATGGTGCAGTCTGGTTATACTTGGTGATATTCCAGCCGTTAGGCTGCATTAGTGCTGCCAACTGTTCGTAGCTAATAACCATGGTAAAGCTACGGCCATAATTTGTGTTATTGCGTCGGCAATGTTGCCACAGAAATCCTTGTTTATGAACGCGTTGCAGCGAAGACAATCGATAAGATTTTAAAACAAGATTCTGTTTAGACACCGATTTTGTCTTGTAATTGTTTTAGAACAGTTATAGTCACAGTTATTTTGGTGTTCGCTACACAGTAGTGCATTAATATACATCCCCCATATCCCATGTTTAGCTTATGTATGCCTTCGAATGGTGTCAAACAAGCCGTGTGCAATGTAAGGATAGGTGATAAAAAGTTCAGTAGATATCAAATTGTACCTCTGAAGGCAAAAATTTTATTAGAATGAATATTTCTGAGATATTTACAGAAAATTCACGATATAGACACACCTCATTTGTCATACAAATATCTTAAATATTGGCATTTTATTCAAAATCTTCGAGAGCCGTTTTTGAGGAAATAAAAATTCGAAAAATATTCCATGTAAATGGTACTTTAGGGTGGAAGAATTTTCTTCAAAATGTTCGCGTCCCATTCTTGGAAGATTAAACTTAAAAACCAACTTTTCGTTTTTGAGTTATGGTGTTCAGACACAAAAAAAAATTTTGTTGTTTAACGACGCTGTCAATTGCCAGGATCACAGCAACGTCACCGGTGTGCCGGAATTTTGTCCCGCAGGAGTTCTTTTACATGTCAGTAAATATTCTCAGATAGAGCTGTCGTTTTTGAGCGCACTTAAGGGACACTGGGAGTGAAATTTGAAAGTTCCACAGTTCTTGATAGATTTTTCTGAAATTTTTACTGTGTTTGTATTTATATGAGAATAGGATGCACACCAAATTTCATTAAAATTGGACGATTCGTTTATGATATATAAATTATTTTATGAATTTAATAGGCACATTTTCAAAATAGAGCTCGCGTCTATTGACTTTTCAAAATTAATTTATATTGGCAGAACTGATGCTCTAAAACATGGGTAACAATTGTATGAAGAGGTATTTCAAATACGTTTGCTGATTATAGTGCACATAGTTTTTTTAATAACAAAGAAAATTTAATCTAAAAAATTATTGATTTTTTTTTTTCATACAAAAAAAATGTTTTTGGAATTCATGTTAATGATAACATCAATAATGAATCATAGTTTTGTATTTATGAACAGTTTTGGAAATTTTCATTGAATTTGAAGCAAAACTCAGGCGCGACCTTCTTTTGGAATGTGCAGAAATGTAGTTTTGAGAAAAACAGGCTTTTATATAGGAGCGTCCTGTGTACGTTAAGGGAAGAGTGCTATTTGAAAGGGCCGTAATGACCACATGGAGTGGGGGATATGAAAAATGTTAGCTGATCCAAATGCACAGTTGTTCCAGGAACATTTCAGGGTAAAAAAAAACAATTTTCGACTTTTTGACAATTTTGACCAAAATTTCACTCCCAGTGTCCCTTAAACACCATCGGCCTGGACCTTGAACTCTCAACCTTGGGAATTAAATAAAACAACCGTTTTTGTAAGTATTTATAATGGCTTGATGTGTCTAAAACATGGCACCGTACTTTTAAGGATCCCGAAATCCCGACGTCGAATTTTTTTTACTGGAATGCAATAACTACTTGTCTACCTACTAGGCACTTTACAGAGGAAGTAAAATAAAAACAGTAACAATGCAGCATAGTTAAAACGGGTGTGTTCGAAGCGTGCATGTTGAGTATCTGGTGAAGCCTTTATCGACAGGGTTTTAGAACCGCTGAAAGAAATATGTGGAATATTTTGTGTGCCTGTAGGTAATTTGAAAGGCAAGCACGCCTAAAGATAACACAAGCAGCTCGCGGGTAATGGACTCTTGTTTGTTATCTTTTCGCGTTTTTCAAACAAGCCGAGTGGTATATAATAAAAGTGGGCATTTATTCCGTGCAGGCCGTGTTTGCTCATGCCTAACATGAAGGCAGATAATAGTTCAACTTCCTCGGTAAGCAAAGCAAGATAAAGTAAACATGGAGGTTGTCACAAACTTGACAATTCGTTCTTGTTTTACAGCCTGAACAAAGGCCGAATCCATTGCAACGGCAATGGAGGCTTGGATCTTCGTTACACTCACGAAAAAAGCTTTTAACTTGTAAGACGTTTGCAAGCAAGCACATTATCATTTACAATTCAACATAGATAGTGCATTATCATGTTTCACTTGAGGACACTTCTGGAACGCTTTGCTGAAGAGCACACTTTGACTCCATCCGTATGTAATCATATGTGTACAACTAGGAATATCGATTTATATTTTCTCCATTGTACTCTGGTAAAAAATACAAAGAATGGAAGTGCCCTTCAGCTAGGTAATTGGAAAAAATTCTACGCTTAACATTGGAGACCTTTTTACTTTCTTTACTAGTAAGTAGAGGAAGTATTGTATTCCACCCAAAAATACGATGTATAGACTTCACTGCCAAATATGTTTTGAGGTCCGCTGAATCCAAAAAAAGCATTGTTAGAAAAAGGTCCGTGTGTGTGTGTCTGTGTCTGTCAGTCTGTGGACAGCATAACTCAAAAACGAAAAGTCGGCTAAAAACCAAAGTTGGTATTTAAGTTTAATCTCTTTCAAGGATGCGACACGAAGATTTTGAAGAAAATAGCCCCACGCTAAACTACCCTTTACATGGAAAGTTTTTCGAAATTTTTTATTTTTTTGAAAATGGCTCTAATGATTTTAATTAAAATGTCATATGTTTCAGATATTTTGATGTCAAATGAAATGTATATCTTGGATTTTCTGGCTATAGCCCCTGTAGTCGTATTTACTCTGGACGACTTTTCCATAACTGCTAAACCGTTAGAGATAGACCAAATTATACTATACAAAAAACGTAGATCTTGCTAAAATACACAATTTATGTCTCAATAAATTTTCCTGTAGAGTGAACCTTTTCGGAGATATTCCTTGTTATTTGTCTGAGCTTTAGAGAAATGCTTCTCTCAAATGGAACATCATTCATTTTTACTTTCTCTACTGGTAAGTAGGGGAAGTATTGTATTCCACCCAAAAATTCGATGTCGAGATTTCACCAGAAATACATATTTTGAGGCCCCCTGAATCCAAAAAAAAAAAAGCATTGTTAGAAAAAGGTCCGTGTGTGTGTGTCTGTGTCTGTCAGTCTGTGGACAGCATAACTCAAAAACGAAAAGTCGGCTAAAAATCAAAGTTGGTATTTAAGTTTAATGTCTTTCAAGGATGCGACACGAAGATTTTGAAGAAAATAGCCCCACGCTAAACTACCCTTTACATGGAAAGTTTTTCGAAATTTTTTATTTTTTTGAAAATGGCTCTAACGATTTTGATTAAAATGTCATATGTTTGAGATATTTTTATGAAAAATGAAATGTATATCTTGAATTTTCTGGCTATAGCCCCTGTAGTCGTATTTACTCTGGACGACTTTTGCATAATTGGTAAACCGTTAGAGATAGACAAAATCTTACTATACAAAAAATGTAGATCTAGGTAAAACACACAATTTATGTTCAAATAAATTGTTTGTCAGAGTGAACCTTTTCGGAGATATTCCTTGTTATTTGTGTGAGCTTTAGAGAAAAACTCCTGTCAAATAGAACATCATTTTTCACTTTTTTATTATCTTAACCCTTGCACCTACAAGGAAATAAGCAATAAGATAGTTTGTACAAATGTTTATCTCAACTAATATGAAGAATATATAGGAATAAGAGTTTGTAAGAATGGTTAGTACAAGAGTAGAGAAAGTCATGTGAGTGTAACACATCAGTTTTCGCAAATACACACACACATACACACACACACACACACACACACACACACACACACACACAAATGGAGATTTTTTTCCAAAATCCTTTCTTTTATTTAGAGGGCTTCAAAACCTGTATTTCCGGGTGTAATACAATACTTCCTGTACTTAAGGAAAAAGAAGCCACATTTTCAATCCAAGCACTGCCCCGCAGATCCATAGAAACCTGTGTAGGGGTCATCCTCGTTCAGGGTGGAGAGAAAGGGTTGATATTTTTCTAATTTCCTGCATAGGTTTTAATTTCCTACCCTCCCAGCTATCTTCGTGCAGGAATTACCCTTCTTTTCGTGCTGCTGTATCTCCCCTCAAACCACCAGCACAGGGGAGCTGGAGGATTGAAAAATATACCCCACATAAATAAAATAAAAACCACCTCCAGTTTCTGTCTTGCCCCCAAACACCACCTACTCGTGGCGCTAACCCTGGAGTTTTCTAAATCCTCTTTACTGCACACACACACACACACACACACACACACACACACACACACACACACACACACACACACACACACACACACACAGATGTTCTCTCTTTTTCTCTCACATAAAATCCAATCTTTCCGCAAAGCACCCGAATAAAAATAACCGCGGACCTGAGGATAAACGGGTCAGAGCAGTTCTTTTCTCCCTCCTAATGTGGTTGCTGAATTAAAAAAAAAGCAGAATCTACTCTTTGTTCAGGCACACGGATGTATTTTAAAACTTTTCTATGATTCCCTTCTCTTACAGGCGCGCACACAAAACCGCGGCTTCCATTAGCTGGAGTTGAGCCAGACACAATGGGGCAGAATTAAATTCATGGTCGAAAGTAGGGGATAAGGTTGAAAATAAAAGCAGTATTACTTTAGCCCACTTTTCCTTCCGGTTCGCAAATTCTATGCTATCTCAATTGGCAGATAAACAGCAGAAAGTAGATACCTATAGTGTGTGACGGTATTTTTGTTGCTATAGACACCAAAACCTTTGTTACGTCAAACCCAGACAAACTGCCTTAAAGATCACACACACATAAAATATTAATTTTATACTGTAATTAATAGGGCTCGGAAGTTCATGCCCTAAAAAACACTGAAATATGCATGCAAATATGCCCTTAAAAACTTGAAAATATGCCAAGAAATATGCACTATTGAATTAAAACAATTAATGTCCCTTTGCAGTAGACAAGACGAGTTAGTATAAATAATAAATAAAGTTACCTTATTCTTTAGAGGTTGAAGCAGAAGTGGTCCCGCTGCTAGTATTAACTGCTAAATTGCAGTTCACAACCAACACTTTGCACAAATTTTCAACTGTAAAACATCGTCTGTTGTCTCGCAAAACACTTTTGTAACGTGAAAAACTTCTCTCCACGTCACAAGATGTTATCGGGGCATATTTAAATGATGCTAACTGCTTCATAGAGAGAGTCAAGTCTCTTGGTGTGACAGATGGATGTCTCAAATATCGCACATCTGTTTATAACCAGAATTTTTTGAAATTACATAATTCGCTTTCTCTTTCACTTTTTGTCCTATGCTACCAGGAACCGAACTTAGATCACATATTGTTTTCTCAAAGACAGTAAGTGATTCATGCAAAGGAGATCCTACAGCTTCCAATGCCATTATGGCTGTTGGTAAGAAAGAAAAATGGGCAGATATGAAACTAAGATCCTCTTTTAACCCAGCGCCTGACAGACTATTTTGCACAGTTTCTATTGATGAAGCATCTTTCAAGTCCAATGAATTAATAACCTCTTCGGCTATTGAACAAAATGAACAACGTTGTTGCATTTCGCTAAAGTTCTAAGTTTTCCGAAACTCACACACATAAAAAGGAATATCTCCGAAATGGTTCACCCTACAAGAAAATTTATTGAGACATAAATTGTGTATTTTAGCAAAATCTACATTTTGTGTATAGTATGATTTGGTCTATCTGTAACGGTTTACCAGTTATGCAAAAGCCGTCCAGAGTAAATACGACTACAGGCGCTATAGCCAGAAAATTCAAGATATACGTTTCATTTGTCATCAAAGTATCTCAAACATATGACATTTTAATCAAAATCATTAGAGCCATTTTCAAGAAAATCAAAATTTTCGAAAAACTTTCCATGTAAAGGGTAGTTTATGGTGGGGCTATTTTCTTCAAAATCTTCGTGTCACATCCTTGAAAGACATTAAACTGAAATACCAACTTTGGCTTTTAACCGACTTTTCGTTTTTGAGTTATGCTGTTCACAGACTGACAGACACACAGACACACACACGGACCTTTTTCTAAAAAGGCTTTTTTTGGATTCAGGGGGCCTCAAAACATGTATTTCCGGTGAAATCTCGACATCGAATTTTTGGGTGGAATACAATACTTCCCCTACTTACCAGTAGAGAAAGTAAAAATAGGAGTGATTAAATGCGAAGACACGCCGGGAGGGATAGGGGCACTGACCCCGTCCCAGCTCCAGCACTGCACCCCACTCGTGACGCTCGTGTTGGGCAAAGGTGAAGGACGCAGCGGCCGAGAGGTATGCCTTGGACCAGAAAGAGTTGTGTTGCCGCGGTGGTATTTCTTTCTCTTTTCTTAAGGTGCACTAAATTAGGTAAATTTAGACAGTATAAAATTGAAGTATTTAAAGGAGTAAAATTAACTGAAATTTAGAGAGAACGATGCTTATATTCACGTCCGATTTGCCAGTTGGAAAAGATGGCTAACATGCTCATGTTGAGATTTAGGGTGAGAATGGCAGCAGCAGCGAAAGACTTCCGGATGCATGGCAATTCGCCACGGTACATCAAAACCGTAAGCGATGACGCCGAGTCGCTTGGCACGATATCAGGAACCAGCGCCAAAGCCGAGGAAGATTGACTTGTGTTCGCGCTTTTCGCCTCTTCCATTATTTTCCTTCTTCTCTAAGTGTTTCAGATCATAAAAAGCAATTCGAGGAGTCGCTGGTTCCAGTAAAGATGGCTGTCATCGTTGCCAATGCCCTGGATGTGTAAATCACGGGTACAGCGGAGCGGAAAACTCTCCACGCAAAACTGGCATCGAAGCTTCTCCCTTGGTTAAAATACCTGCGTAGTATCTAACATGCGAGAACGTTGAGTGAAAGACTTCTCTGTATGATGGCACGGAAATAGAAATAAACAAAACCACGGAATGGAAACAAGAGCAGATTTCATACGCACACATTGGTAATTATAATCAAATAAATAATAAACTCTTTGCAAATATCTTACAAAAGTATAATATCAAAATATGTATCCCAAAAACCGAATAGCAATGAAAGGGAAAAATAATAACACAGCTAAAATAGTTTGCTAAATAAATTGCTACAGTTATGATATTAATAGATGAGGATACCTTTATTTTATTCATAATGCCAATATAATACATGACTTTCTCTACTCTTGTACTAACCATTCTTACAAACTCTTATTCCTATATCTTCTTCGTGTTAGTTGAGATAAACATTTGTACAAATTATCTTATTGCTTATTTCCTTGTAGGTACAAGGGGAATATTAGAATACAGTAGGCTTTGTGCGATAGTCAAATATTTTAAAGCTTTGAGATTCCGTTCTCTATGCACACGTGACAAATAAAAAAATGAACAACAATGTTCCATTTCACGAACGTTTTAAGTTTTCCCAAACTCACACACATAACAAGGAATATCTCCAAAATGGTTCACTCTACAAAAAAAAAAAAAAAAAAAAATGTATTTAGACATAAATTGTGTTTTAGCAAGATCTACATTATAGAATATTGGAAGATGCTTAGCTATCTAACAGCACTTCAAAAACACCTAGTCTTCCAATGGATACCAGCTCACTGTGGACTGAGTGGTAATGAGAAAGCTGATTTTCTTGCAAAAAAGGGCACCAGCAGTGTACAAAAATCTATAGTTAATCTACCATTTTATGCAGCTAAAAGATTAGTCAACTCTGAATTCAAAAAAATTATTGCAAAATATTACTATGAAAAATCAAAGAATAAAAGATGGGAACTACCAAACATTCAAACAGTAATTCCTGAGTATCCTCGAAAAACAGCAGTTGCAACCTTCAGGTTGATTACAGGACATGATTGTCTGGCAAAACATTTAAACAGAATTGGGATATATTCTTCACCACTCTGTCCTCTATGTGATCTGCAAGAGGAAATGGATCGAGACCACCTTCAAATATGCCCGGCCACTTCTAGTGCCCTTCCCATCCATCAGTGAAAAATATTGGAGAGCAACAGGATTAATGACTTCATTGTCAGAAATCCAACATTAGCTAACAACATTTTTGTATAGTAAGATTTTGTCTATCTCTTACAGTTTACGAGTTATTCAAGTCTTCCAGAGTAAACAGGACTACATAGGCTATATCCAGAAAATTCAAAATATACATTTTATTTATCATAAAAATATCTTAAACATATGGCATTTTAATCAAAATAATTATAATCAATTTCAAGAAAATCAAAATTTTCGAAACAATTTCCATGTAAAGGGTAGTTTAGGATTGAGGAATTTTCTTCAAAATATTTATGTCGCATCCTTGAAAGACATTAAACTTAAATACCAATTTTGGTTTTTAACCGACTTTTCGTCTTTGAGTTATGCTGTCCACAGACAGACACTTTTTCTAAAAATGCTTTCTTTTCTATTCAGGGGGTCTCAAAACATCTTTCCGGTGTAATCTCGACATCGAATTTTTTGGGTGGAATACAATACTTCCTCTACTTACCAGAAGTGAAAGTAAAAACACTACTAAATTTTCTAAAACTGATAAAACATGTATGTTGCCAATTGGCAACAATGTGCATTACTGGGTTACATTGTGAACAAAAGTAGATGCTAATGCGCTGTTTCACTAACTCTTCGGGAGAACTGTAGGTATCCATGTTGCATGTTGGACTTGACTTCCCTCCCGTTGTAAATTACAAAGCAGTTACGTGTGGCAATATGTCGAGCTGCGTTGTTAGTCATCATAGCATAAGGAGTTTATCCCCCCCCCCCTCCCCACCCTGTTGGCGAGCCTCCAGAGAGCATTAAACATAATGACAGCGACGCCTGTGTTCCGCCGCCCGCCATGAGAAAATACTATTTTGTTTCCCTTTCTGCCAAATAAAAAATAAAACTCTTTAACTGTTTTTTATTTTGTTTACACATTCGCAATGAAAAAGATGACAATTTGAGGTCACAAAACACTTCAAGTGGTTTTTACACTTCCCTTAAATTAGTTCCGAGAATTAATACAGTTTGGGGGAAAAATCTGTGTTGCACTCACATGACTTTCTCTACTCATGTACAGAATATTCTTACAAGCGCTTATTCCCCGATCTACTTCATCTTAGTCGAGATATGTATTTGCAGAAATGCTTATTTCGACACAAGTCAAACGATAGTTAATTGCTTTAGAACTAGTTGCTATGCGATGGCTTTGAAACTCACTTCTGTTTGCATAGCCAAGTATTCCTATTTAAGAAAGGTAAAAAAAAAAAAAAAAAAAACGGGATCTACATTTTTTGTGTAATACAATTCTGAGTTTCACCTGCAGCTTTCCAAAACTCATCCACTCCAAACTATAGAATATTTATTAGAAATGTCAATGTTGTCTAAAATGACTGAAAAATTTTGTTTAAATTGCTATATGTTCAAGATATTTTCATTTTCTGGCATTAGCTTCAGAAATCCTCTTCAAATTGCTCTCGCACCCCGGCGGAGGCTGGTTTAGCTCTCCTCCCACCTTCGGGCCTCTACCATACCATGGGTAGACCGTAAACCAGGGCCTCGCCTTTCAATCCAGCGGACGAACCGGCGCAGAGCTCTTTTTTTACTTTCTCTACTAATAAAAGGAGGAAGTATTGTATTCCACCTAAAATTCGTTGTCGCGATTTTACCGGAAATATGTTTTGAGGCTCCCTGAATCCAAACAAAAGCATTTTTAGAAAAAGGTGTGTGTCTGTGTGCCTGTGGACAGCATAACTCAAAAACGTAAAGTCGGTTAAAAACCAAAGTTGGTATTTAAGTTTAATGTCCTACAAGGATGCGATACGAAGATTTTGAAGAAATAACCCCACCCTAAACTACCCTTTACATGGAAAATTTTTCAAAAATTTTTATTTTCTTGAAAATGGCTCAAACGATTTTGATTAAAATGCCATATGTTTGAGATATTTTTATGACAAATGAAATGTATATCTTGAATTTTCTGGCTATAGCCCCTGTAGTCGTATTTACTCTGGACGACTTTTGCATAACTGGTAAACCGTTAGAGATAGACCAAATCGTACTGTACAAAAAATGTAGATCTTGCTAAAATACACAATTTATGTCTCAATAAATTTTCTTGTAGGGTGAACCATTTCGGAGATATTCCTTGTTGTGTGTGTGAGTTTCGGAAAACTTAGAACTTTCGTGAAATGCAACAATCGTGCAAAGAGAAATGAATCTCAAAGCTTTAAAACATTTGACAATCGCACAAAACCGAGTGTATTCTAATGTTCCCCTTGCACCTACAAGGAAATAAGCAGTAAGATAATTTCTGTTAATGTTTATCTCAATTAACGCTAAGATAAAGGAACAAGAGGGTTGTTTTTTGTGGGTGGTGTGCAATACCTGCTTTATTTACATATACGTGATATAGATATGTATTAGATAGTATGAATTAGAACAAAAATGTCTGCAGTCTATTGTTAAGGTGATAAAAAGTGAGTGTGGTGTAAGAGAGAGTCTGTTGTTAGCTATTAGGTTCCATACTCAAGCTGGAAAGGTTAAAATAGCTGGTCCGTGTACGTACATTGTAGAGGAAAATAATTCCCCAAGGCAAGAGCTGCACTTCTTTATTTTATCCTTCCGAGTCTAGGATTGCCGGCTGTTACGAAGCGGTTGCTAGCCACAAAATGCGTCTGCCACAATCCTAACCATTAATTTCCTTTGCGGAAGACGTAAATGAGAGAGCGAGAGAGAAAAGTGTACACACACACACACACACACACACACACACACACACACACACACACACACACACACACACACACACACACACACACACACACACTCATCCCGTTTCAGCTCCGACACAGACATAAAAAAGGACCAAAAAAGAACATTATCTAAGCTCCAATTAACTTTAACCAGAGAAGGAATACGAGGAAGGGGAAGAAGTAAAAAAAGAAAGAAAAGAAAGCTGTAGAAGTTTCTTTCTAGTGTCTCAGTTCTCCACATTCTAATGGTTTATACTGAGCTGTCAAGTGTAGCTAAAATAAAAACAAACAAATGACTAGCTATGAAGCGACGACGTTGCTTTTAGTTAATGTTCACTAGTGGCTGAGTAAACAAACTACAAGTCGGTCTGAGAGGGGCGGGGGGGCTGACTTATCTACCAGCTCATTTATACCGAGACCTCCCTGGCTTCCAAAACAACAAAAAAAGATATCTGACAGCGGGTGGTAACGACAGCAGGCACAGAAACAGATAACATTATACTTGTGTCAATATGGCCCTCTTTACATCTTACATTAAACATTTGGAGGTTAGGAGACCTTTCTTTCACCAGGGTAGAGGCACACAGAGGGGACACCTCGCTCACTTCGACCTACACAGTGTCTACCACCCCCAGGAGGCAGGAACGAAATGAGGGAACCGAAGGGTGTGAGCTAGACAGACCACAGAGACGCGCGGAAGTCTCTGAGGTCCTTTCATTCCGGCGCCAGGCTCCGCCAAGCACCCATTACGCCGCGGTTCCGATGTCTCACTGAGCGTCTCCCCACCTACAGAGGGCGGGGCTGGCCAAACGACACCTAGCGCCGAGAGTAGCAGTTACCATACGCAATCATCCGCGCCATCTGCCCGGCACTGCCAACACTACACGCCTGAGAGATGATAAGGAAATGAAATGAACGAAAATAATGGAAAGGAAAAACATTTGTAGAAATTATCTTATATAATATTTTCTTGTAGGAACAATGGGATGAGACTGCATTCTCCAGTCCTAGATGCAACAATTCTGAAGTCTTCGGTAGGTACTTGATAAGACAGTTTGAAGCAACAATGCTTTACAGTGTCTCCCAATGCCTTTGGTTCACCCTTTGCCGCCGGTCGAGCAATGAGATTCCTTTATCCGGGTGTGCGTGGATTTTGCTTAGAAAGGATCACACTAATTATGACGATAACATCTTTTAATAACTGTTTCCAGTCTTTGGACTGAACAATTCACCAGTCAAATAAAACTGTTCTCGTATTTACACACCTGAAGTATGATATAACTTTGTGGCCGTTGATTTCTGTCCAGCCAAAAATGTGGGCCTCTCTTAACTAAACATTGACGCCACCAAAACCTTAACAACTCTACTAAGCTTTTCAAGTGCACGTGCTAAGCTTTCTATGTTCACTTTTTAGTGAACATTATTCTGATTATGTGATTCTTTGCTCTATCCTGTATTATTTCTTCTTTTAATTCCATTTAAGTCTTTCCTAATTATTATTACTAATTCTTTTTAAAACATTAATTTTCTGAATATATAATTTCGGTATCAGGGCTTTGAAATTGGGAAAAAAGCTAATAACGCCATCCAAATTGAGATAAGTGTGAGTATTTTAAAACTGACTCCAACAACAAGGAATATTTCGGAAATGTTTAACTCTACCAAAAAAAATATTTTACAAAGTGTGCACTTTAATCAGGTTATATTTTGTGCATCTCTCACGTTTACCAGTTATGTAAAAATAAGGTATAATCTTAATAAAGAAAACATATTTATCTCGTACTTTTTGAGGGGTTAAGCTTTTTCAGAGACATTTCTCATTGGACTTAATTTTCAAATACATATATATTTTCTCCTGGTCATGCAAATAGAGCGAAATTTTGAAGCCAACACTAGGTGACCAGCTCTTAAAATGGAATGTAACACATCAGATTGTTGAGTCAGCTGCAGGGGAATAACTGTGCAACCTGTTAAGCAATAATAGCGAGAAATTTAAGAAAAGCTGTTGAAAAGCAGACATGCAGCCGTCTGGCTCACACTCAGAGGAAGCAGCACTTTGCTTCTCTGTCGATATGAGAGGCCGAGAAATCAAACCGTGGGTGGTCAACAGTGTTGATAGTAAGAAACAGTTGTACGCCACATGTGGCTAGTGAGAAACAAACGAACCTTCCACGAACAAAAGAAAAAACAACATTAAATTCACGTCAGGAAACCACAGGATTCCAAGCAAGCCCACAATACCTCCAATACTTGGCAACGAAACATGTTTTCGGCTTTAGTAACAGATGTTTCCAAGGAAAACACTTATTAAACTGTTGTAATTACTTAAGCCATTATTATCATCTTGCTTTTTTATTGGACCACAAATGATAATCAAGAATTTGTAAAGAACTCCTTTTAAAAATAACTGCAATAGCGGTTTGAACACCTATGGGAACAATATTTAACGTTCCAAAAGAAACTAATTGACTTAACATACGAAATATCTTCATTTCTGTACACGGGATGCATAAGAAATAAGGTAAATAAACGCACTCATATGATTTTCTCTACTCACTCTTATACAAACGCTTATTCATCAGTACATGCAAAATAAATGGAATTTTCGTATTAAATGAATCCTTTTCCGGTAACAAAAACACCACGAAACCCCCGCGGGAACGATTTTGATTAAAATGCCATTTATTTACGATGTTTTTATGGCAAAGAAATGTATATTTTGAATTTTCTGGCTATAGCCTCTGTAGTCCTATTTACTCTGGATGACTTTTGAATAACTCGTAAGCCATAAGAGATAGACAAAATCTTACTACACAAAAAATGTTGTTGTTGTTAGCTAATGCTGGATTTCTGACAGTGAAGTCATTAATCCTGTTGCTCTCCAATATTTTTCACTGATGGATGGGGCACTAGAAGTGGCCGGGCATATTTGAAGGTGGTCTCGATCCATTTCCTCTTGCAGATCACAGAGGACAGAGTGGTGAAGAATATATCCCAATTCTGTTTAAATGTTTTGCCAGACAATCATGTCCTGTAATCAACCTGAAGTTTGTAACTGTTGTTTTCCGAGGCTACTCAGGAATTACTGTTTGAATGTTTGGTAGTTCCCATCTTTTATTCTTTGATTTTTCATAGTAATATTTTGCAATAATTTTTTTTTTAATTCAGAGTTGACTAATCTTTTAGCTGCATAAAATGGTAGATTAACTATAGATTTTTGTACACCGCTGGTACCCTTTTTTGCAAGAAAATCAGCTTTCTCATTACCACTCAGTCCACAGTGAGCTGGTATCCATTGGAAGACTAGGTGTTTTTGAAGTGCTGTTAGATGGCTAAGGATTTTCCAACATTCTATCATTAGTGACAACTTGGAAGTAATTGCTATAATTGCTGCCCTGGAATCTGAGAGAATAACTGCTTGCTGAAAATGTGAAATTCCTGTACAAAAGATTTTGTAGGGCCATTCGAATTGCTTCAATTTCTCCATCAAAGTTAGTAGTTCCATAACTTAAAGATTTGTAATAGGAAAAGAGGTGACGCGTGACTCCAGCACCTGCTGCATCTTGGTTTGATATCAATGATCCATCAGTATAAATGTGTAGATATCGTTAAAACATACAATTTGTGTCCAGAGAAATTTTTTTTTTGTAGAGTGAACCACTTCGGAAATATTCTTTGTTATTTGCGTGAGTTTTGCAATATTTTTTAATATCTCATTCATATTTATGCCCAGGAAAATGGTATAGATAACCGTTATTTATTTATTAATGTGCGCAATATTTTGGACTCCTTCAGCTACTTTTTTCGGGCACTGTTCGCAAATCTGGTAACCCTGTTGAATAACACCACGCAGACCGTATCCGTCCCACCGCTGACACCGAGAGACTGAAAGTAACCATCGCAGCATTCGCCTATTGACCATGGAGACCACCGGTCGGTGGCGGGGACTCGAACCCGGGACTCGTAGAATGCTAGTCCCTTGCGCCCTCACACCAGATAGTTCAAAGTGAATATACCGGAGTATTGGTAAGCCGCAACCAGTATATTATGGAGTTTGTTGTCGCTTCCGGTATTGCTGTCAACACATATCTAGATAATCTTCGGCAGATAGGGAGCCCAGATCATTACTGCATGTCCCTCGTCACTGTCAGCCTCTGACATAATGACCGACCGACTGGGCACGCTCAGACACCCACTCTCCAGCCACTCAGACAGGCGTCTTACCACTCCAGTAATAGATATTAATGCTACTCACACCTCATTTGCCTTATTAATAGTTATTCTGCAGAGGTTTCTCCCTTACTCACTTCTAAGACGACACAAGTGTTAGTATTCTTGTACTAACCATTCTCAGAAACTCCTATTCCTATATCTTCTTCGTGTTAGAAATTATCTTACTTTTACGTGCTAGGAATACAGTAGGCTTGAACAATAGTCAAATCTTTGGTCGCTATACAGGGTGTAAGGGAAGTCATTACATCATAATAAATGCTTCATAGAAACATTACAAGCAAAAAAATCTGATGTGTTGCACTCACGTGACTTTCTCTACTCTTGTACTAACCATTCTTACAGACTCTTATTCCTATATCTTCTTCGTGTTAGTTGAGATAAACATTTGTACAAATTATCTTATTGCTTATTTCCTTGTAGGTACAAAGGGAATGTTAGAATATAGTAGGCTTTGTGCGATAGTGAAATGTTTGAGATTCTGTTGTTTTTGCACACTTAACATATAAAAAAATGAACAGCGATGATCCATTTCACGAAAGTTCTAAGTTTTCTGAAACTCACACACATAACAAGGAATATCTCCGAACTGGTTCATCCTACAAGAAAATTTATTCAGACATAAATTGTGTATTTTAGCAAGATCTACATTTTTTCTATAGTATAATTTGGTCTATCTCTTACGGTTTCCCCGTTATGCAAAAGTCGTCCAGAGCAAATACGACTACAGGGGCTATAGCCAGAAAATTCAAGATATACATTTCATTTGTCATCAAAATATCTCAAACATGTGATATTTTAATCAAAATCGCTAGAGCCATTTTCAAGAAAATCAAATTTTCGAAAAATTTTCCATGTAAAGGGTAGTTTAGCGTTGGGCTCTTTTCTTCAAAATCTTCGTGTTACATCCTTGAAAGACATTAATTAAACTTAAATACCAACTTTGGTTTTTAACCGACTTTTCGTTTTTGAGTTATGCTGTCATAACTTACATAGCTTCGGTAGTAATTATGGGACATCAGACACGATTACGAAATAATTAATAACTTAAAAGACGTGAAGGAATACTCCAAGTAGCTCTTTCAGACGTGGAGTAAGTCCACAACGTTGGTTGAGGTTGGTCAGGGAATTAACCTGCTTTCTGGATGTAAACAGGTCGGGCGCTTTCGCTTTCGTATAATGTTTTGGAAGTTAGTATTTGTGATTGGCATACACTCGCACAGTAAACACGGAATGACAAGGCAGAGCATGAATTTGTTTTTAAGACGCACCGTTACGGTGTTTGTTTATGTACTGAACTAGAGAAAGTGACACCAACACAATCTGCAGTGTTGCCAGCTTATTTTCGACAAAACTAAAATATCTCCATAGGAAATAGAAACAAAATCGTAAGATACAAAATGTGTTTCAAACACCAATATCTACCACTGGTTTAAATTAATGTAATCACTTTCTTTTCAACCGGTATAGAGGCTCGAAAATTCGTTCTCCTTGCACGGCTAAAAGACAAAGTGAATAACGACCTTCCATTTGAGAAACTTAGCATTTGGACATAATGTGTGTGTGTTTTTGTATACCAAGATTTGGTGTATCTCTTACGGTTTACCAGTTATGTAAAAGTCGTCAGAATAAACACGAGTACATAGGCTATAGATAGAAAATTCAAGTATACATTTAATTTTCCAAAAAATATCTTAAATATGACATTTTAATCAAAATCGTTAGAGTAATTTTTCAGAAAATCAAAATTTTCGGTGTAAAGGAGGAATTTTCTTCAAAATCCTTTAAAGATATTAAACTAAAGACCAGTTTTGGTTTTTACACGACTTTTCGCCTTTGAGTTATGCTGTTCAGGCAGACATTGAAATTTCGACATCGAAATTTTGGATGGGATACAATACTTCCCCTGCTCACTATACGTACCAAACACGAGTTTGTTTTTTTATCTGCGCCATTTTTAAATATTTCAGTGACCATTTAAACATAGTGCATTAATTTTTCTTGGCATAAAAAGTGCGGAATATAAGCACGAGTCAGTAGATAGTAAAATTAAATTAATTTTTAACTAATGGTTTAAATAAATCTAATAAAAATTGCTAGACAGGCAAAGGAGAACATTTGTGCTTTACTATTAACACGTGTTGATTAATAAAATGCATGTTTTAAACATTTTGACAGAATAAATGGATGCATAATTCATATATTTTGCTCTGATGTCCAGTGATATGGGAGTAGGCGACAAAGGGACATTAATAATACTAGTTGAAGGAGGGTGGAAATAAATTTTTTCTTGTTCACCCTGTGTCTGTGGCACTGCCACTTAAGGAGAGGCACTGCCATAACAAGAGGGGTGGAGGGGTATAGCTGAAAATACGTCCTTTATATGCCGGAGTGAGGTCGAGAGGCCGCCTGGCTCGAGAGCTCGGTCGGTCATCAAGCTAATGCAACTCCTCTTTCTTTAAATAAGAGGGACAGATGATTGATTGTTCCGTTCTGGCTGAGCTGGCTACGGCAGCGGAATAAAATAAAAGCCTTTTAACGGATCCACCAGTCTCTTCTTCTACACCAGAAAGGCGGAAAAACTCGCCTTGTTAAACCACTTCTTCCCGTGTTTCCTTCAAACAAAACACAGGCACCATGCACTTGCCAGGAAACAAAAACTAAACTTATTACTTCCGCGTCAATGTCTTGCATACCGTGCGAACCAATTGAGTACACACCGAGGATATCGATTATCGTTATGGGTAATAATATTAATAACAATAATAATGTACAACAATATACGGACGAGAGGGGGGCAGTGTGACCTTGGATACGGAGAGCTGCTGTGTGTGCGTGTACGTGACCGTAATAATGGCGGTAAAACAGAAACGAAAGAATCCAGAAGCTTCTAGTTAATTCCGCTGACTCGACGTTGCACAATAAAATACATTTTACACTTGTTTACCTAAGCCAATATTGGCAACAAAACTCAGCACTGTATTTACAGCTACTGGGTGGTTGCCTAAAATTGAGCGTAGTGTAACACCCAGGCCAAGGGACTGGCGCTTCGAGAGAAGATAAAACCTCTGTATTTTCGCATTTTTCGGTTTTATATTAGATTATGAAAATATTTCATAAAAAGTAACGTAGTTATACAATTTTAAAACGTAATCATTAATATGAAAAATACTTTAAAAAGACCTTGGAAAAAACATTTAAATTTAGAATGTGCATTACAGTACTGTTTTAGGATTGTTTTAAGGACCTCACAGAGTAACTCAAATGTGAGAAATGCAACTATGGAGTATAAATACAGTAAACTTTATTTCACAGTAATATTCGTTCTAATTTTCACACTGAAGTCCCCCTTCGAGGGACTGAAGGCGGGAAGGATCTGCGGCGAAAGCAGAGTAGCAATTTAATTTCCAATGCAATGAAGGGTGTGGCTTGCTGATGTAAGTGTGGAACAGATTTATTACGAAGCGTGAAATTATGGCAGCCGGGCACGTATGTATAGGAAATTGGTCATCAAGGTCCTGTCTAACATCATTGCACCGACATCACAGCTGTTTCCTGTGTGCGCTAAGACAACTGAAAGCCATGTCGCGACTTTTTGCTGCTTCACAGGAAGCGGTAATCTCTCATTGAACATGCTTAGCCTAGAAATCACATCTTCATTAGAGGTAATTCAAGTTTTTTTTTTCCTAAGTATCTTAGTGTCTAGTGTCTATTATTATCAATAATAATTTTCTGCGGTCCACCGAAAATCGAAAAATTTGAAAATTATCAAATTGGTGCTTAACGCATCTTCCAAATAAACACACCAAGTTTATCAAGAAAAGTCATACTACGTTTTTAATAGGACATTTTCGAAAATAATTGTCTCGAGGCTCAAACTATTTTAATAACATATTTGGGGTGTTTACATGTAATATCTTGAATTTCCTCGGAAGGACTTTTAATGTATTCTGAAGGAATTTTGTATAACTTTCTATAACTGCGAAATGTTAATAACTGTTTCGTGGCATCATACGTTTCCGATGTATCTGTTATTGTTTCATAGAAAATATTTTTAAATCTCTGTATATAAAAATAAGCCCATATTTCAAGTGACAAAGCTATGTGCTACTAAATTATATTTCAGTGTTCACCCTATTTATTATAAAAAATATTTTACAGCAGCGGGACGAAATCCCGGCTCCAGGCAATTGACAGCGTCGTTAAACAACAAAATAAAAAAGTAATATCAGTAAACTACCGCAAAAGCTCAAAGGTCTAGCTCAAATAGTTTCCCAAATAATTAAATGCTTTTAACTAGGGGAAAAAAAAAGGTAATGTTTTTTTTTAAAACTGCTATGCGCATTCACATTTGATGGAAAAATATGGCAGTGATATTTTCTGATATTAGAGTAATCTTTTTTCTCGATCTTCAATATTTTTCCTCGATAAAAATTACTTAATATTTATAGGGATAATTATGATTAAAAGGGATAATTATGATTGGTATTAAACCAATAATTTGAAATAATCATAACAAAAATATAACTCAATCCTGTTCGAAAAAATCAATATTAAATACAAATGTTGGAGTTATTACTCTACAAAAATAAATATTTATTTTTACGAAACTGTTGGTGTTGAAATGTTCTTTGCTTTCAGTATATATTAATTATGAGTTATAATTAATACATTTGTGTATGGTCGAGCATATTTCCTTCCCCTCAAGAAGACTTGCTGCCTCAGGAATTGTTCCTATCATCGACGGACATGGAGAACAAATATTTTAAGTTTATCGTTTCATATTACAAGGGTTTCCCATCTCTCTCCCGTCTTGCTGTAATATTTTATTCTCGCGCCCTAAGCAGACAGATGGTACCTACTCTGGCTGTATCATGTCGACATTTTTATTTATTCACTGCTTGATGCTTCACGCCTCTCTCTCCTTGCCCCGGATGTTGGGGTGTTCCACACAAACAACACCCAGTTCGGCGAATCTAATGCACTTGCGTAACAAAATAGGTTTGGCTGAATCCCGTCACGCCACTTGCATACATCAACATATCTGCATCTATTACTGCACCTCTGTAATACATTATTACAAGCGATGATGCTTTTTAGCATTTTGAAATCAGAAATGTAACAGTTTCGTTTAGGTTATGGGCGTCTTAAGGACTAAGGTTTTAATATAAATACCCACATAAAATAAACACGTTTTTTTGTTGTAAATATATTTTATTGCTGAGAAAACGGATGCCTTAAAGCGATAGATTTACTGAAATAACAGACACCTTAAAAGATGAAGCATTCCTTCTAATATGTGGTTCATAGAAGCATTACAAACAAAAAAGTCTAATGGCATTTTGTTCTTTGATCAGCCGATTTCGAAAAAATAAATAGTTTTTTATCCAAATTGGATGCGTAATTCCACAAGAATGTACGAAGATAGTTTGTTACTTGTAGGATGTGTAGAGTAACTTTGGTAGTAATTATGGGACATCACACAGCGTTTCGAAATAATTAATCACTTAAAAGACGTGAAGGAATACTCCGAGTAGCTTTTTCAGACGTGGAGTAGGTCTACAACGTTGCGTTAAGATTGGTCAGGGAATTGAACCGGTTTCTGGATGTAAACAGGTCGGGCGCTTTCGCTTTCGTTTAATGTTTTGCGAGCTAACGCTTGTGATTGGCCTACACTCGAACAGTAAATATGCAAGGACAAGGTAGGGTATGTGTTTATGTTCTCAACACGCGCCGTTTTGGAGTTTATGTACTGGTCTAGTGAAAGTGACACAATCTGCAGTGTTGCCAGTTTGTTTTCGACAAAACTAAAATATCTCCGTAGCAAATGGTCAGAGACAAAAACGTAAGATACAAAATGTGTTCCAAATACCAAGTTTAACCAAAGAATGACGTGGGCTACTGATGTCTACCCACCACAAGCAGGCGACCTGGATCTGAGGTATGAAACGGGGTTTTGACTGTAAATCTGCTCACGTTGTCGATTTGTTTATTAGGATATATGTGTGTGACATTCTTGCCAACTCTTGCGACAGAATTTCAGAGATACGTTACCAGTTTACAGCGGTCAATTCGAAAATACCTGAACAACAAAGTCGATATTGCGCTGAACACAGAGAACCTATGCTACTCCATTATGGATACTAGGTTATTGTCCTGGAAATTGAGGACAGTGTAATGAAAAATATTTGCTTCACTTGCGGGCCTTATAATTTTACTTGTTAACAGTAGTACTTGGCACGGATAGTCTATCTGACAGGTGTTGTTCATTCCGCTGCGCAGTAAGGATCATTAAAAATATCAGATAGTAAACTATGTGACGGTTTGTTAGACAAAGAGAAAAAACAATACACCGAAGTGGATGCATAATAAGGCATAATTTGTCAAAATAATACTCCTAACATTTACAAAGCAAAGAAACTTTTTGCTGCAGTTCTTGTGGAATTGTGCTAACATTTGGATACTACGTTTCTCTTTCCCGAAATAGTAGAAGGGGAGTCGAGGACAAGGAAAATGTATCAATGCGGCTTGTGTTCCGACCGACCGACCGACCTCTACTAACTTAAATATTTAAGTGCTTATAAGTGCTCCTTGGAAAGCACCGTTCACTAGGAGGTATCGCGCCACTTAAGACATGAATTATTACTAAACCATTCCACACATTGTGGCTTTCGGAAACTAATATTTAAAGCGCAACATCGCAAGCCACTTCTTCATTCATTTATTATGTGCCTTCAACAAACTTAAAGAACCTTTCAGAATGTCAAGGGAGAAAAAGTTGGAAAAGAGAGTTTCTAGGTTATGTTTTTGTAAGCGACAAGACATCTGCAGTACTTAGGGCGAGGTCTCAATTAGCATTAAAAACTGAACAAGTTAATTTCACTTTGTCTCAAGTTAGGGAATATTTATATTACTTCGGCGCCAATTTGTGAAAGCATGCAGCATAGCGTTCGTTAGGCATTCCATTGTCACGTGATTCTGGGGTAGCTGCGCATGCGTATTATATGTGTGTGTTTGGCGGGGGTAAACAAAAGAGGTTATTTGAGTATAAAATTAAAACACAGCTACGTGATTCGATACCAAGATTTCATAGGAAATATATGTTTTGAGACCCCTGAATCCAAAAAAAAAAAAAGCATTTTTAGAAAAAGGTCCGTGTGTGTGTCTGTGTATCAGTCTGTGGACAGCATAACTCAAAAACGAAAAGTCGGTTAAAAACCAAAGTTGGTATTTAACTTTAATGTCTTTCAAGGATGCGACACGAAGATTTTGAAGAAAATAGCCTCACCCTAAAGTACCCTTTACATGGAAAATTATTCGAAAATTTTGATTTTCTTGAAAATGGCTGAAACGATTTTGATTAAAATACCATATGTTTGAGATATCTTTATGACAAATGAAATGTATATCTTGAATTTTCTGGCTATAGCCCCTGTAGTCATGTTTACTCTGGACGACTTTTGCATAACTGGTAAACCGTTAGAGATAGACCAAGTCATACTATACAAAACATGTAGATCTTGCTAAAATACACAATTTATGTCTAAATAAATTTTCTTGTAGGGTGAACCATTTCGGAGATATTCCTTGTTGTTCATTTTTTTATATAAGTGTGCTAAGACAACAGAATCCCAAAGCTTTAAAACATTTGGCTATCGCACAAAGCCTACTGTATTCTAATGTTCCCCTTGTACCTACAAAAGAAATAAGCAATAAGTTGTACAAATGTTTATCTCAACTAACACGAAGAAGATATAGGAATAAGAGTTTGTAAGAATGGTTAGTACAAGAGTAGAAAAAGTCATGTGAGTGCGACACATCAGATTTTTCAAAGGTACGATGAGATGAGTTTCAAAGAAATCTCCCCGTCTTCAATTTTGGAGAAAATTCTAAGATTTTTCAAATTCATTAGCGTATTGTGATACTTCTACGAAGCAGAAACATTAGTTGCGTAACTAATTGCTAAACTCCTTTTCTGGCCACGCCGTAGCCGAGTGGTTAGACCATTCGCTTCTCACCAAAGCGGCGCGGGTTCGTTCCCAGGCAACCGCATGTGGGATTCGTGGTGGACGAAGCGGCGCTGGGGCGGGCTGGGTTCTCCGGTTTCCCCCGCCATCTCATTCCATGTATCCGTGTCACCGCCTGCGGTGCCGTATGTAGTAATAGTGGGCGTTAAACACTACAGAAAACCTTCTCTATATGCAATATGCTGTCACTTTTTCAGACGCGTTGCGTCAGTTTAGCTAGCAGCCTGTACGTATATCAGGAGGAAAGTTCAACCACTTGCTAGATTTATTCAGTATTCGAGAGCCACAAGAAATTTGAAGCTAGTCACATCCTCATCAACTGCAGAGCTGATCGTGATTCCTTTGGGCGCCATATGAATAAAAAATAAGGGGGGCTAAACATGTAGTAGTGGCAAAAAGTCTGTGGAAAGATCATCAAAGGGCTGCACAATCCCATCCCCTTTTTCTGCCACACCCTTAGTATTAACGAAAAAAAGGGGGGAAGCAGTAGCAAAGTGGCTATGCCTAGGGAAGTTTACGGTGCATTTTTACGCGCTGGTTCACTCTTCACCGCAACATATACGCGTCGCTAGTGTCTATTGACATGGCCGACTGCCTGCGTGAGTGTTGACAATGACATATTGTCATGCTGAATAATTTAACACCGGTTTTTGTGATGTCTCAGGTCCTCCCCGAGGTACTTTATCCCCTACATGCAGCAATCTCCCCCTATCATCCTCATCATCTCGAGAGAAACTGCCCTCTGGTGTCGGGGGGAGAGATTGTGAGCCCCCCCCCCCCCCCCAGCTCACTTTTGTGTGCCAGTGAGCTTTGCTGTTATCCCAGCTGTCGTTCACGCTATGCTCCCCATTTTTCCCCGGGCTTTATAACGCATCTTCCAACATCCCCCTGCGCTGTATAACTGTAAGCCAAACAAAAGACGTTCGCAGCGCTTGCTGCGGTGGAACCGAATGGTTTTGCTTCCCTTCATCTCCCGGGAAATTCAGGTCGACCAACCAAAAGGGCACGTCCTTCTGGCTTATGAAACAAAGACGGACTGAATTTCCTCGGCAAGTCTGTGGCTATAACAAATTTCATTACAACGTCGCTTTCCACTTCAGAAATGTGAAGTACGATTGATTTGGTATGCCTTTTCATTAAATAGTTTCCTTTGAGGAAACTGTACGTACGCACTTCTCCAACAAAAACCCTAAACGCCTTAAGAAACAACCACTTCATTCCATTGATTCATTTTTTAACTCTAAAATGGATTCCATCTTCACGTTGTAAATGGCTACTTCTACTTTTTCTACTACAATATTGTATTTCACCCAAAACTTCGATGTCGAAATATCACCGGAAATATATATTTTGAGGCTTCCTGAGTCCAAAAAAAAAAAAAACTATTTTTTTTTTTAGAAAAAGGTCCGTGTGTGTGTGTGTGTGTGTGTGTGTGTGTGTGTGTGTGTGTGTGTGTGTGTGTGTGTGTGTGTCAAACAGCATAACCCAAAAACAAAAACTCGGTTAAAAACCAAAGTTGGTATTTAAGTTTAATGTCTTTCAAGCATACGACACGAAGATTTTGAAGAAAATTGCTCTATCGTAAACTACCCTTTACATGGACAATTTTTCCTAAATTGTGATTTTCTTAATAATGCCTCTAACGATTTTGGTTAAAATGCCATATGTTTGAGATATTTTTATGGCAAATAAAATGCATATTTTGATTTTTCTGGCTATAGCCCATATACTTCTATTTACTCTGGATGACTTTTGCATAACTGGTAAACCGTAAGAGATAGTCGAAATCTTGCTAAAATGCACAGTTAATGTCCAAATACATTTTTTGTAGAATGAACCATTTCGGAGATATGTCTTGTTATTTGTGTGTGTTTTGGAGTACTTATACTTCTGTCAAATGGAACATTGTTATTCATTTTTTTATATCTTAATAGTGAAAACAGAAAGGAATTTGAAAGCTTTAAAAGATTTGACTATCGCTCAAAGCCTACTGTATTTCCATATTCCCCTTGTACCTACAAGGAAATAAGCAATAAGATAATTTCTGCAAATGTTTATCTCAACTAACACGAAGAAGATAGAGTAAGAGTTTGTAAAAATGGTTAGTACAAGAGTAGAGAAAGTCATGTGAGTGTAACACATCAGGTTTTTAAGTTATGCTGCCCACCAGGGTTGCCAACTCGTACGATAATTATGGGGGTGTACGATAATTTGAATGTATGATAGTTCGATATCGGCGAAATAACACCACTTTTGTCCTCATTGTCTGCCTCCACCCCATAGCTACTAAGCCTGCTACCCTTTATCCTTTTATTGCCAGTGTGCCCAGATCTGATAATCTCAATGAAGAAGGCGCTGTTCAGAAAATTGATGATCAACTCGGAATACGTGCTATTCCGTGTGAAATAAAGAACATGCCTGAACCTGACAGTTTCTGGAATGCTGTTAAACACATGTCACCTTGGTGGAAGTACTGATTTCAAAGAACTAGCATCCTTTGCATTATCAGTGGCTTCCTTGCCCCACAGAAACACTTCTTGTGAAGGAGTTCTTTTCTAAACTGGGTTTAATAAAAACCAAAGTTAGAAACAGATTGACACTAGATACGGTAAATGAACTCATTTTGTCGTCCCAACTTATGAAAGAACGTGGTAGATATTAATATCTGCAAGTCACGGAGAAGATGTTAAGGTTTATCTCAACAACAAATTTGTACAATGCTGCAACAGTTGAGGAAGCTGAACTTTCAGATGAACAGTGCGAGAAACATAAGTGCTAAAGTTGTAATATTTGTTGAGGTCATCAATCTTGTAAGTGGATATAATAAACATCATTATTCTTATATTTTCAAAGTATTATACTGATATTTTTACTTTCTCTACTGGCAAGTAGAGGAAGTATTGTATTCCACCCAAAAATTCAATGTCGAGATTTCACCGGAAATACATGTTTTGAGGCCCCCTGAATCCAAAAAAAAAAGCATTTTTAGAAAAAGGTCCGTGTGTGTGTCTGTGTGTCAGTCTCTGGACAGCATAACTCAAAAACGAAAAGTCGGTTAAAAACCAAAGTTGGTATTTAAGTTTAATGTCTTTCAAGGATGCGACACGAAGATTCTGAAGAAAATAGCCCCACCCTAAACTACCCTTTACATGGAAAATTTTTCGAAAAATTTGATTTTCTTGAAAATGGCTGTAACGATTTTCATTAAAATGTCATATGTTTGAGATATTTTTATGACAAATGAAATGTATATCTTGAATTTTCTGACTATAGCCCCTGTAGTCGTATTTACTCTGGACGAATTTTGCATAACTGGTAAACCATTAGAGATAGACCAAATCGTACTATACAAAAAATGTAGATATTGCCAAAATACACAATTTATGTCTCAATAAATTTTCTTGTAGGGTGAACCATTTCGGAGATATTCCTTGTTATGTGAGTTTCGGAAAACTTAGAACTTTCGTGAAAAGGAGCATCGTTGTTCATTTTTTTATATGTTAAGTGTGCAAAGGCAACATAATCCCAAAGCTTTAAAACATTTGACTATCGTACAAAGGCTCCTGTATTCTAATATTACCCTTGTACCTACAAGGAAATAAGCAATAAGATAATTTGTACAAATGTTTATTTTAACTAACACGAAGAAAATATAGGAATAAGAGTCTGTAAGAATGGTTAGTACAAGAGTAGAGAAACTCATGTGAGTGCAACACATCAGATTTTTTTTTTCTAAAAATGCTTTTCTTTCATTCAAGGGGCCTCAAAACATATTTGCAGTGATGCGCACGACTGAGAGAACTGGAGTGGAAGTTGCGTAAGCTTTATTTACATGTAGTCTAGGAAAATAATTGAGGAGAATGCAGGAAAAGCCGTGGCATATATTCCATTCTTCGCATGTGCTATAAATATGAATCGCTAATTCATTCTAAAATATTTCACAGCCCTTCTTTCGATGCATTAGCAGACAGGTGATACCAGAACTGAAAACGTGAAAAGGGTAAAGAGAATTTTTAACCACGTAGTCGCGTCCCCTTTCCCCTGGCCTGAAGTACAGATTATCGACTCTGGAATATACATACGCCTTTTACATTTTAAATGATTCACAATCAGATAGATACCTACCTACCCCTGCCACTTCAGTGCCCCTCTAATTCGTATTGTCCATGTTTCCAGATAATTCGTGTCAGCACTGGGAGGGTGAGGGGGTGATCAAAGTGCTGCCAGGCTGCAATCATGTTAACATTGACAGCACCCCAAACACTGCCGCAGCCAGTCAAACAAGTGACAAAAAGCGGGGGGAACATATTCATAACCAGCAGCAGTAAGTCTATCAGTGTATCGTCGCTCGCTCCAAAGTCAATCAGGCGCTTTACGACTGTCAATAGCTGCCCAGACATTTCAACTGTCACATTGTAAATCGAAGCTGACTGACAACAAACAAGAGAATTATCTGAAAAGGCCGCGAGCCTGACAGACAGACAGCCATCCAACATCCACATTTATTGTTTTTTTCCCTGGCTTTATGGTTTTAAGTTCACGTGACTCAGACTTGCAATGAGCGATTCTGAAGTATCAATAACAGAGATTATAGCTTTGTTTGCTTTTAGCAGCTTCTCAAACGCGAAATAAACAATTGATCCATGCTTTAAAACTGCTCGCAGTCCATTAAATGTGTGTGTGTGCGTGTGTGTGTGTGTGTGTGAGTGTGTGTGTGTATGTGAGTGTGTGTGTGTGTGTGCGCGTGTGTGTGAGTGTGTGTGTGTGTGTATGTATTTGTGTGTGTGTGTGTGTGTGTGTGTGTGTGTGTGTTGTGTGTTGTGTGTTGTGTTGTGTGTTGTGTGTTGTGTGTTGTGTGTTGTGTGTTGTGTGTTGTGTGTTGTGTGTTGTGTGTTGTGTGTTGTGTGTTGTGTGTTGTGTGTTGTGTGTTGTGTGTTGTGTGTTGTGTGTTGTGTGTTGTGTGTTGTGTGTTGTGTGTTGTGTGTTGTGTGTTGTGTGTTGTGTGTTGTGTGTTGTGTGTTGTGTGTTGTGTGTTGTGTGTTGTGTGTTGTGTGTTGTGTGTTGTGTGTTGTGTGTTGTGTGTTGTGTGTTGTGTGTTGTGTGTTGTGTGTTGTGTGTTGTGTGTTGTGTGTTGTGTGTTGTGTGTTGTGTGTTGTGTGTTGTGTGTGTGTGTGTGTGTGTGTGTTTCGCTTTGACTGGAACTCGGGTCATGGTTACCTATTTGGAAGTGCATTCTTTTCCATTCATGGCGTTCTCGCGGCTTTGGGAGGTATTCCACTTGGCTTCACAAGCAGAGTACGTGGCTTAAAAACCAAAGTTGGTATTTAAGTTTAACATCTTTCAAGGATGCGACAGGAAGATTTTGAAGAAAATAGCCCCACCCTAAACTACCCTTTACATGGAAAATCTCCCCAAAATTTCGATTTTCTTGAAAATGGCTCTAGCGATTTTGATTAAAATGATATATGCTTAAGATATTTGTATGACAAATGAAACGTATATTTTGAAGTACTGTTTACTCTGGATGACTTTTGAATAACTGGTAAACCGTAAGAGATAGACCAAATCTTAACATACAAAAAATGTATATCTCGCTAAAACACACAATCTATGTTTAAATACATTTTTTGTAGGGTGAACCATTTCGGAGATATTCCTTGTTATGTGTGTGAGTTTCGGAAAACTTTTTTTATATTAATTTTTTATATGTTACGTGTGCAAAGAAAACGGAATCTCAAAGCTTTAAAATATTTGACTATCGCACAAAGTCTACTGTATTCCAATATTCCCCTTGTACCTACAAGGAAATAAGCAGTACGATAATTTGTACAAATGTTTATCTGAACTAACACGAAGAAGATATAGGAATAAGAGTTTGTTAGAATGGTTAGTGCAAGAGTAGAGAAAGTCATGTGAGTGCAACCATCAAATATTTTAATACTTGACTAAAGTAAAATTAATCTGAATCTTTGGACTGAACTTTGAGCGCCTGTTTGAATAATTTTTACAGCGGAAAGTCTAATACCCACAATTTGAATGTAGCATGCCGTACCGGGCAACGGGAAGGAAAAAGTTGAGAGTTGGCCAAGTCTTTTTCCTCGTTTCCGTGGCGTGGGAAATCCTCCTGTCGACTGTGAACGCTCCCAGTTGGTACATTTGAACTGTCTCGTTGTCGTTATGGTTACCGCTGCCGGTGTGGTCGTGAACCAGCCTTAATTGGCATCTCAATCATCCGTAATCTTGTGTCCTCATTTCCCTGATGACAAGTATGGCTATTAGACACACTAACGTGAGTTATATTACCGATTTCCAATTGCGATATGTGACAGGTGACTTCCGCCTCGGGAAACCTGGATTTGCACGATGTATCCATCAATCCTGCCCATCCCAATACAATGTTCCCCCTGGAGGTTACAAGACACGTTTCTCCCCATGCCTACCATCTGCTCCCTCTCTGCTTTAAAATTCAAACTGCACCGATATTTTAATGCTACATTTTCGACGTCCTAGCAAACAACTTTAGAGGCGAATAAATGGGAAATTGCCACAAAATTATACTCTTAGTTTTTTGTGCACCGATGTTAGATAATTGCAATTTTCTCTTCAGCTTGGGTCATTATTTTATCATCGTAGGCATATTTTCATACTTTCTCTATCACACACACACACACACACATATGTGTGTATATATATATATATATATATATATATATATATATATATATATATATATATATACACACTAAGTAGGGAAAATATTGTATTCCACCCAAACTATCGATATCGAAATTTTATCGGAAATATGTTTTGAGGTTCCGTGAATCAAAAAAAAAAGTGTTAGCGTGGGTGTGAACAGCAAACTCAAAAATGAAAAGTCCTTGGTGAGAGGTAGAACTGGAACTTTCAACGCCACAACTGGGATTTGACACACACACACACACACACACACACACACACACACACACACACACACACACACACACACACACACACACACACACACACACACACACGGCTTGTGTGTTTAAAAACACCAACAGTAAGTTTGTTGGCATAAATAAATAATAATTACCAAAGTTGGTATTTTAGTTTAACATTTTTTAAGCATACGACACGAAGATTTTGAAGGTTTCTCCAACCTAAACTTAAAAAAAAAAGCTCTAACGATTTTGATTAAAATGACATGTTTAAGATATTTGTATGACAAAGGAAATGTATATTTTGAATTTTCTGGCTGTAGCCTATTTAGTTCTATTTACTCTGGATGACTTATGAATAACTGTAAACAGTAAGATATAGACAAAATCTTACTATACAAAAAATGTAGATCTCGCTAAAACACAATGAATGCATTTTTTTGTAGAGTGAGCCATTTCTGAGATATTTCTTGTTATTTGTGCAAGTTTCGGAAAACAAACTTTCGTCAAATGCAACATCGTTGTTCATTTTTTACTTTCTCTACTGGTAAGTAGAGGAATTATTGTATTCCACCTAAAAAATTGGATGTCGAGATTTCACCGGAAATATGTTTTGAGGCCCCCTGAATCCAAAAAAAAAAAAAAGCATTTTTAGAAAAAGGTCCGTGTGTGTGTGTCTGTGTGTCAGTCTGTCAGTCTGTGGACTGCATAACTCAAAAACGAAAAGTCGGTTAAGAATCAAAGTTGGTATTTAAGTTTATTGTCATTCAAGGATGCGACACGAAGAGTTTGAAGAAAATAGCCCCATCCTTTACATGGAACATTTTTCGAAAATGGCTCTAACGATTTTGATTAAAATGACATATGTTTGAGATATTTTTATGACAAATGAAATGTATATCTTGAATTTTCTGGCTATAGCCCCTGTAGTCGTATTTACTCTGGACGAATTTTGCATAACTGGTAAACCGTTAGAGATAGACCAAATCATACTGTACAAAAGATGTAGATCTTGCTAAAATACACAATTTATGTCTCAATAAATTTTCTTGTAGGGTGAACCATTTCGGAGATATTCCTTGTTATGTGTGTGAGTTTCGGAAAACTTAGAAGTTTAGCGAAATGCAACAACGTTGTTAATCTTCTTATATGTTAAGTGTGCAAAGGCAACAGAATCCCAAAGCTTTAAAACATTTGACTATCGCACAAAGCCTTTTATATTCTAATATTCCCCTTGTACCTACAGGAAATAAGCGATAAGATAATATCTACTAATGCTTATCTCAACTAACACTAAGAAGATATAGGAATAAGAGTTTGAAAGAATGGATAGGTGCCTCAAAATGTTTTATTTCGATGAAATTTCGTTATGTAATTTTTAGTGCAATACATTATTCATTCTACTACAAGAAGTAGATGGGAGAGCAAGTTATATGAATGTACCACAGTATATTTTTGAAGTATAATTATCGTTTGTTGCTAATGCTTAGAGGAAATCCAGATATGCAGTTGGTATTTGACATAGGTGTAAATGAGTAATAACCCCGTGGCAGGTAGGCAGGCTGCGAGGGTAACACTGAGAACTGCATTATATATCAGAGTTCCAAAGTACCTCTCTCTCTCTCTGGATGCAGTGGGGGGGGGGGGGGGGGGGGGACATGCCCTGGACCTGGGCAACCGTGAAGCTCGCTCGTACATGCTACAGTTACAAGCCAACATGAAAAAACTTTTAAACTTGCCGATCACAGCTTTATCGCGTGAATGGTCTATGAGATGGATGAGTGACTTGGTTCGAGGGCCTTGAAACCGCTGACAGCAACCAGAATGATGGGCCATTGTTGTTGCAGTCACAAAATAATGCATTTCCTACGCTTTGGCGTATTTAGCAGACAGCTGGACTCATCGCCTAATAACTGACACACTTGCACCACAATTTTAATGTTATCCTGTCCTTCAAAACACTGAGCTTTGATAGGTCTGAATTTGCAAGAGCACAAGTAGGCGATGGGCGTTAAAACCTACAACCATTTAATTTGATACAAGAATAAATTCTGATAGTCAATAAACTGAGCTGGAGGACTCAAGGGGTTGTCTGTGGCCTGCATTCGGGAGGTCGCCGGTTCGAATCCTGATCTTCTCCGCGGATTCCTTTCCCTTCATTTCTCATTTCCCTCCCTTGTCATATTTCAGGTTTGCTTGGCAGCGCGGTACGTTCCGGCGATTGCGGACAGATGGCATAGTTGCTTGCGCTCAGGAACACTCTTCCCTGGCTCTCCCTAGAAGTTGCTGCCTGGGTAAAGGAAACACTTCGCGAGGTGACAATATCTGGAACTGTTAAGGACTTCTGGACTTCGTTGGCTTCGCTCTCTGATAAGCCTCCGGCCTCACTTCGCCTCTTCCCTTCCCCCTAGGGGTTAGTAGCCCACATTGGACCTATGTCGGGGTCGCAATGGATCACACACGCACACACACACGCTTAAAGACCATCGGTCTCAGCCGGATTTGAACCCACGAATTTGGGATCTGTAACCAACTGAGGCACCCAGACCGACTTCGGAGATTAGGCGTTACATATATAATACACATCCATTTATATATTAATATATATTTACCAGCAGACCCGACAGACGCTGTCCTGTTCAAAGCTTGTAGGTATATCAAAAAATTATACAATTATATATCGCTAATACCGCGAATTTCGCTTTTGCTGCGAGTTAGAGGTCGCCACTGCGCATTCTCTGTAGCGAGAAGATGGCCATGATTGTAGAGGATGGATATCACAACAGCCCTAACCTCATTTTATTTAATTTGAACAACGTACTTTAGCCTATATTATAAACAGTCAATCATAAACATCTTAAGAAGGCACACTCGCTTTGCTCAAGTCATTTGTTATGAGCATTAGGTGGTAATTAAACTGTTTATTTATCTATCTTTGTCTCTCCTTTGCTTTTATAATAGTTACTTCCAATGGTTGTTGGCTATCTAGTACAATGTATGTTAATTACAATTTAAAAGCGTACTTCAATAAATAACAATAATAATAATAATAATATATTGAATTTGTAGGTTAAGCGGATTGTTGTAGAATGAGTATATATATATGATTGGAATTCGTGACAAATACTTCAATATTGCACCTTACACATTTGCACAATGTATATGTTTAAGTACACTTTTAATTACTTTTGCTCAATAAGCGCGCACTTTTAATGTAATATTAAGGGGGGGACGTATGCAAAAATGCAGCCCCATACAAACTTTAACATAACCTCACTTCTGTTTAAGACAGAATTACCAAATTTTGCACCCTGTTAGAAGGCCACATATAGAATATGTCCAGAAAATTTCAAAACAAATGATTACTTTATATTTAATTTATGGTGATTAAAATATGTAAAATACAGGATCAATAAGAAATAAGAAATCTTGTGGAAGAGAATTTTTTTAAACGTCTTGGTTATTTTTTAAAAAATGTTTTATTATCTTGTTAATTTTTAGGATTATTTTTATCACGTGTATTTCTCAATAGCTTACCTTCTAAGAGCTTTAGCAAAATTCTGTTCCACAGAAAAATGCACTTTGGTATTTTTAATAACTGTGCAATAGCTTAAATACTTTAGGAGAAACATGTACCTTACATAATGGAAATGTAAGTTTCGGCAAACTGAGAAAGAAAAATGAGAACATTATGTACCTGGGAAAAATTGTGTAATGTTGGCCATAACCATAACTTGTAGCAGATCTGTTTAAAAACAAAACACACAAATTGCCATTTTGCCACAGTCTTCTTGAACCAGGTAACTATACTTCCTGAAAGTGTGTGCCTGCCCAAATAGGAAAGAAAGTGGAAGTAATTGTTTTTTGTGAGTGATATCTGACAGAATAGGGGCGTAACCTCATGCAAGCCTTTAAACAAACACATTTTTAACACAGTTCTAGATGGAATATAAGCTTGAAACTTTTGGATAATATTCTCATGGTATCCAGCTAATTTATAAGCTGATAAACACAAAATTGATTTTTTGACCCCAACCGCATACATCCGCTGAGCTGCGGCAAAAACGTCCTAGATTCCTATCGCGGAACAAAATACTGGAAAGTCTAAAACACGATCGCAGCGCTGCTTGAACCTAAACCATCCAAAGATAATACATAAATGAATTTGATTCATTAAAAAGAGTATGTTCTAGCGGATCAAACTGTAAATCTAGATTTATTTATTATTTTATAAATGATAAATGTTTGTGTGGACTTTTATGAAATTGCAGTGATACCAGTAGACAAGTTAACAAGTCGAACGCTTTGTTCCCAGCAACAAGCGACAGTTTCCACCCTGTAGATTCCAAAGTTGTTCTTGAGTAATCCGGAAACGCAATGGCTGTTGTCGCAAAGGTTTTGCCCGACTGCCAACACGTGCCTAGGGCTAGAGGTTCCCCTAGAGACCATCTATCAATCTGATAACCCGGAGCTTTCCCCTAACATCAGGATGCTACCCTCGCTGTCACCACCATAAATCTCAAGCAGGAGCCAATAACCCTTCCCCTCCCTGCCCCTCCATCTGAGAAATCTCCTCCACTCCCGCACATGTCACTATCAATAACATTTAATTGATTTTACAAGTATTCTGTGCAAAGTAAACTCGGCGTGCTGTTTCTGTCAGAGCAATTACTTCTCTCTTTCTGGCCGATTTTCACAGAGTGTTGCACATTCAATTGCCAATTAATTCAGAATAAAAAGCTTTACACAGATGCATGAACGCATTCTCTATAGCTTTTACCATGTTTTTGACATCTTTCGATTTTTCATCACGGGTTCCATGAACTTGAATCAAGAGATGGGGGATTTTATGACGAGGATGGGCTTCGGTCGCAAAATATTAGCAAAAGCACGTAGGTATAACAGAACCCAATTTTGTTTCTTTGAAAGGGCAGCAATGGTCCTACAGATGAGCACTCTAAAACCGCTTCCCCAGGTGCCATCGTATTTATCTAATAACAGCATCGAATCGCTTGTATTTAGGACTTTTTCATGTTAACAGTGAAAAACTCTACCCGCTATTCATTTACTTATGTGTCTATGTTACGCTTCAACTATTTCTGTCCCAGTGACGTCACATTGCATCATTATGTATTTATGTTGTTTTAAGTGGTTTTGGAATGGCTAACTTGCTATTCTTCACTGTTTTGTTTAAATTTATTGATATTATCATTGCTTAAAATAAATAAAAACGCAAAAAACCGATATATTTATAGGTCTCTTCCACTATTCAACCATGCCAATCACTGTTTATTTTAGGTGTGTCCTCCCCATTCTTTGCCAAAGATTTGTTGCAATGCAGCGATGATTCTAACCTGTTGCACATACGTTTTCATGTTTATTAATAGCTCTAAGTAGGCGATATACCGAAGAAATACTGCCCTGGTCTGGTGATAACGATTGGTGTACCGGAACTGACTTCCAATGCTTTCTGAAAGTCAAATAGCCTCAAATACCTAGGCCAATAGGTCATGCATTGAGGTCTGATGTAAAACGGATAGTATATACGCATTTACGACCGTGGCAAAAACATCAAGTAGTACACTATTTGATTGTTTTGTGGGAAAACTGCTACGAAGAGAAAAAAAATCTGTTGCGTCCCACTCACATGACTTTTTCTACTCTTGTACTAACCATTCTTACAAACTCTTATTCCTATATCTTCTTCGTGTTAGTTGAGAAAAACTTCTGCAGAAATTATCTTATTGCTCTTTTTCTTTGCACGGTTAACATATAAAAAATTGAATAGCGATGTTCCATTGGACAGAAATATGGGTTCTTCAAAGCTTACACAAATAACGAGGAATATCTCTGAAATGGTTCACTCTACACAAAAAATTATTCAGACATAAACTGTGTGCTTTAGTGAGATCTACATTTTTTGTATAGTAAGATTTGGTCTATCTCTTACTGTTTACGACTTATTCAAAATATCTCAAACATATGGCATTTTAATCAAAATCGTTAGAGCTATTTTGAAGAAAATAAAAATTTTCAGAAAATTTTTCATGTAAGGGTAGTTTAGGGAGGAGCAATTTCTTTTTCAAAATCTTTGTGTCGCATCCTTGAAAGACACACACACAAGGACCTTTTTCTAAAAATACTTTTTTCTGGATTCAGGGGGCCTCAAAACATATTTCCGGTGAAATCTCGAAATCGAATTTTTGGGTGGAATACAATACTTGCTCTACTTACTATCAGAGAAATTAAAGCCTATAGCTATATGGTTTTCTATACCCATATCGTGTGAAGCACAAAGAATGTTGGGTATTTGAGGCTGGTAGTTAGACCTATAAACTAGGTGGCTTATTTACGAGAAACGTGGCTAGGCTCGCCGCGGGTAATGAATGTCGGGCGGTCGGTCGATCCAAGTTTGCAGAGAAAACACCCAGTGCGAGCCAAAGGCTATCACTGCGGGGGAATCTACATGTGTGCGCACATATATCTATATATACAACTGTGAAATATGCATGCAAATATGTACGAGAAGTTTGTAAATTATGCAACGATCCCTCCCCAACAGCATCACTCAGGATCTCTCCGCGTGCGTGTTTTATTAAAACGAATTCGTAATGAGGAGGGGTAGCGCCGGGCGAGGATGATTAGAAACCCCGGAGGCTCGCTGCTGCTGCTGTCCATTTGCGGTTGTATGAAACCGGACATCCTCAGAAAGCGGTGGAGGAAAAAACGACTGCTGCAGCAGGAAACTGCGGTGTGTATGGTGAATGGCAAAGCACTAGCGTTTCAGCACATTCTTCAAAGCAAACCATAACATCGTAACAGTTACCTACTAATTTGACAACATGGTGAACTGTAACACCAGATCCTTTCATCTTTCCTTCGCTCTTAATTTTTGTTTTCTTTTGTTTCATATAACAAGCATAAAGCCACTCATTGGGCACCCCATTAGGCTCTGCCTTTCGTTTTGTAAAAGAAAACTTTTGAAACGCCATCCACGAACATCTCTTACACTATTACATCATCTTTTGAGGCGCTCGTATACCAGCAATACACATTACTGAACTAAGCAGGGTGCTTATGCGGGACCTTCGCACTAACACACAATTACTCCCTACATGTTAGATCACTGACTGCCTGAAGGAAGCGATGTAGGTGCACGGCTCTGCATGCCGGACAATCGCCACCAAGATGGACGGCTACATCCAACAGCAAAAAGTGTTCAAATTACTTTTTAGCTTGATTACCTTCTATAAGATTATCTTATTCATTAGAAGAAAATCATTTAATTAAAATTTTATTTAAACAACAAATAGTTGCCTTTTCCTCTCTCTTTTGCAACAAAACGTGAAGGTCTCTGGTTCATTCTACTCAAAATATATTCATTTCTGCTTCTTCTTAAAAAAAGTGTATTTAAAATAACGGCTGTGTATGACAATACATCATACCTAAAAACGAAACGTCGATTTAGTAGCTAATTTGGTATTTAAGTTCAGTGTATTTCAACACAATAATTTTCAACTAACTCCCCACTATCTACCCTTTACATCATTTTCGAAAAACGTTTATTTAGTCAAAAATGGCTAACGATCTTGATTAAAATACGAATATTTAAGATATTTTTATGACAATTTTCTGGAATGTCCTCAGAAGTCCTTTTCAGTCGGGATGGTAAACTATTTTTAAAAAAAAAGTTACTACATAAAAAGTGATGATCTTGTTAAAACACACAATCATGTCTTATGATCTATTTTTTTCCCCCTTTGAGTGATACATTTTCATACGTGAACCTATCAAATACTTTATTTCGTGGAACAATATAAATAAGCATATGCTCGCGGCGGCCAGTGCTGCCAGCGGAATTCCCGTCTCTAGGGGAATTTTGGTTACACGAGACTGCGGAGCGACTTCGCGATAACCCTGTATATTTGTGGAGTTAATCATATCTAAGATGTTCATTGGATTAATTTGAATTTTACATTAGTTCTATTTTCCTCATTACTCGATTCCGTCTCTCATGCAAAGACCAGTTCTTAAAAGTTTTGATTACTGCTCAAGCCTACTGTCTTCCCCTATTCCCATTGTCCCTAATAGCCTTTTGTCGTACTGACATGGAATTTGCTCTCTGTAAATGCTTATCCTCCGGATCGGGGGAGGTCTCCGAGTACCGTGTAATTACGCGGGGGAGTGGGGAGTGGTTCTATGAGGGGAGCTTGACTCAGTATCATTCTCTCACCTCACCTCTGCCCCATTAAGGACATAGGCTCAAAAGATTTCCCATTGATAGATGTTGTAAGTCCCCTCCCCCTACGAATCCTGACAGTCAGATTTTCCGCGGGTGTTGTGAATTGTACGTGAGATTTGTACAGGAACTCCATCTACTGCTCACCTGTTACAACCCCTATGATACGAATCATCCCCTTTCATCCCACTTGCTCGGTAAATAAAAACAATAAACTGCAAGTCTCTTATTATTTTTTATCATACTTTCTGCTCCCCCCCCCCCTGCCCCTTCCACTCCAGTTGCAAGAGCGACAGCAGCCATTAGCAGTAACACGAATTATTTATCCGCAAGGGGAAAACATTTTTATTATTTATTGACAAAACCCGTGGAAACGCGGACCTGGAGGGTTCAGTGTACTTATATTCCACCCCCAAACCACCCCCTTGGTTCACATTAGTAATTGATCCAACAGAGCGCAAACACAATGCCGCCGAGGCCAACTTCTCCTCCAACCATTCCAATTTTACCCTCTCTCTAACCCCATTACATTTTTTTCTTTTTCTTCAGATCCCTTTGCTGCCTCTCATTTATTTCAACCCCTAGTTTACAGATATTATTTCCGGCGCCTTGGAAAAAAAGAAGGAAGGAAGAAGGAATAAAAAAACTTGGAAGGCTTCAAAACTACCCCCCCCCCCGCCACCTCTCTCTTTTTCATTTTGCATCCATCTAGCAGAAGACTCGTCTCCTGCACTCTCCTTCATTTGCGCCTCCCTATATCAATTTTCATTTAGTACATCCGCATGACGGAGAGAAGGGTGGCAAGGAAGAGGGAGGAATCGTGGAAAACAAATGACGCTCGTTATCCAACATGGCAGAAGCGAGAAAAGACGCCAACACGGATTTCAGCAGCAGCATCTGGTGTTAAATAGAACAAACAGGCGCGCGCACTCACACGTCTCCATAGCAACTACACTTGGAGCACGGCGGTAGTTTGAAGCAGGGTTATAATTATTTTAAGCTCTGACGGGTTGGGACGTTACAAGGGCCGCGTCCAAATGTGCATCGCGAGCCTTCTCTGCAGCATCAGGATTTATTAAAGGCCTAATGGCCTCAGTAATCAATTTTATAACATAAATATGGCAATGGAAAAAGTAACTAAAATGAATGACCCTTCTAGGAAATAACCCTGTAGGGGTTTCCCTGGCTGGAAGCGTATGCTTCCCTTTCTACCACGGATTTGCCCAGAATTTGTTACCATCGTTGATCTTATCTATTTCCGAACTGTAGGACCAAGTCACGACGGTTGGTATGTTGTGGCTGAACGGTAAAATTGGTACTTTGGAAACATTTCTCCCTAGCATCTGACAGGATTGCAGGAGACGTTGGGAGTGTATTGAATATTCGCGAGACTCCCAGATAAATTCAGAATTGATTTCATATTGCAATCGTTACGGACCCCGTTCTAGCTAGCGCACATCGTCGTCTGCAACTGGTCGTCTTTCGTGTCTCCCCTGACTAGTCCTAATTTGTAATAAATAAAAGACCTTCTAAAGGTACATCCAGTTGAAACTGCTTCGAAATCTCAGCATGAGAAGCTGTATATCTTATAACTTCTGCATACCTTACTTTACGGTTTAAAATAATATTAATTAGAATCTTAAGTTGCCGCGAGTCGCTGAAACGCTACTCGGCGAATTCTCTTGCAGCGACCGCCAAGCGTGTGATAACCCGAGCGCTACGGACTGTGAGACTGTAAAACACGAATTTTAGAAATACCAGTTCTTTCTTAATCCGCCTATAAATGGGAGATTTATTCCCATTCTAATTTTCAAGCTTTTTCTACGTTTGTTTTTATAAAATTATTATTTTTACAAGTTGGTAATGCCAGTATAAACCGGAAGCGACAGAGAACAGTTGAATATTTATGCAATACGTGATAAAGCTTTGCAGTGTAGAAAACTTTGAAGAGAGCATCTGCAACGAACAGAAGAAGCTCGTATCTCGAAAATGGGCGTGAATTATCGATCCTCAGTGAGGTGGAATGTGGGTCGACACAGTTGGGAATGAACCGTAACAGACCAGAGAGTATCAGACCTACTGGCAAGGAGGAGGAAGATGAAGAGGCTGTAAGTCGAGGTTTTCTCACAAGATTAAGAGCGGAATGTAAACTTGGGGGCTGGAATGAAATCTCCAAGGAAGAAAAATGTTGAAGAGCAAACCTCCCGCATGTAATGTGTAGCCAGTATGAGGGGCAGTGTTGCAACATCTCTTGGGGAAGTTCTCAACATAAATAGATTAGGTTATGCGAAGCCTGTCCTGTATTTTCCTAACAAAGGATCCTACCAAGTTTTTTATTGGTTTAGAAATGGTGAAGGAAGGGGTGCGTGCGTGCCTGCATGGCTTGCTAGTCAGTCAAGAACACACCGTTCTCTCTCTAAGGGCATCAGGAAGCTTGTAAAAATCTAGAAACCCATTGAAAACACGGGGTTACTTTGAAAAATAGTGTAAAATTAGCCGATGTTGTCATAAAAAATTATGGCTTCTCATTTGCCGGTTCCAGCTTCGATTCCCGGCCGGGGGTGGGCTTTTATTTCATCATGATTATTCCTCGACTTCCGTAGATCTGAAAGGTATATGTGGAAATGAATTATAAACGACAAAACCTACGGTAACCTAACCTAAAACTTCAAAGAGTAATAATACCCCCATCAAATGTTTCAGTCAAAGCCCCCGGACATGACCATGGAAGGTGAAGGGGGTTATGAGTATGAATAAAAAAAAATATTAAATGTGATGTGAAAACTCCTAATTTATTTTTTCTGCTCGCTTAAGACCATTTCCTTCCTTACGTAACCATACCACTGAATGTTTCCACTCTTAGTTCATTCTGTCACTAATTCTCAACTATCCATTAATCGCTTTCCCTCTAGATTCCTTAAAAAGGCAATTATAAAGTAAAAATCAATGCTGAACGTATCAAAGAAATCAGACATTCGTAACTTGAATAACAAAGTCTGCATTAAAGGAACATTTCCCCAAGTATCCAACTCCAAACTATATTTGGAATGATCTGTTTCGAATAGGCCGTTCATAGAGTTCAAGTTATTCAACACAGATGCTTTAGAACAAGAAGTGTTGTTTGATTTATAAGGAACAGTCGACTGTATCTTCTCACACGTACACAGAACAAGACCAAAGAGGAAATTACCAAAGAACGTTCTCCTGACTCATCCTTAAGAAGAGCATTTGTTCAGCAATATATTAACAATGTGTTATTTGACTGCCTCTGCAGTGTCAGTGTTCTAGCTTTCAACCCAGAGGTCCCGGGTTCGATTCCCAGCCGCAGTTGAGAATTTTTCTTTAACCAGAATAATTCCCCATCCACACAGAGTCTAGAATTACAAATTTGGGAGCGAATGTCAACATATTTAATGCTAAAAATGATAAAATCAACGTAAGAAACCCTACAATAATACCATTAATTATTTCTTTAATCAAAGCTCCCGATAAGTGTAATGGTTGGCGTGCTACAACCGTAAACTATAACAAATTAGATTCCACTGTTGCAGAAAGCATTTCTTCGGCTGCTACTGTGAATGTATGCATGGGGAGCGCAAGACGCATTAGTAAACAAAACATTGGCCTCTTCAGTCTTCCTCTGTTGCCAGATTGTGCACATAATGTATTCAATTATCCCCTTTACCTTCCAGGATAGATGAATTTGTTATTGTAGTTTTTTGTTCGACATATTTGAATCTACCATTACGCGAAATCTGCGCACTTATTCCCCTAACATCTGTATACTTACACAGAGTAACGAATAGCTCTTGAGTTTAATTCTGCCAACTTTTGAAAGACGAACTTTTTAAAGAAGGGTGTTTTATTTTGTTCAAGCTCCTTGCTGCTGGTTATATAGTTTCACCCCAGTAGCAACACGAGTCGCGAAAAGCGCAACATTCAAACTCGACCCCAAATCTCTTCAACCCCTTCCTTCCACTTTATCCAGCACGACCCTCCCTCTCGTTCTAACCACCGCTTGCTCCGCAAGCTCACTTCCTTCGACTATTATTAGCTCCGGCTTCCTGGCTCATTAAGGCCGAAGCCATTTGAACTGCATAATAATTAGCGAGGTAATTAGAGAAAAGCAAGAGATCAGACCAACGTTCTGGTTGGTACGCACTTGTCTACATCTATTCCTTTCCTCCCCTCCACAGCCGGCAGCTTCTCACGTTCTCAAGTACTGCACTCACAGGCTTGACTGATGTGTTCAACACCTAGCCCACGTCGCCTCGCCTCGCTTCACTTCGCTTCTACATAATTAAATTCACTGCTTCTTTTTATTGTACAAACAGCTCCTTCAAAAACACTTGATATGTCTTTTGTTTTCGAAAGCTGGAGGACTTAAGTCAACCAAAAACGAAAGTATGTCTGATGGGGTTTTACTTTGGATACTTGTGTCCCAGTTGAAGCTCTGGTTATGCCTCATTGTAATATAACTTCAGGAATATGGGTCAAAATCCAAGAACATAATGCTCTCTGACAGCAAATTTGGGAGGAAACAACACTTTACGAAGTTTCTTGAAGCATTTGGATAACTGCTCAAGATGAAACGTTGAGGATTTCAACATTACATACTCTTCCTAGAAGCAGTTGTGAATCATCAACTCATCAAGTTTGGACATTTTCCTCATCTGCAAGCACACTTTGAGTAGCCCTGCACAAATGCATGCTGCCCTCAGATGTATGGATAATGCTCATTGTCATATACCTTCAGAAATACAAACTCAATATCCAAGAACATGATCTCTGAAAGCGATTTTTGGAAGAAACAACAAGTATTCTTGAAGCATTTGGATAATGCTCAATATCCAATGGTGAGGATTTCAACATTACATACTCTTCCTAGAAGCAGTTCGTAAATCATCAGCTAGCTCATCAAGTTTGGACATTTTCCTCATCTGCAGGCACACTTTGAGTAGTCCTGCCCAAATGTATGCATAAAACTCATTGTGACACTTCAGAAATATGAGTCAATATCCAAGAACATGTTATCTGAAAGCAATTTTGGGAAGAAACAACACTTTATCAAGTATTCTTGAAGCATTGCAACATCACAAACTCTTCGAAGAAATGGTCTGTTAACCATCAGCGAACTCTTCAGTGCGGACATTATCTCTTGTATAAGCATTCTTTGAGTAAGTGTGTCCCAATGTATGCTATCCTCAGATGTATGGACAACGTTCGTAGAGAAATATGAGTAAATACTCATGAACATGTTCTCCAAGGGAATTTTGGAAAAAACGACACTTCATCTGTTGTGCATGACCGAACGTTGATCATTTCGAGCATATCACAAGCACTTGAGTGAATGTGTCCACTCTGATTATTATGTAACACTCATAGTGTGATAATTTTAGAAACTATGAGCAAAGATATTGGCAACAGATCTGTTTTATGTGGTTAGCTGAGGCGTTGAAGCCTATACGATCCTCCAGTCTAACACCCATGAGCCATTTGGGGGAAAAGCGATACTTCATGAAGTATTATTGGATTTCTAATCAAGACCGGAGGTCTAGCTTATCAAGAACTTTGCAAGAGAAGAGGTATTCGAAGAAGTGATATGGTGCCCATCAGCTGTGATCATTTTCATTATCATAGACACTTTTTGAGTAAACGTGTCTCAATTATACTACCTTCAGATGTCAGGATAACGATGATAATGAGACAACTTCAGAAATATGAGTAAATATTCAAGAACATGACGTCCTTCAAAGGAATTTTGGGGAAGAAACACTTTATGAAGTATTGTTGGTCATCCGTAGAACTGCCCAAGATCGAATGCTGACCTTTTCAACAACATCATAAGATCGGAGATATTGCAGAAGCTGCTAGTGAAATCAGCAAATCAAGTGTCAGTATGGGTAACTTTCATTTTTGTGTAGTAAGATTTTCTTTCCCTTACGGCTTATCAGTTATGCAAAGGACATTCAGAATGAAAAGGACTTCAGAGGCTAATCCCAGAAAATTCAAGAAAAATGTCTTGAACAAGTGTAATATATTGAAAATTCTTAACAGCCTTTTTGAAGAAAATCAAAATCGTTGAAACGTTTTCCAGTAAAGTTTGTAGCAGTGGGGAGACTGTTTTGAAAATCTTCGTGTCCCATTCTCTGTAACGAATGTACGAGGTAGAGAAAATACAAATGACCTAATAAATATACATTTTAATACTTTGCAACTCTTGATAAGGATTTATGTAACTGTGATGCAATAATTAAAAGATGACGCCATAAAATCCGCTCCCTACTTATTATCCTTTGACAAGGTCTTATATATGTTTCTACGTTCAATTTATTTCCTGAGTATTTCGATCCAGTTGAAGATAAGGTGCCACAAATATCAACTTGATTATCTCGTTCCCTCCTTCTTGCCTACACACACTTCCTTGTAAGTTCAAAGAAGCGAAGGACATAAAATAATTCCTCCTCGACCCAAACACAGGCGCAGCTATTTATTTATAAGTGAGGAGGCACGACGGAACACTTACTACAACCTGGAGAGTGCTTCCGGTAACCGATAACGACCATGACTTCAGCGTCGACAAACCCGGGAGTACAAACTAGCAAGTGGATGGGGCGAAGCGGCGGCTGTTACTGCAATAAATCGTCGATATATCGGCGGGGGCGGGGGCGGGGGCGAGGGTGCCTCGAGGCGAGGGAAGAACATCGATTACCTCGTTGAGAGGCGGCAGACTGCGGGCAGGCAAGGCGTGAAGAGTCCCAGGCCCGCGTGGTTCCCCCTCAATGTGTATACTTTCCAAACCACCCTCATTCACTGGCTGCACTTATGAACTACTGCTTCTATTAAACATTTCCTTGAACATACAATGGAAAAGGGGAACACAGCAGGCTTATGAGATAGTCAACTGTTTTAAGAGCTGGTCACCATGTAGTGACTTTGAAATTCTAATTCTGTTGTGTTAACATGATCCTTAACTTACAAAAAGAAACAAAAATTAATTATTGGACATAAATTGCATGCTTAACCGCCTCCGTAGCGCAGTTGGTAGCCCGGAGAACCCTGGTTCGATCCCCGGTACCGGCATAGGGATTTTACCCCGCTGGGAGGTCTGGCACGAGGTGCATTCAGCCTTGTTACGCTGACTACGTACCACCCTCCAGTACTGTACCCCACCAATGACGCCTATAGTGGGCAGAGGTGGGGGACGCAGCGGCTCGGCGGCAAGCCTTGGCTCTTTATGGGCTGTTGCGCTGGGTTTGGTTTAGTTTAAATTGCGTGCTTCAACAAAACTCACTTTTTTTTCTTTTCTTTTTTTCAGCAGGACTTTGTCTATCTCTTATGGTTTACCAATTATGGAAAAGTGGTCAAAAATGAATAGGACTTCGCAGGCTACTCCCAGAAAATTCAAGGTATCTTCGTGTCACCCATACACACATGGACCTTCTCTAAAAACGCTTCTTTAGGGCTTCCTGGAGTCTTAAAACCTGAATTTCCAATGAAATTCCGATTCCAAATTTTTGGGTGGAACAAACACCTATACCTATGTACGCTAGAGAACGTAAAAAGTGCGGTACCATGGAAACACTTGAGTAGCGCCTGGGGTAAGGAATACCCTGGCACGGCCAAATTGGGGACTTTCATGACCTTGAAATAGATGACTTAAACTCTCGCATTAGTTTGCTAGATTTGCTCTAATATAGTTTAACTGTCATTTACAGATTTTGTGTTCATCTAAAAATGAATTTGGACTGGACAAGATTTCCGGGCTATCATCATTAACACCTAAAGAATAAGGATCGCTGAGAAACGCATTTGGCGAAGAATCTCCATGTAAGGCAACAATTTATAATTGGTATAGCGAATTCAAAAGAGGTATGTTTTATTTGTTAGTGATGAATTTCGAGAAGGACGCCCAACAACTGCTGTTACTGATGTAAATATTGCTGCTGTCCGAACAACACTTGAAGATCGAGGAACATCGGGCGATATTGAGCATGGATTAGCGTCAAATCCAAAAACATTTTCATCAAGGGTCAGATGTCAGAAACCTTGTTGTCGATGGATTCCACGTTAACTGACTCCCGATCAAAGCAACAATGTAGATGTTCAGAAAGACGCTGGAGACATTCCAAGGTGGCACTTCCAATTTAGTTTGGATGGGCGAGCCTCTTCAAAGAACGAGCAGGCGCACAGTGGTCCAGACTCGCCAGATGTAAGAAGAGCTGGACAGCGATGGAGAGTTCGACGGAGTAGCTCATATGAAAAGAGCTTTATCCCTTTGTAGGGACGACATTAAAAATATCGTTACTGGTGATAAATCTTGAGTTTATTATCATGCTGAGAAGAAAAGTCAATCGACCGAATGGGTCTTTCAACAGACTATAAAAGTACGATGGAGTTGCAGGCTGGTAAGACAGACTGTGGCATTAGAAGACATACGTAACCTTCCGATTGGTACACCAATGTCTGTTTTGTTGTCAGCATCGCATCTCATCGTTGTAATCAGCAAAACTTACAACTGGGTATCTAGGTACCTTGAAGGTCAGCACAGTGGACCCACCACGATCAACCCTGACACAGCATCTTGGATTTCTGTTTGTTTCCAAGATAAAATGCGTGGAGTTAATTTTTTCGTCATCAGCTGAAGTCCAGAGGCATAAACATCTGGCTTCTGAAGTGCCTCAAGAAGCTAGCATTACTGCTTCATGGGTTGGTTTCATCGAATACGATTGAACCCGGAAGTCTGCACATTCATGCAGGACCTTCCCTGAGCAAAGCCGCTGATATTAGAAGGAGAAAGGGTAGAGTGTGCGGACTGTTCGGGGGGTGGGTCATCACTCGCAGACTGGGGTGAACCGAGCGATCCGTGTCGACATGGAGCGAGTCTTCAAACTCAACCGAGCGCACACGGTCCCCAGGGAATTGTGGGAGGGAGGGCGGGCGGAGAGGTCGACCTCTGGGTGAGAGAACCAACAGCAGTAGCGTGCACAGGGAAACAAAATCGATTCTTCGGGGGCAACCAACTAACACACTAGAGCGGAAAAGAGTGGCAGAGAGGGTGTGGGTTGCAAAGGACAGAGAGAAATTGGAGCGGCGTGGCAGGAAGAAGGCAAGGATAGATATGTAATTTCTGTTGCGGCGGGCGACAGTCTGCGGTTTCGCTTCCTTTCTGAATCAATCACTTCCATATCAAATAACATATCTTAAACACTCTATGTTCCAAATCTCAGATTTTATTCCATATTAATTGTATTGATTTCCAACTTTATTATTATTATTATTATTATTATTATTATTATTATTATTATTATTATTATTATTATTATTATTATTATTATTATTATTATTATTATTATTATTATTATTATTATTATTATTATTATTATTATTATTATTATTATTATTATTATTATTATTATTATTATTATTATTATTATTATTATTATTATTATTATTATTATTATTATTATTATTATTTACTACACACAAACAAATCACACACTCTGAAATGGACCATATAAAGCTTCATATTACAAACATCATAGAACAGCAAACATGAGAGATATCGAACCCTTCATATCGATATCTGTCTTGAAATTTCGACCACAGAGGCGACTTATTATGATGATGTCGCATGCATAAAATTAGTTGCCAATTTTAATTGCAAGGCTGCAGAAATTCACTATTTCTTTGGAGGACAGTATTGTGCATTACAAATAATTGTGTTAGTCAAAATGAATGCACATCAGGCGACAGTTCTTATCAGAGTAGACCTTAATTTTAAAATAGTGTAAGGTTTATTGATAATTAAGTACTAATGAGGCACTGTATGGTAGAGCTGTATGTGCAGTCGAGTGCAGGGAAAGAGGTGTTGCACAAATATCTATTTCACTAACCTTACAGCCTGATTTCACAGCGTATTTAACTACACAACTTAGTAAGGCCTGACAAGCCCCTGATTAGATTTTGTGTCCACCTACTCCTCTTTCCCTCCGCCATTAAATTTTGTGTCAGCCATAGCATGCTATAGCATGTTTACATTCTCTGCCACGCAAAAATATATGTAGATTTCGCTGGAAATATCTTTTGGGACCTCAGAAAAGAGATGTGTGTGTGCGTGCGCACGTGTATGTGTGAGCATAATTCCAAATCGAGGAGTCGGTTAAATATGATCCTTTTCCAAGGATACAACATGAGAATTTTCAAGAAAACCCCATTTACCGTAAACTATCATTTACATGAAAGTGTTGATTTTTCTAAAAAATGACTAAAAATTTTGATTGAAATACCAATTGTGTAAGATATTTTTGTGACAAATGAGACATAAATCGTGAATTTTCTGGGGAAAATCATTGAAGTATTCTTCATTCTGAATGACTTTTGCACAACTCAAAAATCGTAAGAGATAGACAAGATCTTACTTCACAAAAATGTTATTGGTTTGACTTTTGAAATACTTGTGCTTTTCTCAAAATAGAAGTCACTATTCCTCTCTCTATACTGGTCTTGCAAAGAGACTTAATTTTCAAAGCCATCACATAGTGACCAGCTCTTAATAGATTTGACTATTACTTAAGTCTACTATATTCTCCTATTCCTATTGTATGAATTTCTACAATGTTTATCTCCATTAAGACGAAGTAGATAAATGACAGCCATTTTTGTAACGTAGTATATTAAAAAATGTTGCATTTTTATTTATGGACACTGTATAACTGCTATGGTTCATACTGTCACATTCTATATAGGGTGTGAAAGAATGCTTCATTTTGCTCAAAGACCGCCTTATCTGGCTTGAAGTTCTCATAAATTTACGACACAGGATCACCAGATTTATTTCCCTTCCGAAGGCGGCTGTGCAAAGGTGTTTTATACCGGAAAAAAAAATTCATCACTCCGCCGGGGTTTGAACCCGCGACCTCTAGAACTATAGGCTATCATGTCATCTCTAGATCAGGGAAGATGACAGATGGACAAAATCATGTGAATGCAGCACATCAGTGGTGGAATCGGGACTGAAAAATGCAATGTCATAGCCGGGATTTGAACCACGGGTCTTCCGCTTATCGAGCGGCTGCTCTAACCACTAAACTACCATGGCCAACTTGCCAGTATGACATTAAATTCCCCAACCGATTCGTACTTTCCCGGTAGACCACAAGGGAATCTCACATCAGAGATAAATATCCCAAGGGCGACTTATGTCCCGGGTTTAAGTAACTTTTAGATGGTAATTATTATTTATTTATACCAACAATGATAACTAACATCAAATTTTGTTAACAATAATAAAACACACTTCATTTGCGGCCAGTGTCACGTAAAACAAGCTAAAAATGTGTAAATGTTGTGAAGTGAAAGTTAATCGATTTGTACTGATCTGGTAAGTTGGTTTTCTTATAGCTAGGAGCAACACTTGGCAGTTTATCGTGTTGGACCAGGGACAGAGAGGTAATGGAATCTGGTTTTGTGGAATAACGGTATAATGTCGGTCCGCGGTTGGTTAGTGTGGGGGTTTGTTACCACAGCTGCAGCAATTAGCCATCCCAACACATGCTTGTAACTGGTCGGTCCACTGCACAACTACTGCCCATTAAGACGAGCAAGCGAGCGAGCCTATCTAACGCTAACACCATCTTCCTCTACCCTTCTTCCACATTACGGCCCCCAAATTCACTTTTAATGTGTCGCATATAAAACGGAACCTGTGATAGTTCTTGAATGGGTGTGTAAAAGCAGTTGAGTTAAAAAACGTGATAATGATAACAATATTCATTATTCACTAACTTATTCGCTGATGATCAGAAACTGATGGCCATATTGCTATTGAATATGGAATGAAAATATTAGGAAATAAATCCAAAATCATGGTTTTTCAAGTATTTCTCGTACCAGGGAGAAGCTGATGTCATAGAGAAAATAAATAAAATCAAAAACGTTCGTTTAAAGATTGCATTATATAAATCTATGCCAATACCAACTCTGACCTATGGACATTAGCAAAAAGATTGGTACAAAAATACAGACGTCAGAAATGAAATTTGTAAGAGTAACAGTTGAGTACACTTAAGACGACAAAAATGCAGTCAAGATATCAGGAAACAAAAGTAGAAGAAATAAATCATATTATTGCTAACAATAGAATTCGAATAATTAGTCATAAATCATAAACCCGAAAGGCAGCTTAAAAATTAACTATTTTCATTTATTTGCATTCCATCCACATCACATTTAAGCGATCTGAAACGTATATGGTAATGTAATACAACAATCAAATATAGAATTTTAATCGAGCTACGTCTGGCGTGGTGGTTAGCATGCTAACCTTCAAATCCAGAGGTCACGGGTTCGATTTCCGATTGGAGTGAGAATTTTTCTTTAGCCAGCGTTATTCCCCAGCTTCCTTATAGACTGGTATTTGGTTATCTTGTCTTATGTCTAAAGAAATAAAAAGAAGTGTTGAAAAAAATTGCAGACACTCACTCCTCTGTCTCCAGAAGGTTCGACTCCTTCCAACCAATCGGTGGCGAAGTCTAAAATTCAACTTGCCAGGTCACACACAAAGAAACAAAAGAAACAGAAACACTTAGCCCCTTATTCTCTCCTTCTTTACGGTGAGGAATAATTGCAAATGTATATAGCCATTTAACAGACAATGGAGGGCTGAGAGAGGGGTATGTGCTTTCCAAGAATTCAGGTAGAGCAAGCACTTCATAGACTCTACACTGAAGAGACAAGTATGAACAAACTTCTAATGTTTCTGCCCGCAAAACATATTTTCTACCCTATAAATCCCATACATTTTGTTAATGCAACTTTGTAACTTTGTTTTTGAGGTTAGGTATTGTTTCAAAATAGCGTTATTATGGTACAATACGCGTAGACAGTAATTCTTTAAGCAGAACGAGTGAGAATTATATTTATTGTGCATATTAACAACAATCGCATTATTTATATATATTTTATTCATGAAATAGTCATTATAAATATAACTGGAGGCTTCCATTCAATCTGATACAGATCAATCGTGCTAGAAAGTGTCAGAATTAAACCATTCGTGACTCCCTCTATCCATAATTGAGGGCGCCATAATCGCTGGGCAATTATCCCGTGTTCATTTACAATCAGGCATGCCCAACACGATTGCGGTGGATACAAGCCCTAATTTCAAACGACAATATGGCGCCTGAAAGATCAGGCCATGGTATTTTATCGGGTGAAAGTTTATGAACTGGGAAACCAAATACAAAAGCAGCAATGAACAATATCTGACGGCGTGTAACACGAGAAAAGTTAACGGAGAAGCAAGTGAAGTATACATTTCATTTGCTGTGAAAATATCCTAAAATATCGTATCTAAGCCCAAATCTTAGAGCCATTTTTTAAAACAAAAACGAAATTTTCAAAAATGTTTGATGTATACCGGATTGGGGGGGGGGGGGGGGAGAAGGGGGGGTTCATGAGAATCTTCGTGCATACAACAGATTGGAAGTTAATATTTTTGCCCAAATTAATTTCAAACCACGTGATATATGTTCGCGAAATGTTGCTCTATTATTAACACATGTGAAAACGCGAATTCTTGAAAAAATGATCACCATTAAAACACGGTCGTGAAGATGTATATCGCCAGCAACATCCGTTTGTGTTACTTCTCATAATTGGCAATTCAGACACAACCAGTCTGCCTCTATCGCTAGCAATCAGTTGCTGACATACCACAAACGTGTTTTCTTGTGACTGTCCATTATTTTTCCCCGCCATCCTGCCTTAATAGAATTATCTTGTCAGGTGCGTAATTGTCGGAAGATGATTAGATCTTTTCTTTCCACAAGACGGGATGTTTTCTATACAGAGAGCTCTGGCATGAAACCATCATCTTCAGCAATAATCTCTCTACAGCTTTTAATTATCTAGAGAAAATCAAATGGGATTTAATTGACTATCTCACGACTAAAAAGGGCAAAACTATTGTATCTCTCCTGCTGTATGTATGTAATAAAAGTGAATAAAAAGAATTAGAACTCCGCGGTATTTGCATTTAAGAGTTATAAAGCCTTTAAGTCGCTAACTCCATTTTAGGACGTTTTCTTTTACAGAAAAGGCATGTCATTATGACAACAAACCACGCCGTCTTGCCGCTGTTGACCATTCATGGAGGCGAGTGGCAATCTAATAGAGTAAAAACAAACTAGGAGAAAACAAATGCTAGGGAGGTGATAAAACAGACGAATGCTAGCGAGGTGATAAAAACAGACGAATGCTAGCGAGGTGATAAAAACAGACGAATGCTAGGGAGGTGATAAAACAGACGAATGCTAGGGAGGTGATAAAACAGACGAATGCTAGCGAGGTAATAAAACAGACGAATGCTAGCGAGGTGATAAAAACAGACGAATGCTAGCGAGGTGATAAAAACAGACGATTGCTAGCGAGGTGATAAAAACAGACGAATGCTAGGGAGGTGATAAAACAGACGAATGCTAGCGAGGTAATAAAACAGACGAATGCTAGCGAGGTGATAAAAACAGACGAATGCTAGGGAGGTGATAAAAACAGGCGAATGCTAGCGAGGTGATAAAAATAGAGGAATACTAGGGAGCCGATAAAAATAAATGCTAAGGAGGTGATAAAAACGAACCTGCTAGGGAAGTGATAAAAACAAATGCTAGGGAGCTGATCAAAATAAAGAAATGCTAGGGAGATAATACAAATAAATGCTGAATGTGCAATAATTGGTTGAAACACGTAATTTCACAGCGTTTTATTGGTCAAAAGTAGTACTAAGTCTGAGATAGTCGACCCAAACTGCAAAATCTGCTCGACTTAACGTAATATGGGCACAACGAACGCACAGAAAATCACTGAAGGATCAGTAATGAATTCCATACATTAGTTAAAAGTACTCACTTCTTCTGACACGCTATAATTAAATAAAAATTTTGAAGCAAGTTGGCGTGTATAAGTGTAGTTCTTAATGAAATTAAATGACTTCCTCTAGTTCACATGATAAACCGCTGTCATTCCTAAGGAGTAAATAATTATATCATTTGCAATAAAATGATTAAATCTTCAACATTTCTCATAGCTAACTGAGATGTTAACGATGAAATTGCTTTCAAGCACGTAGCAGACACACAAACACACACACACACACACACACACACACACACACACACACATACACACACACACACACACACACATACACACACACACACACACACACACACACACACACAAAGGAAGTCGTCATCCATGGTCTAGGGCAGGGCTGGGTAACTGGTGCTCAGAGAGCGCAATTGCTCACGGCCTTGAGTGATAGCTGTATGTTTAGCAGGTAAGGGAAATGAAGGTCGCTCAAGGTATGGCGCAGGTCACCCAGGCCTGGTCCAGGGGTACATCACACAGAGAAAACATTCTCTTTTTAAAACGGTTTATTTTTTGGATTCGGAGACTTCAAAACAAATTTCCGGTCTAATTTTTTAGTGGAATTCAATACTTGCTCTACATGCGATGTACGAGGTGCAGGAAGTGGTAGGGGAAAGTTAAGAACTCTGATGTGTTGCACTCACATGACTTTCTCTACTCTTGTACTAACCATTCTTATAAACTCTTATTCCGATATCTTCTTCGTGTTAGTTGAGACAAACATTTGTACAAATTATCTTATTGCTTATTTCCTTGTAGGTGCAAGGGGAATGTTAGAATATAGTAGGCTTTGTGCGATAGTCAAATGTTTGAGATTCTGTTGTCTTTGCACACTTAACATATAAAAAAATGAACAACGATGATCCATTTCACGAAAGTTCTAAGTTTTCCGAAACACACACACATAACAAGGAATATCTCCGAAATGGTTCACCCTACAAGAAAATTTATTGAGACATAAATTGTGTATTTTAGCAAGATCTACATTTTTTGTATAGTACGATTTAGTCTATCTCTAACGGTTTAGCGGTTATGCAAAAGTCGTCCAGGGTAAATACGACTACAGGGGCTATAGCCATAAAATTCAAGATATACATTTCATTTGTCATCAAAATATCTCAAACATATGACATTTTAATCAAAATCGTTGGAGCCATTTTCAAGAAAATCAAAATTTTCGAAAAATTTTCCATGTAAAGGGTAGTTTAGGGTGGGGCTATTTTCTTGAAAATTTTCATGTCGCATCCCTGAAAGACATTAAAGTTAAATACCAAGTTTGGTTTTTATCCGACTTTTTGTTTTTGAGTTATGCTGTCCACAGACTGACACACACAGGGACCTTTTTTCTAAAAATGTTTTTTTTGGATTTAGGGGGCCTCAAAAGATATATTTCCGGTGAAATCTCGACATGGAATTTTTGGGTGGAATACAATACTTCCCCGACTTAGCAGTAGAGGAAGTAAAACGGCAGTGAATAAGGCAGATGGTGTGCATATGGTACACACTATACTGGGCCGTCTGAAGCTCATTCCTTTGGAAAGCCACGCTGCAAGTGACCGTACAGTAAAGTGGCTACTGGTCCTAGAAACCACGAGGTTTTGGTTTCAGTACAAACCGGAGCCCGCCCGGAGACCACAGGTAGAGAGAAGGAGCAAGTAGTCAGGTTACCGCGAAGGGCCTTGCGCCGCAGACCCGTACAGCAAAACCACAGCCAACTAACACACACACACACACACACACACACACACACACACACACACACACACACACACACACAGGCTGTAGCGTGTGGTCACGACCATGGGATAGCCCCCACCAAACCACACTCAATTTATACAATAAACCTCCTCCTCGTCCCCCCGCCACCCCTGCCCCAGCTTGGCTTGGCTTGGCTTGCCGGCTTGCCCCGGAATTCTAATTATCACCAAGTAACACAACTTCCACACGGATTTCACTACTTAGGTACATTCCAACTGACTGCTGCTGGCTAGGCAAAATTAAATGCGCCTTTCGTCTCCATTCTCCTTCACTCGCGTTCACTTTCGCTACCGCTTCCCACACTAAGGTAGAGGAAACGTTCCTTCCCATATTACACATTTTAATAAATTAATACTAAATTTCTTTACCTTTTATTTCAATGCCCAAACAATAAGAAAATAAACTTTAAATCAAACCTATTCTAAAAAAGCATTTTTAGAAAAAGGTCCGTATGACTGTGTCTGTCAGTCTGTGAACAGCATAACTCAAAAACGAAAAGTCGGTTAAAAACCAAAGTTGGTATTTAAGTTTAATGTCTTTCAAGGATGCGACACGAAGATTTTGAAGAAAATAGCCCCACCCTAAACTACCCTTTACATGGAAAATTTTTCGAAAAATTTGATTTACTTGAAAATGGCTCTAACGATTTTGATTAAAATGTCATATGTTTGAGATATTTTGATGACAAATGAAATGTATATCTTGAATTTTCTGGCTATAGCCCCTGTAGTCGTATTTACTCTGGACGGCTTTTGCATAACTGGTAAACCGTTAGAGATAGACCAAATTATACTATACAAAAAATGTAGATCTTGCTAAAATACACAATTTATGTCTCAATAAATTTTCTTGTAGGGTGAACCATTTCGGAGATATTCCTTGTTATGTGTGTGAGTTTCGGAAAAGTTAGAACTTTCGCGAAATGGATCATCGTTGTTCATTTTTTTATATGTTAAGTGTGCAAAGATAACAGAATCTCAAATATTTGACTATCGCACAAAGCCTACTGTATTCTAATATTCCCCTTACACCTACAAGGAAATTAGCAATAAGATAATTTGTACAAATGTTTATCTCAACTAACACGAAGAAGATATAGGAATAAGAGTTAGCAAGAATGGTTAGTACAAAAGTAGAGAAAGTCGTGTGAGTGCAACACATCAGAGTTTTTTAAAAAGGTCCGCGCGCGCTTGTGTGTATGTGTCTGTATGTGTGTGTGTCTGCAGGCAACAACTTAAAAACGAAAAGTCGGTTAAAAAGCAAAGATGGTACTTAAGTTTATTGTCTTTGAAGGATGCTGCACGAAGATTTTGAAGAAAATAGCCCCACCCTAAACTACCCTTTACATGGAAAATTTTGATTTTCTTGAAAATGGCTAACGATTTTTATTAAAATGCCAAATGTTTGATATATTTTTATGGCACATGAAATGTATGTCTTGAATTTTCTGGCTATAGCCTGTAGTCGTATATACTATGCATAACTTTTGCATAATTGGTAAACCGTAAGAGATAGACCAAATCTTACTATACAAAAAATGTAGATCTTACTAAAACACATTTATGTCCAAATAAATTTTTTTAGAGTGAACCATTTCGGAGATATTCCTTGTTATCTGTGTGAGTTTCGGAAAACTTAGAACTTTCGTGAAATGGAACATCGCTGTTCATTTTTTATATGTTAAGTGTGCAAAGACAACAGAATCTCAAACATTTGACTATCGCACAAAGTCTACTGTATTCTAATATTCCCCTTGCACCTACAAGGAAATAAGCAATAAGATAATTTGTACAAATGTTTATCTCAACTAACACGAAGAAGATATAGGAATAAGAGTTTGTAAGAATGGTTAGTACAAGAGTAGAGAAAGTCATGTGAGTGCAACACATCAGATGTTTTTCTCAGAATTACTTATATCAAGATCAAGTTATATGTATTCTTGTTTATCTACACAGGTAAAATTTCATTTTATACGTCATTGTTGTATGGTAGTTTACAGGCAAAAAGAAAACCATTACCCCCGGCTGGGTTTGAACCCGCGACCTCGTGAACCAGAGAGTAGCACGTGACCCCTCTGCCACTTTGAAGAAGCACCACAGCAGGCATATAGGCAGCCCTAGAATGAACAAAGAGTGCTTTAGTTGCGAATGAAACATTAATTTCGCACGTTACGTGCATTATCCCCGTCAGGAAGCACAAAGTAGGTGCACAATTTGTTAAGGAAGCCTTCCAATCCCAACATTTAATTTTTAATTTGCTTTAAAACCATATTTTTACGTCACAACAGGAACTCCAAGGCCAGGCAATGAATTACATTTGAAAAAAAATCTTTGTTCGTGGAGCGATATAATTCCTCACTCGGACGACGTACCGGAAACCGGAAGACTCTCGAGCTCCGGGAACGGCCTGCAGGCACGCAGAGCCATTTAGCCGTGGAACACCCCATGCGCGCTAACGCTTCCGGAATAGACGTCACTTCCGGGTGGGCCGCGCCGGAACATCCAGGGCGACGCATTAAATTGGACGGTGGACAGGGAGTGCAGGGGGGGGGGGGTGAGGGGGGCAGATCCGCCGGCCGGGAGGGCATGTTTCGCTCGACGTGGGAAGAGTGAGCAGATCCTTGTTCTAATGAGACGCAGAATGCGTGAAGCGTTCACTGATCCCTGCCAGCTCCAATCCAACTTTTTAATTCGCACCGAATCGCTGGCTGCCAGAAACAGATACGCATCACCGCTGCCAAGTCGCCCTCCCTTCCGGAGGAAACATTCCCTTCTTCACTTACAATTATAAAAGCAAACACCAGCAGTGTCCAGAAAGCGTATCAGCACAGGGAACCTAATAAAGTCGAGAAAGTGTGTTGCACACACATGACTTTCTCTACCCACTCTCAGAAAGTCTGTTTAGTGAACGCCAGTGCAGGGGCAGATAGAACATCGCGTAGCCGGCGCGTGTATAGGAACCAAAACAACCCAGGCAGAGTTGCAAGGTTTATGCAGGTGCAGTGGCGCACAACAGAGATTGAGTAAATGCCAAGTACATATCTCGTATAAGGAATAAAAGTAATTTACTTCAACTAAATCCGATCATATACCCCAGTTTTCTATATTAAATGTATATATCGTTCCAACGCGAGAATAAGCTGTTGAAAGAATGCCAATTAACTGCATAAATAAACATGTAAACAATGAAAAAGAAGTACGAAAGGGACGCGAATGTTGCAACAGCATTTTGCTATCGCAGTGTGCCAGCACGCGTAAGTGACCTGCGGCACGAGCAGCCTGCCGCCTACCTGCCCCTCTTACAGTCTCAAAAGACTGAACAGAATATACACGCCCCAGAAAGGAGTAACGTGCACCCCTATACTTGAGGACCAATAGTAACCCTGATTTTAAGGACTCAATGACTCAACCACAACTTGCGGAGGACTGAGAACCTAGACCGAAAAGCGATCTTTCGTGCCTATGCCCCTGACGGGAAGATGGATGAAGCGAATGGATCTGAAATGCGACCGGAACTTTGCCACGACGGAGTAGGGGACGGGTTCTTACATTTTTCCAGTTAGAAGCACCCCGCCCAGTTCTTCTTCCACCCCTTGGAGTTCGTACTCCCAAGGGGGGGGGGGGTTGCGGGACACGGAAACAGGCTCCAGCCCCCCTCAGGGGAGGCCGAAAACCAGTAGGCTCGCCTTCCGATCCAGGGGACGAATTTTCCAGAACGCATTTGTTCCTGGCGTGCTGCTGGGATGCTCCCCGACGCTTCCAACCCTGTAAGAACCTTAACGGGATGAAGGATGAAATGAGATGTTTTCTATCCTTCCTGTGCCGGCCCACGGCATCGGCAACACAACCAAGGCGCTCCAGCTCAAGGTTCCCCTCACGCGGCTAACAACAATCGGGCGGTAACACAAACGATTTTCCAGAGTATTCGAGAAGTATCCCGCAGCCGTCGTGTTTGTAGAAGTTCGAGGAAGGTCCGTGTTACGTCATCCTCTCTATATAAGGAGACAGCTGCGTGTGTGGTACTGTCAGCATGAAAGATACGTCAATTCTAACAAGTGTTGAGTGATTGCATCGTCTTAGTGAGTATATGAGAGACAGAGAAAGTGAACAAAGACACTGAAAGGACTTAGCAAGGTTACGGAAATAAGTTCTGAGTTGTGATAACACGAAAAAACTGTATACTGAGTTAATGACGAGAAGAAAACAGTATTTGTGGTAAAATGTTAGAAGACAATAGTGATAAAAAAGTAACCGGACTGATTTTGCCATTTTGGTGTCAGGAGTGGGATCCGTTGAATCGCCGTTTTATTGCAGTATTTTACAGCAGTAACATAAATCATATGGTCGACACGATACGAAGCCGGTGTACTTTGTTAAGTATTAAAAATATTTCACAGAATAAAGCTAATTAATAATCTGTGTTTACTAAAACGCTCATGTTTTTAATTTAAGCTGTTTCTTTGTGGCTGGATTTTCTGCGCTGCCCGGCGCATGTATTAAGTAAGGCGATTATGCATATACAAAGCTTTACCGTTAACATTTGGACATAATGCGAACAAAAATGTTGCTCTAAAAGATTTGCTAGCCTCGTGTTTTACAATTGCCCCACACCTTTACATGCGTTTGCATGTTATTAGCATCAGCGTTTACACGTTGCGATCCCTCTTTGTGGACTGCGGAATGGTTGTTAACACTGCTTGGAGTGACTTGTATAGCGCTTTAAAAACTATGTTGCCAGCCGGTTTATATTAAAAAAGATTAGAGCGAAAGAGAAGGCAAAAATAACATGGAAACTTTTCAGAGCAAACACAAATGACAAACAAAATGCTGTATATGTATGTGCTTAAGTGAGAGTAGCGCGCGGCGCTGCCTACAATTTGGTTTTGTTTGGAAAAGAAGTTATTGTTGCAGAATGAACACACACACATACATACATATACACATTTATGTTGAATATTCATTTTGTTCTCAAACATTAAAAATATGAGTGGAGTGCTGCCCAGAAAGGCTGTTTGCTGGCAACTTGTTAAAGCGACGTTTGCCTTTTATTATTTTTACACAGAAAGTTTTATTCCACTTCTTGCAAAGTGGATCAACGCGTTCCACAGCAACGTGAACCACAGTGTTGCATTTACATATGTATATGTGTCTTAATAAACAATATTTTGATCAACACTATGACGTAATTTAATTTTTCCAAATTATTGTTTCTATAGCTTATTTTTCCATGTACTTTATATTGTCGCGTTGGCATAGAAGAGCTGAGGATGGAACGCTTGAACGGAGTGACACTTGTACGGAGCCGTTTCCTCTACCTGATGACGCAACAGTGAAACGGAATTACCACTAACGGCTGTGGAATGATCAATTAAACAAAAACAGAAAAGTTTATAGTTCTAGAATGCAGAAGGTTCACTTACGAAAATGCTTGCAGTAAATGTTAGCTAAAAAATTAAATTATTTCGTTGTTTAACGACGCTGCCGGTGTGCCGGAATTTTGCCCGCAGTTCTTTTACATGTCAGTAAATCTACTGACATGGAGCTATCGTTTTTAAGCATACTTAAAAACCATCGGCCCGGGCCGGATTTGAACCCGTGATCTTGGGATCAGTAGACCAGCGTCTAACCAACTGAGCCACCCAGACCAAGTTTTGTATGTGACCCAAAAATTCCATGTCGATATTTCACCGGAAATACACGTTTTGAGGCCCCTGAACCCTCCAAAAAAGCATTTCTTGAAAAAGTTCCGCGCGCGCGTGTGTGTGGTTGTTGTGTGTGCGAACAGCATAAGTAAAAAAACTAAAAGTTGGTTAAAAACCAAAGTTGCTATTTTAGTTTAATGTCTTTCAAGGATGCGACACGAAGATTTTCAAGAAAATTGCTCCACCCTAAACTAGCCTTTACGTGGAAAAATTCTCGAAAATTTTAATTTTCTCAAATATGGCTCTAACGATTTAGATTAAAATAACATTTGTTTACGATGTTTTTATGGGAAATGAAATGTGTATTTTGAATTTTTTGGTGATAGCCCATGTAGTCATGCTAACTCTTGACGATTTTTGCGTAACTTTTGCGTAAGAGATAGGCAAAATCATATTATACAAAAATGTAGTACTTGCTAAAACATACAATTTATGTCCAAATACATTGTTTTGTAGAGTGAACCGATTCGGAGATAGCATTAGAACATTTGACTATCGCTCAAAGCTTACTGCATTTCCTATATTCCCCTTGTACCTACAAGGAAATAAGCAATAAGATATTTTGTATACATGTTTATCTCAACTAACACGAAGAAGATATAGGAATAAGAGTTTGTAAGAATGGTTAGTACAAGAGTAGAGAAAGTCATATGAGTGTATCACGTGAGGTTGTTTTACCTAATTTGCACAAGATAAAGACTCCTTGTCAATAAAACACCACTTTGTAATAAGGAAATTCGGAAATTGGTCGTAAATATTCCACTCGTTAAAAAATGCCATTATTTTAGTAGTGGTTAGTTTTAAAGAGCCAGTCTTGAATATTTACAGGCAGTAACACTGAATATTTACTGTTTATTCTCTCTTACATGAGAATAACTAAATCATTGACTCGTAAATGAAAGAGGGAAGTTTCTCAGCATCCCGCTGGGGAAATCAAGGAAAAATAAATTGCAAGAACAACCCAACCGGGAATTGAATCTGACTGCATCACAGCTCTGTGATCCGCTTGCACCGTGGAAATTGGCAAGAGAGAAAGAAAATAATATTCCCACTCTTCTTCAATTTTCGGAGGAGGGTTAACCTGCAGCAAACCGGGAATGAAAAAGCAAATTAGTATCGGTTTATTGACCGAAGAGTCGCGAAGCGAGCAAGAGTTGCAGGTATATGGCAAATTTCTAATAACACATCAACATGTAACCTCAACCACCGCTCGCAAATGAAAAAAGGGGGGAAAAATGCTAGCGGGTGGTAAGCATTTTGTGCTGGCGCATCGATACAGTCCGCGTCAAAACGTTAGCCTTCCAATCGCGAACCTCTGGCTTGTAGGATTCCTAGTGTGTGAGCTTTAAGTTGAAACACGGCCTTGTGCTGGCTGACGATTATACGAGGGGCGGGTGCGTTAATGACGGTCTTAGTGCTGAGAGTCAACCTTTACTGCCTAATCTCTCAAATACGGAAGAGTTTCTACAGAAATGTGGAAAATATCCTAATGTGTTTAGCTTTCCTTGCCTTACTGGTTTTCGTATTGGTACAAGAAGAGTTTAAATAGTAATTTTGAACATAAACCTGACACACTATGAATACTGCTTGGGGGGGGGGGGGGGTGAATATGCTCACTTTCTGTAACTTTTTAAATTCTGCCTTTTATTTTTTTTAAAGCTATGCAGCTAATAGTTATTGCCAACCTTTTTGAGAAATAATATGTCAATATGGTCGGTATAGTATGATTCGTGTAAAATGATAAATATTAAATATTACCTTTATGAATATGACAAGATATAATACAATAAATTTGTTTTAAAAATTGCTCAGACATTTTGTTTATAGCTTAAATTTACATGATTGTCTGAGGGAACTACATTAATCATACATTGTTGAAAACTTTTGTTTAGTAATAGTAAAACCAAAGAAGTTTATAGGTTTAGTAATTCTGTATTTATGCTGGAAAGTTTGTTCCGTATTCGAGACTGACGCGGAGGGATACAATGTTTTGTTTACATCAAGTTCGCTTCTAAGGCTGGATAAACTATAAATGAATGTATCTTAGTGTTAATTATCTACTGCAAACGAATTTTTGATAAATTACAAAAGAGAAACAGTGTAAATACCAGAGATATCAACAAGGTAGGGAAGAACTAATAAACATAACAGATCCAAAAATTGTAGGGTTGAGGTAGTGGAGTGAAGATAAATAGGAAAAAGAGGAGATGAAAAATAAGGAAGTGATGATGGAGTAACAAGAAGATTGGAACGTGGAGCCGAGAGTAACAAGTGGTAGATGAGGAAGTGAAGAAAAGAGAAGAAAAATGGTGTGAGATTAAAGGAAAGAATTTTAGAGCCAGTGAAAAGATGCAGTGCAGTCATTCTTCCACCGTTTTTGGATATGATATTCTGTGGTGTGAATAATTAAACTTTTATATTTTTGCAAAATTTGTCAAATGATTACTAACTTAATAACTGTATTTTTAATGTTTTAATCATGACGAAAGGAACTTACAAAGAAATAAACTAATTATCGAAGTATACAAGTTTAAATTCACGAATTTAATTTTAGATACGAAAGAATTTGTAAGTTTTAAGATTGTTTCAATTTTTAATGTTACTGGGTTGAAAATATTAATTATGAATTTTGAAACAGTTACTGTGCACCGTAGCTTTAATTGTAGAAGGTAATTTGGAGTTATTCCAGAAATAAAGATAAACATAAGTCATAATTGAAATAAATATAATTAATTTAATCTATGAATTAGTAGAAATATTAAGCTCGTATGATATTCTCGTCCCCGAATGGCATTGAAGTATTTTTAGCAGATACTATATATATCGACAAAGGTGGCAGACGTCCATCCAACAGAATGGATGACGTGGTCATTGAACCGCTTTTGTTTTGGTGATTAGCTCTCCTGTTTAGCAGAACTTCGTAAACTGACAAAACACGGGAGGCTCGACAATGGCTGGGCTGTAAGAATGCTGCCGATGTTCTGCTATACCAAGTTTTACATGTGTGTTTATGTGAAGGAAGTGTTGATGAAGTGCTCTCCAGAGTGAACCACTCAAACTGCCGACATAACCTCGTCCTCAGCCTCGTTTCTTCATTAGATTCATTTGCTGGCTTGGTTTAGCGATTACCATGGTGCTTGGGCATACAAAGGCTTGTCACAAACGGACCAGTGCTGGTTCCTTTTTCCAAACTTTTGTGAAAGATTGTACGAGAGAGTAACGAAGAACCAGCATTGAGGGCTCGCAAACGCAGCAGCACCAATCAATATTTGTATTCTACATCCACGCAGCGTGTGTGTGTTTAATACATCGGCCGCCCAATTTACAACTTTGCAAAGAGTCGGGTCGGCCGAGCCCTATTATCGTCCACTGCAACAACAACAACAACAACAACAATCCTCAGTAATCAAGCGTGACGCTCTATCCCCACTAATCCACAGTACATCACCGCCTGACCCACTCCCTTTCATACACACATAATGAGAGATGATTATTCTTTTACATCTCCCCCTCGTGCGTGCGTTCAGTGGCGGGCCATCCGCCTTCAAGAAACACGTCATCACTGCAGTGGCGTAACGACACTTGTTTATCTGGCCCTCATTAATCCGGATTTACGGTTTAATTATTGCTTATTGTTCAACACAAAAATATAAGCAAACACACCAAACCCTCTCTTAACCAACACAAATCTTTATTATACACGCTGTTAGTGTTTTTACTATTCGTGTAACAGTTTTCCCACAAAGCAATCACATGGTTTTATATCGTCGTATCAGCACCGTAAGCTAAATAACGCCTGTCGTATAGACTATCCGTTCTGCTACAACCTCAATGCGTGACCTACTAGCCTAGATATTGTGAGATCATTGGCCTTGTAGAGAGCATTGGAACAAGGTTCTGGTGCACCATTCGTTATTACGAGACCTTCACGCCTTGTACCACCCGTAATTAGAGGTACTGACCAATCTGAAAATATGCCGCTCTCAGTTCGCAAATGAAGCAAATATTGATATAATATTGTTCATTGCATTGTCGTCAATCAGCAATAAAATATTTTCTGACTTTTTTCAGGGGGGAGGGGCACATGTTGGAAGTTAGCAATCATATAATATTAGTTCATTAATCTGTTGTCAAAAGTTGTGGTATTTGCTGTTGATAACCGTATTATTTTGTGTTAAATAAAATTGTTCTTTACATCAAAATTAAAACAGTGTAAGTCATTAAGTGCACGTGAATTTAATTAATTTCCATGGGGGGGGGGGGACACGACCCCTCTTACTCCATCCCCCTCTCGACACCAATGAAGCTAGCGAGGCTTAGGTATACCTTCCAGCAATCGAACCCGGATCATCTAAGCTACTGAATACCCAATCGTATTCTTATGTAACCTGTATTTCAAGCATAGAATGTTTTTGTGTTTTCTGGATGATTAATATAGTAATGCAGACACCAAAAGTATTTTAAAATAAAGCGATTCTGATACAAAACACATTTATTTTAACCTATGAAACTTGTATAATGATTTTAATTTCATAAATATGCTGAAAATGTCTCTTAAATTAATAATAATCTGAACATTTTTAATTTGATTATAACCGCTGTTGACGACTCTCATTGCCCTGGTTCCCAAATGCTGGAATACAAAATCATTTAACCTTTTCCTTAAACTTCTTTCTGCGGCAGTCTTTATTTTACGGCCAAAATATGCTGTCGGCGGGGTGTGGCTAGAGCTACTGGATTTGGGATGGGATGAGCCCAAGTTAAATCATTGGTGAATCCTTAAGTGCAGATTCCGAACATTTAAAAAATACAATACAGATGGCGCATTGTTAATCATTCGAAGTGGTTTTGTTTGGAACCACTCTACAAATAGTAAGGAAAAAATAAATAATTCGGTGGTTCCAATTAAAAGCAGTAAGCAATTTTTGAAATGTTATAATTACGTTATATTTATTAAATATTTTCAGAGGCTGGTATTCTTAAAATCCAAAGTACAAAAACGCAAAAGGAAAACAAATACACATAAACATACCAAACAAAAAGTCAGAATTAAAACAAAGTTATAAAAACTTGGATATCCAGTTTCAAATTCTGAGGTTAATGTTTACCAGTCTTTGCTAAAAACTTCTAAACTCTTTCGACCACTTGTTTATCGTCCGCCAAGACCTCTGCAAGTCTGATAGGCAGTTGCAGAGAGTCTCGAAGGTGCGTCAGGGAAAATGCACCTTCTTTATTAGCACAACTTTATTTGAATTAAAGAAAATCCAATGTGGGGTCTTTATAATAGGCTGTTAAAGGTAAAATAAAACCTTTAGTAGATTGTAATAGACCAGGCAGACGTCTCGGGGTGCACTCAGCCTGGTTAGGTTCCGGAGGAGCCAATTGAGGATCCCAGGACGCGAAGTCCGCATAGAGCTAGGGGTGCTGACCTACATCCCACCCTCCAGTACTGCACCCCACTCGTATGCAGAGGTGGGGGACGCTGCGGCCGGGCGGTAAGCCTTGACCCGTAAGAAACAAATGCAGACATCTTATTGAAATTTTGAATTTTATTGTTATACTTATTACATTACGATTATGTAATAAAAAATTCTGATGGCTTAAGTTTATTCTTGGCAATAATAATTCTAGATACACGTGAAGTAATATAGAGTTAATGCACATAATATATTCTGTGCTATAAATGCAAGGCGGCATCCCACAGCACAAAGACAAAAGAGAAACGCATTAAAACCCAACCACTCTCAAGTCGGGATTCAAACATTTATTCCCCGATGACTAACGGTTCACCATTAATAAGATTATACGAATAATGACGTGAAACTAATTCTGTTGGCAACACTGCAGTAGTTGAACCGCCACTGCCACCCTCCCTCCAACTCGATACACATGGCTGCAAATCTCCGTGATTACCCTGCACATACACACACACAGAGCAGTGATGCTAAAGTGATAGAGGCACGTGTCACCATTTCCCTTCCGTCATACTAACCGCCCTTTTACCCTATTACTCTACCCCTCGCCTCGCCGCCTCCTCCCCCTCTTTTTCATGTTAATTCGCTTGCGCGCGCGCATGTCATATGGATAATGCAAGCTCGCTCGCTCCCTCACTGACACCTACTACACAACTGTCACAAGCATAGAGCGAGCTTACACCCAGAGGAAATGCTTTCAACATTTCATACGTCTATGGTGGGCGCAAAGGCAGCTTGTTCTGCCTCCTATAAATTTTCCATAATGTGTGAGTGAGTGAGTGACCTGAAGGATTGCCGGCATCTGACGTCCACTAAGTTGCCATGGAAACTGGCACAGCAAGTCAATAAGCTCACTACACATACATTATGTATCGGCTGTCTTGCTGGGCGTTGCACAGGTGCCTACGCCTTTATGGAGCAAAACTGTACTAATTAGAACACAGCCAACTACAACTTTCTCTTTATTCCCTTCAATTTGCTGTGTAAACATTGCATAGCTATCGCCCTCGAATACAAACATACCACAGAAAAATCTGATGTGTTGCACTCACGTGACTCCATTCTTACAAACTCTTATTCATATTTCTTCTTCGTGTTAGTTGAAATAAACATTTATACAAATTATCTTATTGCTTATTTCCTTGTAGGTGCAAGGGGAATGTTAGAATACAGTAGGATCGTCAAATGTTTGAGATTCTGTTGTCTTTGCACACTTAATATAAAAAAAATGAACAACGATGATCCATTTCTGAAAGTTCTAAGTTTTCCGAAACTCGCACACATAACAAGGAATATCTCCGAAATGGTTCACCCTACAAGAAAATTTATTGAGACATAAACTGTGTATTTTAGCAAGATCTACATTTTTTTGTATAGTATAATTTGGTCTATCTCTAACGGTTTACCAGTTATGCAAAAGTCGTCCAGAGTAAATACGACTACAGGGGCTATAACCAGAAAATTCAAGATATACATTTCATTTGTCATAAAAATATCTCAAACATAAGTCATTTTAATCAAAATCGTAGAGCCATTTTCAAGAAAATTAAAATTTTCGAAAAATTTTCCATGTAAAGGGTAGTTTAGGGTGGGGCTATTTTCTTCAAAATCTTCGTGTCGTATCCTTGAATGACATTAAACTTAAATACCAACTTTGGTTTTTAACCCACTTTTCGTTTTTGAGTTATGCTGTCCACAGACTGACAGACTGACACACACACTGACACACGAACCATTTTCTAAAAATGCTTTTTTAGGATTCAGGGGACCTCAAAACATGTATTTCCGGTGAAATCTCGACATCGAATTTTTGGGTGGAATACAATACTTCCCCTACTTACCAGTAGAGAAAGCAAAAATTTCATACTTGCAGAAATTGTTGCTAATTTTCTTATAGGTAAACAGACACAAATAACAAGGAATATCTCCGAAATGGTTCACTACACAAAAAATACATTTGGACATAATTGGTGTGTTTTAACGAGATCTACATTTTTATATAGTAAGATTTGGTCTATCTCTTACGGTTTACCAGTTGTGCAAAAGTTATTACGAGTACACATGACTACATAAGCTATAGCCAGAAAATTCAAAATATATATTTCGTCTGCCTTAAAAATAACGTAAACATATGGCATTTGAATCAAAATCGTTAGAGCCATTTACGAGAAAATAAAAATTTTCGAAAAATTTTCCATGCAAAGGGTAGTTTAGAGCAGAGGAATTTTCTTCAAAATCTTCGTGTCGCATCCTTAAAGGGTATTAAACTTAAATGCCATCTTTGGTTTATAACCGATTTCTAGGTTTTTTATTCAATTTCCGGAGAAGCCTCAACATCGAAATTTTACAAAAGTAAAAATCTCTAAAATACACAGGGGACTCTAGATGTGCAAACTTAAGTCTAAAACTCAAATCTTGAACATTTGGACGCTTTTTCTGCTTTCCAGAAGCGAGAGATATAGAAATAAACTACTGAAGTATTTTTTACATTGGCGATTGAGCTTGCTAGAATCTGCGCGAGTGAAGTCATGCAAATTGATGGTGTGGGTAACTTCTCGGTGTCCTACTTGAAAGAAACGAGACGCTGCTAATAATGCGAGCGGGCACTGGATTTAATCACGCACTGTCCCGCGATGTTTACTACAGAGAAGTAGTCACGTGACAGTTGAGAGATTGGGGCAAACCGGATTTGCCATCTCTTACAGTAAAATACGTTCTGCTGACTTCAGAATGCTGGTAGGGCTGCTGTTTATCAAGTGATGGACCGGGGTTTGATTCCCGGTACCTGTATGGGGAGTTAGCCCCGCTGGGAGATCTGCTCCGGGTACACTAACTACTGCACCCCTCTCATGATGACTCTGGTGGAGGGCTTTGCCCCGAAAAGGGCGCTACGGGATTAGTTAAGACTCCAGATCTATAATTCGAATATTTCGAATATTTTCTTAAGCCCGTCATGTTGAATTAAACAGGTTTTTCGCTTGAAATGTGTTTATCAAGAAAGTACTTACCAGACAGTGACAATGGAAACCTGACATCCGGTTTCTCCTAAAATTGTCTTACAATTCTAAACGCATATTTGCAGTGTTTCCTAGGTTCAAAATAAATCGTTCAAGAGATTTTCAGGCTGTTCGCGTAAAAACACAAACATATTCCAATTAATTTTATATCACTACTTAATAAATTAATGCTTTTCTTACCTGTTTGTGCATTTCCACATTCAGTCCGTACGACATTTCGTAATACTGAAAAAGAAAAATTGCAAATTAATTAGCAATAATGCATAAAATATGTTCAGCAACATTTTTCTAGTTTCTATTTTTTCTAGTTATTTACTTTACAATAAAAAAGCTTTATTTGATATTTTATGTGACAAAATAAATTGAACACTGAATTATAGTAATTTTTTTGTAAAAGATAAGCAAATAATATTTTAAAGAGATAATGCCAAATAATCAGCCAGTTTTTAACAGTGCTGCAATCTATGAATTTTTGACAATACTAAAACTATTTTGTTTCTAAGTAAATTATTGGCGACCACTGAAATGTGAACCAATGGCGGTTTGGATTTACAGAGCATTCCACAATGACAGTAACAGATAAAAAAGAAATCAATTTTATTAATTTTTGAAGCTATCGTTTAATTTACACTCACATTTTGAGAGTGGGTAAAATTTCTAAGGTACTCAGCTAAAGGGAAAAGGAAATGCCACATAGTCTGGCTCAGGCCTGGGCAACTCGCAAAATAACCTGAGCGAACTATATATATATATTTTAATTTGTTAAACATACCTATAGTTATCATTGCAAGTTCCTGTGTGGGCTTCGGTCAGAGAGTGCCAGTTCCCCAGAGTATTGTTTTAAAAATATACATATTTTAAAGTCTTTAAAAATATTTCTACACATATAATTACCTCATTTAAAGACCTTAGAAGCGTTTAGTTATTAACTTAAAACTTTAGTTGCATAAATTAGCGTATATTCTAATGTTGTGGATTTTTTATGTAAAATTATCATGTAAATGTTTACAAATTTGATGTTTTTGCGACTAGATGCATTTCTCAAATACTTGAAAATTTGTATAGTTCACAAATTGTTAGTTACTTAATTATCATGTAAAATTTAATGAATATGTTGAGGGCAGTGTCTCCTGATATCTAGTTTTGGTTTAATAAATGGGAAAAAAGGCCAGATGGGTCCCCATTTGGCCAAGTCATCTGCCCTGTCGTTGCCATGGATTCCCATATGTCCTGGCACCCACATAAGTATAATTGTGTTCAGCCTGTTTCATAAGGGCTTCCTGACATTCGAGTACCAGTTCAGATCTAACCTTCCTATCTTCGAGTGCCTAACGTTCTCCTGATATCTAATACTTTCATTGCCCTTATTACAGTCAGATCTTACAAACATCGAACTCTGAATCCAGTTCACAGTCTACACTGCCTTGGTTCATACTTCAAAGGTCTCTTTATTGATAAATCCTTGTTTGAAAATCAAGATACATTTATTAAAATACAGCAGTAAGGCATGCTTATCTACAAACTGTGGTGAAAAAGTGAACACTGCTACAATACAAATGGAATGTGTCCATTTGTTATAATTAACTACCAACATGCGATATCTCAAAGCACATGCATGTCTCCCAGCAAGAACTTCTACAGATGGAGCAAAAAAAGAACATGCAAGTGCATACCAACATAGCAACTGCTGCAGTAAATATTCAAAGGCTAGCCACAAAAACACTTGCTGAAAGAATGAGATCATTCTAAGGATATAACTCATCCGGTTTTTAAGATAACTTGCACATTTCATAAGAACTGTTTGATGTAGGCTCAAAAATATGAGTATAGATAACCTTTTAAACTTGTATGATACTTTTCGCCATAACTGACCACGTAGCTTTCCCCATAAGGGGTTGAAAATAACGCAAGGGTAGTTTTTTGAGATAAACATTTGCTTATTTCCTTGTAGGTTCAATGGGAATATGGGAATACAGTAGGCTTTGAGCGATAGTCAAATCTTGTAAAGCTTTCAAATTCCGTTCTCTTTGGACGCTTAACAATGAATAAATGTTCCATTTGACTAAGTACAATTTCTCCAAAGCTCACACAAATAACGAGGAATATCTCCGAAATGGTTCACTCTACAAAAAAATTAATTTAGACATAAATTGCGAGTTTTAGCAAGATCTACATTTTTTGTATAGTAAGATTTTGTCTATCTCTTACGGTTTACCGGTTATGTAAAAGTCAAGCAGAGTAAATAAGGCTTCGTGGGCTATAGCCAGAAAATTCAAGATATACATTTCGTTTTTCATAAAAAGATCTCAAACATTTGGCATTTCAATCAAAATTGTTAGAGGTATTTTCAAGAAAATCAAAATTTTCGAAAAATTGTCCATGTAAAGGGTAGGTTAGAGTGGGGCTATTTTCGTCAAAATCTTCGTGTCGCATCCTTGAAAGACATTAAACTTAAATACCAACTTTGGTTTTTAACCTACTTTTCGTGTTTGAGTTATGCTGTCAACAGACTGACACACACACACACAGACACACACACACACTGACCTATTTTTTGAATGGACTACAATACTTCCTCTACTTTACTATACGTACTAGAGAAAGTAAAAATATTAGCAAATCTGCTGTTTACGGTTTTTTTTTTTTTTTTTTTTTTTTTTTTTTTTTTTTTCCCCTCTTATTCATTTTTTTCCTTCTTCCTCTGAGACCAGAAGCAGAAATGTGGGATATCCTTAGGCATTATAAAAATATTGCTGTGTTAACCTCAGACCCAAAGCACAGTGAAGGGTTGCGAGTATCTCCCCCCCCCCCCCCCCCCCCCCACTCCCTTTCTGTCTGAGCGAATTGGACCCAGGAGCTTGAAGCAAAGCTGCTGATAAAACTTTGATGAAAAAGGAACGGAGTTCACCTGGCGCTAAGATCTGTTCCATTTTAATCAAGCCTTCAAGTTAAGAATGAAATATTAAAGCTCTCTTTCGGTTCCCCCGTGCCGTCTTTAACCTCTTCAGCTGCTTATTTCAATTTCGCATCCCCCTTCAACAAAACAAAATAACAGCGATACTACGTAGTAAACAAGGTTGGCCACCGAAGTAGAGTTTAACAAAAGAAGTCATTAATCCCGTTATTTTTACCGCATTACTTCGATACGAATTAATGACACTCAACACCTTATGGGTAATTATAAAATTCAGAGAAAGTCATAACTGTCATCCAAAAATCGTGCCTCGCTCCTCATTTGTTTTAGATTGCCGAAGATTCAGAGCAAACTTCAAAACCAAACCTCTGATGTGTTAAATTTACATTGCTTTCTCTACCCATTCAACTATTCTGACAATGTTTGTTCTTCTAAACCCTTCATGCTAATTGAGATAAAGATTTGTAGATATAATAGGGAAATATAGTTGGTATAGCTGGTCGTTATGTGATGGCTTTAAAATCTCATTATATTTGCATAACCAGGAGGTTAAAAACTAATAACGAGTTCCTATTTGAGAAAAGTATAGATATCTGAACATTTCAAACCAATAACAAGGAATTTTTCGGAAACGGTATTTAACTGGTTTAACAAATTCCACATTTTTGTGCAGTAATTTTGTAAAATACATTTTTTGTGGAATTTGCCATTTCCAAGATGTTCTCTATTATTGCTTTTAATTTTCCAATACTGATATTTATCTCAAATAGGAAGTGAATCTTTTTTTCCTCGCCTCCTCATCCAAATAGAACGTTAATTTCAAAGACATTACATAAGGACTTGCTCTTAAACGATTGGAGTATCACTTAAGCATACTCTACATGAATGAGTAGAGAAAATCACGTGACAGCACAAAATTTAATTGTGCTGTTCAGACACATACACACGCGCGCGAACTTTTTCCTAAAAATGCCTAATTTGATGCGAAGGGACATCGAAACGTGTATTCTCAGTAGGTCTATAAGTAGCAGGTAAAGTAGAATTGAGTACTGTATTCAAACAAGTAATATCAGACGCCTGATAAATTTTGAGCGGAGCTGGACTATTATATCCCAAAGATTTGATTAGAAAATGTCAAATTCTATTAAAAATGACCTAAGATATATTAGTTACCATTAGTGCACTTCCCTTACGCAGCACTGCCAACTGAAGAAAACGAAACCCAAGAATTACATGTATTTCGATCCTCTCTTGTTAAAACAGAAAACCACTTCATAATCGATTGTAAATGTCGATTAATTTTAACAAATACATGCTGCCCTCCTAATGCGCATGGCCGTACAAAACAAAAGAATGACCAGGTAGGTGTATATGACAAATGAATGCCGGCATGTATGAAGTTTTTAACAGCTGCAGTACCGTTGTGGTGATTGTTGTATAATTTGCGATTAGGATTCCCTAGCCTCATTGATCATTCTGGCCATGTTGTGGTTGGCAAAAGCAAGTTAGTAGGTGTGAACATCCCCATGGTACGGATGTTCATGTTGCCGTGAAATCTCCCAGCCCAGCGTGTCTGCACCGATTGGTGTTGCACAAGAATAGCTTAGCTATACCTAACGATCATGCACGCAATTTAAACATCCGTGTGTGACTAAAGGCTGGCCCCAAAACACCCAGACAACGTTAAAACACCACTGGTTTGATTGTAAAGCGGCATGTAACTTAGCCAGTGCTGTATTAGCAACATTCTGCAACATCTAGAGGTTAAACTGAAACAAAACTTCTCTCCTTTTCCTGTACAGTGCATCGTTCTGCAATTAGCATAGAGATAGAGCATTAAAACACGAGTTATTCGTATCTTTTCCATTTATTGCTAAAATGAGTCGTTTAGCCGTAAATGTGCCGCTCTCTCAAGGTCAGACTACTGTTGTGAACACGTGACAACAATGAGAGCGGCGGAACAAAAAAGCTTTTCGAGATTATTCGAAAAACGTCCGGCGGCCGGCGTATTTATATAACTTCCAGAAAGGTGCGTGTTACGTCATCCTCGCTATATAAGGAAGCGAGGCAACGAGCATTAGTTATAGACTCCCGTCAACCAGTTAATTTGCAGTTAATTTGTGTTCGGTCAAATTTTGCGATATAGTAAATCCTTCACTATACACAGCATGAGCATACAACATGCAAGTTAATGTTATGCCGGCCACATAAACCATTCTAAAAATAATTCTTTTTAATTCAGAGTTTCAAAACGTGTTTTTCCGATGCAATATCAGTATCGAACTTTTGGATGGATTCTTCTTAAGTGAAATAGAGAATATGGCCTCAGAAAAATCGGAATGCTGGAAGATTTGAGAAGAATTTTTATGGGTACTTCTAGCCGCAATAAGTCGTGGGGCTGTCGATATCTGGAACAGTTGCCAATCGCTTCAGCTTTGCGCCACGTAAAGGCACACTGCTACTAAGTCCAGAATTTGGAGCATGTCTGCAATCCCACCAATGTCTTCAACATTCCAGGACCCTTCCGTCTGTTGTCAAGGGGATTCAGAATGGATTCCTTCGCTCGCGCACACCACGTCGATCAAAACACTGGCGGGCGTATTGCTTCATCAGTAACCTAGACAGCCAACTTATCCACTGGAACTGACTTTTTGGAATAAATATTTATATAAAACTCGATGCGTGCATTCTTATAGGTCTCTATACCGTTGCACTGATTTCCACCAAACTTCGCACAGATAACCTTGACACACGCCCACAATGTCAAGCTTATAATTATTGGAAATTCCACTCATCTATATATTTGTTGACCACAACCGTAGTGATGAAGTAGCCCGAAATGCTTGGCTGAACTAACGAAAAGTCAATAATTATAATAATTAGTGGCAACAATGTTTGTATGTGGCAACAATACCATTGAAATTCAGTTCTTGCATGAACAGGCGAAAACAAATTGACTTCAAAACTTCAAAAGAACAAGAAATTTAAGATTTGAAGCTTTCACGGCAATAATTATTGATTAGAGCTTTTCGGGTTACCGGCAGCGTAACATTTATGAAATTGTTCCACCTTTTGGCCATATTGAACTCATCAGCAAAGGAATAAAAATAGCCTTTTTTTACTTTCTCTACTAGTAAATAGAGAAAGTATTCATTTCACCCAAAAAATTCCATGTCGAGAGAAAAAGGCATAGCGTGTATGTATGTGTCTGTGTGTTTGTCTGTGGACAGCATAACTCAAAAACGAAAAGTCGATTAAAAATCAAAGTTGGTATTTGAGCTTAATATATTTCAAGGATACGACACAAAGATTTTGAAAAAAATTTCTACATCCTAAACTACCCTTTACATGGAAAATATTTTGAAAATTCTGATTTTCTCCGAAATGCCTCTCATGATTTTGATTAAAATGACATATGTTTGAGATATTTTTATAGTAAATTAAATGTATATCTTGAATTTTCTGGCTATAGTCCTGTTTACTCTGGATGACTTTTGCATAACTGGTAAACCGTAAGAGGTAGACAAAGTCTTACTATACAAAAAATTTTGATCTTGCTAAAACACACAATTTATGTCTAAATAATTTTTTTGTACAATGAACCATTTCAGAGATATTCGATATGGAATTTTTGGGTGGCACACAATACTCCAAGTAGATAATCGATAAAGCAAAAAATCATTTTTCTTGCAATATATTTGTTATATTCTGTAATGTTTCTTTTTATCTATCCAAATGTGCCAATACTAAAACTAGCCTGGCTAGTACCTTGAAGTTAAGGCGAATGACAGCTTACTTACAAAGTTGTTCTGGCATTTTGTTCACGTCGAGTTGAAACCACAATGATGAAGAAATTAATACAAGTAAGAGTTTCTGCAACAGGTTACAACGTGTACTGAAGAAACCACAGATACTGCAGGAAAGCAAAATTGCCTCACACCCACCAGATTGGCCAGTCAGTTATTTACTTCTGTTTGTGGACATGTAGGACGCTACCTTTTTTAGAAATGGCGACATTGACATAAGTATTAATGATTCACGTGGCAAAGTAATACCTATGCTGTGCTACAGTCACATGACTTTCTACCAAAACAGTTATTTTTACTTCATCTAGTTTCTACGCCAAAATCCTTTAACAGGTTAGGTTATATCGGACGAATAGAGCCCGGAGTCCATGGAGCTGAAAGTTACTCAACATACTTCTACAATAAAAGGCAAAACCCTGGAAAAAGCTTATTCGGGTAACCAACCCTAACCGAAACTCGAACTCGGGACCTCTTGAATGTGAATCAGATGCGCTATCGTCACACCACAGAGGCGGGCAGAGTGAGTTCTGTATTTCTGCCAAAAATTTCAGTAAGAGATTTCACCAGAAACAAGTGTTTGGAGACTCTCAGAATGCCACCCTAAAAAAAGAACACACACACACACTATTTTAGAAAAAGGTGCTGTGTGTATGTGTGTGTAAGAGCGAGAGAGAATAAAAGGAAGCACAACTCAAAAAGAACTGTTAGATACAGTCCAAAACCACCCTTTGTATTTCTCAAAAACTGTTTTAATGATTTTCACAAATATTTACATTTCAAAATATATATCTTTAATTTTCTGAGAATACCCTGTGAAGTCCTCTGTGTAATTAAGGTAAACCATGAAAGACATAAAAAGTTCCTGCAGAAAAACCGTACGTCTTTTAAGAGATGGTCTCTATGTAATGACTTTAAAATTCTATTCTCTTTAAGTGACCAGGAGAGGGAAAAAAAAGATCAATAACAGCAAATACCTCACAAGTGATTAATTCTACAACAAAAGGTGTATTTAACATAAATTTCGTGTTTTAACGTACCTACATTTTCACTTTCTGTGTCTGTGTGTGTCTGTGGACAGCATAACTCAAAAACGAAAAGTCGGTTAAAAACCAAAGTTGGTATTTAAGTTTAATGTCTTTCAAGGATGTAACACGAAGATTTTGAAGAAAATAGCCCCACCCTAAACTACCCTTTACATGGACAATTTTTCGAAAATTTTGATTTTCTTGAAAAGTCTACAGTATTCCTATATTCCCCTTGCACCTACAAGGAAATAAGCTATTAGATAATTTGTACAAATGTTTGTCTCAACTAACACGAAGAAGATACAAGTTTGTGAAAAGCCAAGAAAGAGAAGAGAAAGGAATTGCTCCGAGCAGGCGTGAGCAGTTGCTTGTAGTATCTGGAATCAGACGCGAAACCAGCAACAACTAATATTTATCCAGAACTGATGATGTCGTCACAGTTATAAATCATCTTCGTAGCCAACTTAATTTACAGTCCACGTCACTTCCCTTTCGAGGGAATAGCGCTGTAATTGCATTATCGCTCCAACAACAACTTGGGACATCACTTTTCCATCTTTATCCTAATTGCTTGTTTTGTGTTCGATTTTTATCTCACCATTAGCCCCGCGGCGAATCGCTAATACTACCGGCCTGCTGGAACATGTATACCGCCAAGCCGTTGCCCCCCCCCCGCCCCCCCCCCCCCCGCCTACCTGTACTGGTCCACATGTTGTAATTTAGTACCCTTGAAAAGCCATTAAATTGTTAATGTAACATGCTTGTAGTATAGGTATCATTAGGACGCCTGCCTGCCCGCCTGCTTGGCTTAAATTATACACCACTTCTCTATTTAAATTCTGTTTCCTATATGCACAATGGAAATGTGTGGAACTGACGCAGGGGGGCGCCGCCGGCGGCGGTGGCGGGAGTTGGGTCACGCATTCTGATGTGCTGGGTGCGTGACAGAATTTAGTTCCTTGATCCTACATGGTTTGGCACCAAATCCTAGCAACTTGTCTTCAATACGTGCCCAGATAGCGTCAAACAGTTGCAAAATCACCACATTGTCCCCCCTTGAAAGTTACGCCCAAAATCATTAATCACACACACCTCTGTTAAAACTCTTCCGAGGTATTAAAATAATAATAATAATAATAATAATAATAATAATAATAATAATAATAATAATAATAATAATAATAATAATAATAATAATAAAAAATCTGATGTGTTGCACTCACATGACTTTCTCTACTCTTGTACTAACCATTCTTACGAACTCTTATTCCTATATCTTCTTCGTGTTAGCTAAAATAAACATTTGTACAAATTATCTTATTGCTTATTTCCTTGTAGGTGCAAGGGGAATGTTAGAATACACTAGGCTTTGTGCGATAGTCAAGTCTTTTAAAGCTTTGAGATTCCGTTCTCTTTGCACACTTAACATATAAAAAAATGAACAACGAAGACCCATTTCATGAAAGTTCTAAGTTTTCCGAAACTCACTCACTTAACAAGGAATATCTCCGAAATGGTTCACCCTACAAGAAAATGTATTCAGACATAAATTGTATATTTTAGCAAGATCTACATTTTTTGTATTGTATGATTTGGTCTATCTCTAACGGTTTAGCAGTTATCCAAAAGTCCTCCAGAGTAAATACGACTACAGGGGCTATAGCCAGAAAATTCAAGATATACATTTCATTTCTCATAAAAATGTCTCAAACATATGACATTTTAATAAAAATCGTTATAGCCAGTTTGAAGAAAATCAAAATTTTCGAAAAATTTTCCATGTAAAGGGTACTTTAGGGTGGGGCTATTTTCTTCAAAATCTTCGTGTCACATCCTCGAAAGACATTAAACTTAAATACCAACTTTGGTTTTTAACCGACTTTTCGTTTTTCTGTTATGCTGTCCACAGATTGACACACAGACACACACACGGACCTTTTTCTAAAAATGCTTTTTTTGGATTCAGGGGGTCTCAAAACATATTTCCGGTGAAATCTCGACATCGAATTTTTGGGTGGAATACAATACTTCCCCCACTTACCAGTAGAGAAAGTAAAAGTGTGTGGGCATATACATATTTTTTTCATTGATGTGTAAGTTAGAGCCAAAGAAATCTACTCGTTTTGGGTTAACTGCAAGTCTATATAATGCTCACTCTCCTTCCCTTAATATTGCCTAAGACCGTCCTTTGTGTTGCACAGGTGGTTTAGAATTAACTATTTCCGAGATATTCATTGTTACTGGTTTTAATTTTCCCATTTTTCTGAAATGGGAAATCGTTATTCCGTTTTCCCCACATCTTGCCAACCAAAGAGAACGGAATTTCAAGGCGACCAGTTCTTACTATCCCAAGTTTCATTTTTATTTTACCACTAATTCATTGCTGCTGATGCTGAAGTTGGACAACCTGTCTAAAAGTAATTTGTTGCCTTCGATAGCGTTACTAATCTGCAGTAGGACGCTAGCAGAGAAATGAATTAACAACTTCCTGTGAATAAAGCTATTAAACGTCATCATCATTAGATATTCACAAGACCATCTGTTTGTCAGGAGGTGAATGTGACGAAGGCAACTTAAACTCGCTCGCTAGCTCTTAAGATAGGCTGATGACGTCAACGAAGTTTACGAGTGTTGAAAACCTACCGAACATAAACGGAACATCTTTATTGCGTGCTAGTATTTGTAACAAACATTGTGGATTTAGTATTCAACTAACATAAATGCTCTCTCACACGCACAGACACCCACACACACACACACACACACACACACACACACACACACACATATACACTCACACATCACAGGAAACCTTGTCTTTTGCCTATATTTTAATTAGGGACCTCAAAATGTGCATTTCCAGTGAAATGTCTATATCCATCTTCGAGTATCTTCATCTACCTTCGCTAGCCGGTACAGAAACTATCACAGGATTAATGTGTATTTTTAAAAACATGATTAATGTTTGATAGTTTCTTGTTTATCATATGAACAGAGTAACCTATTTGACTTCACACAGTTTTTCAATAATAAATCACTTAAAGGATAATTTGAACACGTTTTTGCTGACGTAGTGTGGCTGTAGAACCAGGCAACATTGCAATGAGCCGGGCATATTGCACACACTGACATTATTACTTTCTCTACTGGTAAGTAGGGGAAGTATTGTATTCCACCCAAAAATTCGATGTCGAGATTTCACCGGAAATATGTTTTGAGGCCCCCTGAATAAAAAAAAAACGCATTTTTAGAAAAAAAGGTCCGTGTGTGTGTCTGTGTGTCAGTCTGTGGACAGCATAACTCAAAAACGAAAAGTCGATTAAAAACCAAAGCTGGTATTTAAGTTTAATGTCTTTCAAGGATGCGACACGAAGATTTTGAAGAAAATAGCCCCACCCTAAACTACCCTTTACATGGAAGATTTTTCGAAAATTTTGATTTTCTTGAAAATGGCTCTAACGATTTTCATTAAAATGTCATATGTTTGAGATATTTTTATGACAAACGAAATGTATATCTTGAATTTTCTGGATATAGCCCCTGTAGTCGTATTTACTCTGGACGACTTTTGCATAACTGGTAAACCGTTAGAGATAGACCAAATCATACTCTACAAAAAATGTAGATCTTGCTAAAATACACAATTTATGTCTCAGTAAATTTTCTTGTAGAGTGAACCATTTCGGAGATATTCCTCGTTATGTGTGTGTGAGTTTCGGAAAACAGAACTTTCATGAAATGGATCATCGATGTTCATTTTTTTTATATGTTAAGTGTGCAAAGACAACAGAATCTCAAACATTTGACTATCGCACAAAGCATTGTATTCTAATATTTCCCTTGTACCTACAAGGAAATAAGCAATAAGATAATTTGTACAAATGTTTATCTCAAGTAACAACACATCAGATTTTTTTATGTATTAGTATTCGTCCCCGAGTGCGTGAATTGCAGGAAAATAAGTTCATACAATTTAAGATGAATTAACCCAACTAGTAGAATCAAATAAGACTTTATCACTTCATTGCCGAAGACAGGTTCTTTTACACAGTGCATTAGTGTCGTGTAAGTTTAATCAACTGAAATGCCTCGGTTAAGTTCTCATCAATAATGCAGTATAAGAGCTTCTAAGGACAGCATTGCTGCATTCATATCTCTGGGCAAACAATTGCCAACTAACCTGCAACTAGCTCTGAAACAGTCGAATAATCTAATCACCCCACATTACTAAATTACAGCGCCACCAGTGGCAAGCGCGGCCCGGCCCGTATCGGCTACACTGTGGTCAATGAAGCCAACTCTATGAGATTACTCACGATTTCACAGCGCTTTCCACACTTTCATTGTCTGCACCGCTTGCTTATAAGAAAACAAAGGAAGTGCTACATTCCACCTACAATTTCTACACCGACATTACATAGTAAATACACGTTTTGAGGATCCTGGATGAAATAAACTTAACAGCATTTGATTGAAATGTCATATGTTTGAGATATTTTGATGACAAATGAAATGTATATCTTGAATTCGCTGGCTATAGCCTATGTAGTCTTGTTAATTCTGAATGACTTTTGAATAACTCCTAAACCGTAAGAGATAGACAAAATCTTAATAAACAAAAACTATAGGTCTCACTAAAACACACAACTTCTGTCTGAATAAACTTTTTTGTAGAGCGAACTATTTCGGAGATATTCCTTGTTATGTGTGTCACTTTAGGATAAAAAAAAAGCTCATCAAAAACAACATCCTTGTTCATTTTACCTTCTCTACTGGTAAGTAGGGGAAGTATTGTATTCCACCCAAAAATTCGATGTCGAGATTTCACCGGAAATGTATGTTTTGAGACCCCCTGAATCAATAGAAAAACGTCCGTGTGTGTGTGTGTCTGTCAGTCAATGGACAGCATAACTAAAAAACCAAAAGTCGATTAAAAACCAAAGTTGGTATTTAAGTTTAATGTCTTTCAAGGATGTGACACGAAGATTTTGAAGAAAATAGCCACGCTAAACTACCCTTTACATGGAACATTTTTCGAAAATTTTGATTTTCTTGAAAATGGCTCTAACAATTTTGATTAAAATGTCATATGTTTGAGATATTTTTATGACAAATGAAATGTATATCTTGAATTTTCTGGCTATAACCTCTGTAGTCGTATTTACTCTGGACGACTTTTGCATAACTGGTAAACCCTTAGAGATAGACAAAATCTTACTATACAACAAATATAGATCTTGCTAAAATACACAATTTATGTCTCAATAAATTTTCTTGTAGAGTGAACCATTTCGGAGATATTCCTTGTTGTGTGTGTGAGCTTCGGAAAACTAGAAACTTTCGTGAAATGGATCATCGTTCATTTTTTATATGTTAATGTGCAAAGAGAACGGAATCTCAAAGCTTTAAAACATTTGACTATCGCTCAAGGCCTAGTGTGTTCTAATATTGCCATAGTACCTTCAAGGAAGATAATTTGTGCAAATGTTTATCTCAGCTAACACGAAGAAGATATAGGAATAAGAGTTTGTAGGAATGGTTAGTACAAGAGTAGAGAAAGTCATGTGAGTCATTCCTTTTTCTGGCACAAGTTCATTTGCGTTTTAAAAAAAAAAAACTTCAATGTGGGCTGCTTATAATACTCCGTTAAAAGCGAAATAAAATTTTTAGTAGGATTTAAAAAGTTTTGTGGGTTCTAATTAAATTAATTAAATTCAGAACATGAATATTTGTTAAATGCACATATCGTATATGACTGTCAAACTATGATAAAAATTCCAGGTCTCCTAGATTTTTAGGTTTTCCAAGAAGGTTTTCCACACCTTCCTTGTCATTGGGCGATGTAAAAAGAGTATAGAAAAAATAAATGAAGGAGACTGTGTAGAGGAAATGATGTGAATGTAACATCGCTCTTGTTTTTTAGCTATCCGAGCCGAATAGGACTCGTATCCCTTCAGGATGAAATATGAATTTTAAAAGTACATGAGAAAATTTAATTAAGGCAGAAGTGCGGACGTTGCAGTGAAATATTTCCTGCAACAACATGACGACAGCTTGCTTCGGACACTTGGGGAGATTATCTGCAGGGGGCTTCCTCTCCATAAACAAGACACGTGATTATTTCACTAAAATGCGATCGGACTGCCATGTTTGGCTGCCGTTGTATGTTGTGGGGTACAGGCCAGGATGTCAACAGCAGACACGCTATATAGCCGGCCTAGGTGGGGCTCCTACTCCTCGTCCTATTATTTATGCGCCACGCTATACTTTTACCGAGCAGGGTGTTTCAAAAAACAAGTTATGGCCTCTGCTTGTATTGTTTATGTTCAACACGCCTGATTACGTTAAACACTTTAAGGTAGGCAATAGCTCACGCTGATTGGAGCATCTCTGAATAATAATAGTAATAGTAATAATAATAATAATAATAATAATAATAATAATAATAATAATAATAATAATAATAATAAAGAATATTTCGGAGATGGTTTACCAAACAAAAGTCTATTTTTCTCTCCTTTTTACTCTCTCTACTGGTGTGTGTCTGTGTGTGTGTCTGTCAGTCTGTGGACAGCATAACTCAAAAACGAAAAGTCGGTTAAAAAACAAACTTGGTATTTAAGTTTAATGTCTTGCAAGGATGTGGCACGAAGATTTTGAAGGAAATAGTCCCACCCTAAACTACCCTTTACTTAGAAAATTTTTCGAAAATTTTGATTTTCTTGAAAATGGCTATAACGATTTTTATTAAAATGTCACATGTTTGAGATATTTTTATAACAAATGAAATGTATATCTTGAATTTTCTGGCTATAGCCCCTGTAGTCGTGTTTACTCTGGGCGACTTTTGCATAACTGGTAAACCGTTAGAGATAGACAAAATCTTACTGTACAAAAAATGTAGATCTTGCTAAAATACACAATTTATGTCTCAATAAATTTTCTTGTAGAGTGAACCATTTCGGAGATATTCCTTGTTATGTGTGTGCGTTTCGGAAAACTTGGAACTTTCGTGAAATGGGTCATCGTTGTTCATTTTTGTATATGTTAAGTGTGCAAAGAGAACGGAATCTCAAAGGTCAAAAGGATTTGACTGTCGCAAAAAGCCTTCTTAACTAACATGGAGATTTCTTTTTTATAAATTGACTGAGCTGTTCCAAAAAAATACAACTTACTATAAGTTTCATTTGCTATCTAAATCCCTTACATGTACTTCATTTAAACCCATGTTAGCTAGTTTAGAAAAAATAAAAAAGTTCACAAAATTTATATTTAAAGGATACTTTCAGGTGGCGCGATTTTCTTCAAAATGCAGAAGTCGCATCTTTGAGTTATTTACAATTCAGAATTAGCCCAAGTAAGACCCTCTAAGGAAAGTGCCTCTTTTAATTAAAATGGAGTTCCAGTTGGACATTCCGAGAAAAATTAACTTAGTTTATTGTTGTAAACACTAAGTTTCGTCTTTAATTTGGGCGGCGCTGTGGCCGAGCGGTTAGCGCGCTCGCCTACCACATAGGCAACCCGGGTTCGATCCCAGGGACCCGCATGTGGTATTCGTTGTGGACGAAGCGGCGTCAGGGCGGGTTTTCTCCGGGTGCTCCGGTCTACCTAGATCTGCTGCCATTTTTCGTAGTCACTTTGTAATCAGGAAATCTCAATGTCGAATTTTTGAGACGAATGGAATGCTTTTTCTACAGTAGTATTACTATTACTATTATTATCACCAACAGAAGCATCATTATTCCCCTTCAATCAACAAATGACATCGCTTTACGTATTGCACTTGTTTTTGTCATACTTTCAATCTACTGTGTGTATCATTAGCTTCGCAGGCCATGACCTGTAGAACACAAAACAACAGGACCAAGAAGAAATCGTTCCAAATTGTGAGCGATAAATTTATCGTGATGTTTTTCGTGAGGAAGCCAGAGCAAGTCGTGCATTGAGTAGTGCAACAAAAAGCCATTAGAGGTCATGCGGGTGAAATCTTCCATGTCCTGACGGCATATTGTCCTGATAATGAGTTCGATAAAGCCCCTCCATTCTTCCCCCTACCCCGCCCTACCCTAGCGCCCGCCATTAGTATTCATGTCCTGGCCACAGAACCGTTTAATTAATTCAAATCCCCTCGGCGCTCCACGTTCCTTGCGTGTCAAGAAAAAGTATTTCAAATTGAGTTGGAGAGCTCCATTAATAGTACCCGCATTTATAACATTGATTAAAGAGGCTAAACCAGGCTGCCCATTTAATCTCAGTTATAAAGTCTTTTTGATGCGGTTACGAGATCCCAGATACCTAGCGACCCACCCGACTTTCGTGTATTACAACAGATGCTGCTATAACATGAAGGAAAGCGACATCTGACTGGCTCCAAGGCAGTGGCGTGTGTTCAGAACAGTAGACATGCGCAACAAAATAACTTCCTTATTAAAATGTAACCTCTTACATTTGCTACGAAGGAGTGTGTGCAATTTGTGCTAACCATTCTTACAAACTCTTATTGCTATATCTTCTTCGTGTTAGTTGAGATAAACATTTGCACAAATTATCTTATTGCTCGTTTTCTTGCACGTGCAACGGGTATATGGAAATACAGTGAGCGATAGTCATCTTTTAAAACTTTCAAATCTCTTTCTCCTTGCACAGAGAACATAAAAAAATGAATAACGATGATCCATTTCACGAAAGTTATGTTTTCCGAAACTCACACACATAACAAGGAATATCTCCGAAATGGTTCACCCTACAAGAAAATTTATTGAGACATAAATTGTGTATTTGACCAAGATCTACATTTTTTGTATAGCAAGATTTGGTCTATCTCTAACGGTTTACCAGTTATGCAAAAGTCGTCCAGAGTAAATACGACTACAGGGGCTATAGCCAGAAAATTCAAGATATACATTTCATTTGTCACAAAAATATCTCAAATATATGACATTTTAATCAAAATGGTTGGTGCCATTTTCAAGAAAATCAAAATTTTCGAAAAATCTTCCATGTAAAGGGTAGTTTAGGGTGGGGCTATTTTCTTCAAAATCTTCGTGTCGCATCCTTGAAAGACATTAAACTTAAATACCAAGTTTGACTTTTAACCGACTTTTCGTTTTTGAGTTATGCTGTCCACAGACTGACACACACGCGCGCACACACACACACACACACACACACACATACACACACACACTTCAGGGGGCCTCAAAACAGATATTTCCGGTGAAATCTCCACATCGACGTTTTGAGTAGAATAGAATACTTCCTTTACTGTACGTAATAGAGAAACTAAAAGATTATAATAATAATTATAATTATGATAATAACGAAATTAAAAATATTTTCGTGTGCTCTATGCTATTAAACAAATGTTTTATATCAGAATTACTTTACTTCAATATACTTTTGAGCTTTGTATAATATACCAGAAAACTGAGACGAATGTGCTGTGCCCAAAAGGGTTAATGTCAGTGACCGTTTCAATTCTCCGAGAAAATTGAACTTGTGTTTCTTAAAATACATTGGAAATTATTTTTTCTAATTATACTTTTACAAAATTATTAATCTTACTAGTCAATAATTACAGGGCAATGTTGAAGCACTCTGTATAGTTTTGAAACAAGAAACTGTGAAATGTTGGCGGTTTTGTTTCCAGTAACAATGCCTCATCCCTTGGGAAAAACTGTCAAAAATGCATATGCGCTGCTGCAACTGTCCGAAAGCGAGCAGTCCAATAAAGACTGTCATTTTCCATTAGAGGTTATTACTTCCGGCCATTTTTCATGTTTAACGCCGAGACCAATTTCACCACTTCAATTAAGAGTAGGCGAATGAATATGAAAAAGTAAACAGGAATACTCGACGGAAAACACAAGTTTCCCAATACAACAGCCCTAAGGCAGTTCAGTTCCAGTTCTGCCTGTATTGGGGAAAAAAACGCAAGAGAGATCGATTGCAAGCGTGCGTGCGTGCGTGCGTGCGTTCGAACCAGCTGTTTAACAGTTAATTTCCGTGCTGCACACGTAACCCGCGCTCCCTTGTTTGAAACAGCATGCTGGTACTTTATCTACTCTTGTACATGGGCGTCGGCAGCATACTTTTTTCAGGGGGAGGGGCACATGTTGCAAGTTTGCAATCAAACAATATTAATTCATTATTGTGTTGTCAAGTATTATAGTATTTGTTCCGATAACCGTATTAGTTTGTGCTAAAAAGTCTTATTGTTCATTTTCTTGTAGGTACAAGGGGAATGTTAGAATACAGTAGACTTTGTGCGATAGTCAAATGTTTGAGGTTCTGTTGCCTTTGCACACTTAACATATACAAAAATGAACAACGATGATCCATTTCACGAAAGTTCTAAGTTTTCCGAAAGTCACACACATAACTAGGAATATCTCCGAAATGGTTCACCCCACAAGAAAATTTATTGAGACGTAAATTGTGTATTTTAGCAAGATCTACATTTTTTGTACAGTATAATTTGGTCTATCTCGAACGGTTTACCAGTTATGCAAAAGTCGTCCAGAGTAAATGCGACTACAGGGGCTATAGCCAGAAAATTCAAGATATACATTTCATTTGTCATAAAAATATCTCAAACATATGACATTTTAATAAAAATCGTTACAGCCATTTTCAAGAAAATCAAAATTTTCGAAAAATCTTCCATGTATAGGGTAGTTTAGGGTGGGGCTATTTTCTTCAAAATCTTCGTGTCGCATCCTTGAAAGACATTAAACTTAAATACCAAGGTTGCCTTTTAGCCGACTTTTCGTTTTTGAGTTATGCTGTCCACAGACTGACAGACACACAGACACACACACGGACCTTTTTCTAAAAATGCTTTTTTTTTATTCAGGGGACCTCAAAACATGTATTTCCGGTGAAATCTCCACATCGAATTTTTGGGTGGAATGCAATACTTCCCCTACTTACCAGTAGAGAAAGTAAAAATGAATTATAATCTACAGTTTTTGCATACTAAGGCTTGGTCTATCTCTTACGGTTTACCAGTTATGCAAAAGTCATCCAGAGTAAATACAACTACAGGGGCTACAGCCAGAAAATTCAAGATATACATTTCATTTGTCATAAAAAATATCTCAAACATATGGCATTTTAATCAAAATCGTTAGAGCAATTTTCTATGTAGAGGAATTTTCTTCAAAATCTTTGTGTAGCATCCTTGAAGGATATAAAACTTAAATACGAACTTTGGTTTTAAACCGATTTTTCGTGTTTGAGTTATGCTGTCCACAGACTGACACACACACACACACACACAAACATATATTTCCGACAAAATTTCGATATCCAATTTTTGGGTGGCTTACTATACTTTCTTGTATTTACCAGATGATGAAGTAAAAATGCTTTTATTTGGATAAATAATAATCAATAATATTATTCCCCAGCTAGCAAATGCATGAAACAAAGAATCTGTCTGTCAAATCGTTAGAAATGCCAGAAGTCGCTATAATTTAAATTCTGTTGTATAACTTTAAAAGACCCCAGATCTAGCAACAAGTTGGCAACGCTGCCACATATACACATTTCGTAGTAAAGAAATCCACTGTGAGCAATTTAGCAGTTCAAGGCCCCTCTCATACCTCAGACCCGGCTCGCCATTACTTCGAGTGTGACATTGCAGAGGAGATAAATGAAAGTGTTGCGTTTATGAGCTCATTTGGGAAACTTTTTGATCAGACCTGTACTTCTATGTTATGTTCAGTCACTCAAGGAGAATATCGGGAGTCAGATGATTGTGTTTCAGGCGAAGTTGTGTGTCCCAGTTCCCAGTGTGCAATCTATGAACTGTGACTGAAACGGCGGCTCCAATTACATTGCAGGATGGTTTTGTGTCGCGGTGCATGGGAAACTACTGTGTATACTGGAGTGGCATCGCCCACACTTCAGCAACCAAATAGCTATTATCTCTCTCTGTGTGTGTATGTACGTCCTTCGCAAAACCTAGCTTCACAAACGGACATCAAGCACTGAGCTCAAAATTACACTGTTTAACCCTCTATTGCATTGCTACATATGCCACTCTTCTTCTAATTACAGAAAAACCTTGTCACAGGAACTCAGAGGCAATGATTGTTAAAGATCAGACGAAATGCACTGGCCAACACATGCGGCTAGAGCAAAGGATGGGGAGGGCCCACCTAAAATAAACAGTGAGATGCACGTGTGGATGAAGAAAACAAAAGCTACAGTAATTCTGAAATAAAACGATACATTTATAATATCAATAGCTGCCAAATGTCAATATATAAAAATTAAAAACACTGTTACTATAAACAGCAAAATTAATAGCAATTTTTGTTTTCTCCACAACCTATTCATAATACTGTATTCCACCCAAAAGGTCTGTATCGAGGTTACAATGTAAACACATGTTTTAAAAAATTACGTACTGCATTCACAACGCTTTTTCTACTCATTCTTACATACATATTTTCGTGATGATAAAATATTTTAAAGCTGGTCACGGCTTTGAAATGACATCCTGTTTACATGAGCAAGATAAAAAATATGAATAACGTCTTACTATTTGACAAAAGTGTAAGTATTGGGAAATTCAAACAATAACAAGAAATACCTCGGAAATGGTTGAAGTGCTTTAACGACATATGCATTTCTGTGTGCTAAGATTTTGCATACAAGTTTTGGTGTATCAGTTATGCAAAAGTTATCCAGAATAAAAAGGACTTCAGAGGTTATTTACAAAAAAAAAAAAAAAAAAAAAAAATCAAGGCATACATTTGATTTTTATGAAAATATCTTGAACATGTGGTAATGGAATCAAAAATGTTAGAACCACTTTTCCATTAAGATTGAAGTGAAGGAATTTTTTCAATCTTTGTATCGCATTCTTGAAAAATGCTGAACTTACATAGCAAATTTATGTTACCACCCTAAAGAATTTCCTTTTTCAGAAATTTGCGTAACAATGATGTATTCTTCATTGTCAATGATTTGTATATTTGGTAAAATATTTACAAAGACACTCTTAGTAGGTACACAAAAATATACAATGTTGCTAAAGTACATAATTCATGTCAGTTAAATATTTTTGTATCATTAACCACTCCAGAGATATTCTTTGTTATTGATTTAAATGTTTAAATACTAATCTGAGTCGCTCTTCGTTTTTTCTCATGGTCATACAAAGAGCATAGTGATTTAAACGCATCTTTTGTAAAAGAGTGAGTAGAGAGAGTCATATGATTGCAAACACTCCTGTTGTTACTGCTGCCACTGAACCCCTCAAAGAAGTGGAGAGAAGCTCCATCTGTTAAAGCTGAGAAACAAGTGCCTGTCGAAACAAAACACTACACAAGAAAACAGCCATAAAACGCCATGTTAATGGCTTGGCATGCATCGAAAAACGAAGCTAAGGAGAAGAATGGACAATTTTGCCTCAGTCTTTAACAATTACGATGGCTATGTTGGCGGCTGCTACTATTACAAGAACTTTATGATAATACAATCTATAATAACCTATTGTTTTCCTTTTGGTAGCTGAGAGTGTGCAAAGTATCGTAAACACGTTTAATGGCATGTTACCCATTTCTTTCGATTTCCAAATTAAGAAACAATTTGATGAAAACCTGTTGTAATTGCTTTTAACTTGTTCTTGTGGTTCTTTTAAGGCAATTGCTTGTCCGCATCTTCACAATTCTGATATAATGGTTCTATTAGTATAGGTTAAAGACGGCGGTGTTGCAACAATGGTCTATTGCACCTATGTGACCTGCAGATGCCAGCAACGACCTAACCTGACGTCTGCAGCTAGGATCCGTGGACAAGTCCAACGCCATACGCTGCACACCACCGTCCACTGCGCCCAGCTGTAAAACGCTAATGGCAAAATCGCTAGTCCTATACAATATCCCAAATCTTCTTCGTGTTACTTGAGATAAACATCTGTACCAATTATCTTACTGCTTATTTCCTTGTAGGTACAAGGGGAACATGGGAATACAGCAGGCTTTGAGCGATAGTCAAATGTTTTGAAGCTTTAAAATTTTGTTCTCTTTGCACGCTAAATATATAAAAATGAGTAACAATTTTCCATTTGACAGAAGTATAAATTCTCCCAAACTCACACAAATAACAAGGAATATCTCCAAAATGGTCCACCCTACAAACAATTTATTTGGACATTGTGCGTTTTAGCAAGTTCTACATTTTTGTATAGTAAGATTTGGTCTATCTCTTACGGTTTACGGGTTATGCGAACGTCATCGAGAGTAAATAGGACTACAGGAGCTATAACCAGAAAATTCAGGATATACATTTCATTTGTCATAAAAATATCTCAAACATATTGCATTTTAATCAAAATTGCTAGAGCCATTTTTTAGAAAATAAAAATTTTCAAAAAAAATGTTTCATGTAAAGGATAGTTTAGGGTCGAGGAATTTTCTTCAAAATCTTCGTGTCGCTTCCTTAAAAGACATCAAACTTAAATACCAACTTTGGTTTTTAACCGACTTTTCGTTTTTGAGTTATGCTGTCCACAGACACACAAAGACTGTCTGTGTGTCTATCTGTCAGTCTGTAAACAGCATTTTCTGTTTATTTTAAATGTTCTGTTTAGTAAAGCTATATTTCTTTCTCCCTAAGCCGCAGAACATATCCTGAATCTCTTTCCAAAACATGTCTGTATACATATTTCCAGACATCAATTATTTGAAATACGAAAATAACTTCAGTCTTCAACAACACGTAAACATATCGAGAAAACATTTATCAACGATTATTATCGAACACCTGTCAATCCTGCAAATTAAAACCACAAAACAGCATTATAATCTTATCAGATAAGGCCATATATTTTACAATTCAACAGTCATTTGTCAGTTATCTTGATTAATTACTTCATAGCAATAAATTTAATCGGTTAATTAGGTCTTAAAATAATTAAAATGCGTAAACGCTCTAATAACGGTTCTTGAAGTGTATAAAATTAACATAAATATAATTTGAAGCTTGCATGCCTCCTGAACAACAAAGCATTGACTTCTAGAAGAAAAATAATGCTTGCATTATAATGTGGGCGCGCACAAATTAGACATCTTGGGAAGAAAGAAAAATCGTCCCGAAGTTTAAATGCGTGACAGGCAAATGAGCAATAATTGGGATGATAAAAGGTAATTGAAGCCGGTAACTAATACTTGTGTTTGACCGGCTATTATTAAACAGTAAAACGATTTGTTTCAGTGTCCAAACCGGCTGCTAAACTCGAATCACCTTTACATATTATATTCCAAATAGGAAGTTCAACGAACTTTGTTTCACCATTGGGCAAGGTATTCTCAGAAATTTTCTCCTACAATTTTGGGGACAAATAAGGAAAAGATTGGTTTGTTTTAAGACCACCCGCGTCCGGAGGTCAAAGGTTGAGGTCATGAGTAGCACCACAGATAATCTTGATAGTTAAAACTTCACTCAAGACCTTCATTTTCGTTAGATATTTATTGTCAAGTGCCTTAAAACTACAAGAGCTGCGAGTATTCCAATAAAAGCATTGCTTCAGCATCCTTACGCAAGATAACCAACACAAAAACACTTCGAAATGTCTTGACAGTTATACTGCGTTTTTTTACTGACAAACATATTATTGCAAAATGACAAAATTAGTTCTTTAACTTTTGTAACACTTTATTTTTCTGCTAAAGTTTTGCACAAAAACGTTAACACAGTCTAGTATTTCGTGGCATTACAACTCACAACTGTTTCCTTTCCGTAGCCTTGACTCGGTCCTTTCACTGTCTTTCTTCACTTTCTCTGTCTCACACACACACACACACACACACACGCGCGGCTCCTTATACAGCAAGAGCAGGGACCTTTCTCGACTTCCTCAAACACGCCGGCCACCGTCTTTTGCTGTGCGCCGCTCCAACGTCACAATACTCGCATTAAAACGCATGTAAATTCAAATTTAATATTTATAGTCTAAGCCTGAGGGTTTGTTCGATGAGAAAATTGCTGGTGTTGGAGATCCCAGAACTTTTTAAAACCTGATATTACTATAAAAAATTACTTAAAATTTCAAGAGTATTAATATAATTTTGGCTTTCTGTCCTGCGTAATTATGGTCAGTAGAGGAATTTTTATATCTCAACCAAAATGTTTTGAGACCCCGCAAAAAAATAAACAGAATTAGAAAAAGCTCCCTGTCTGTCGGTTAACACCAAATCTGGTATTTAAATTCGGCCTCTTACAAGTTATATGAATGTATACATTAGAAATTTTGAGTTAATATAATTCCTGTGTGGATGTGATGTTTAATACCCAGCCCTAACACAACAAATCCCTGCCATAATTTTATTCTTTCCTTTACAATAATCACAAATTGCATTCCTTTCTCCAGCAAATTCAGCGGTCATAAAAATCCAATGGTTTTAATCTTTGTAAATATTTAGTTTTTAGTTATCTATTAAACTAGGTGTTTTAAATAGTTCTTAACGGAATTACTTTCTCAATAGTGAAATAATAATTAGATGGTGGTGGCAGACCATACCAGAAAGCCCGACTTCGAAACCTGTCTGAGACGAGTTATCTAAAAAGCCCCTCCCCCCCCCCCCCCTGGTTTACCCAATCAGTTCTTCGCACCTTAGATTCATTTGAGCATTCATTACACACCATCACCTTAAAAGGCTTGAATAATACTGTAAATGTCTTAGAATAAAAATATTAATGGTGGTGGGTTGGTGAAGTTCGTAGAGTTGCTGCTGTTGATGGTGTGGGATCAAAACAGATACATATGGCAGTGAAAGAGCTTTGTGAGTGAATCATAACGGGAGACATCTGAAGACCTTGAGCACACTTCGGCAGTATTTTATAATCCCTTTAATGTGAAGGGGCAGAAGAAAAAGCTCTGGTTGAAAGGGTAAGTGAAAAGAAAGAGGAGATAGTCGATGTCTTGTATGTGAATAGATCATGGTCGACCGTCTAAAGTGAAGCAAGGGGCAGCTTCTTTTACATCAGGGGCTTATAATAAAAACAAAAATAAATAAAAGAAATGTGAGACAGCGAACGAGAACCTGTTCCGGTTGCAACATGTGGGTAATCCTCAAACATAACTGTACGCATGCGCCGTTATAAATGCAGCTGTCGTATATTGCATTTAAAACTGTGGTAATCTTTGAAGAAGTTAAAAACTGGTTGTTGTAATGTGATATGACAACATCACCTGCACCTCTAATTGCAGATATACTACCTACTTAATTCTGGGAACTCTACAAAAGGAAACGAAACTGATGGCTGCTATTCACAAGACATTCTCTACTCACTTTCGTTTATTTTGATAAAGCGTCTACAAACCAGTCTTATTCCTTCATCAACTAAAATGTTAATTGAGAGTAAACTTCGCATAAATAATTTTAATATAATTCATTCACAATTAGAATAGACTGAAAATGTTTTAAAAAATATTAGTGTCCACTCACATGAATTTTCCTACCCATTTTTGAACAAACTAAAGTAATAAAACCTTATTCTTCCATCTACTTCATGTTAAACGTCCATAGCTATTGCAAAATTAAAGCCAACAACAAAGAATATTTCGGAAATGGCTAAGTGCCGTTTGAGAAAAGCATAACTATTGGAAAATTAAAGTCAATAACAAAGAATATTTCGGAAATGGCGAAGTGCCGTTTGAGAAAAGCATAACTATTGGAAAATTAAAGTCAATAACAAAGAATATTTCGGAAATGGCTAAGTGCCGTTTGAGAAAAGTATAACTATTGGAAAATTAAAGTCAATAACAAAGAATATTTCGGAAATGGCTAAGTGCCGTTTGAGAAAAGCGTAACTATTGGAAAATTAAAGTCAATAACAAAGAATATTTCGGAAATGGCTAAGTGCCGTTTGAGAAAAGTATAACTATTGGAAAATTAAAGTCAATAACAAAGAATATTTCGGAAATGGCTAAGTGCCGTTTGAGAAAAGTGTAACTATTGGAAAATTAAAGTCAATAACAAAGAATATTTCGGAAATGGCTAAGTGCCGTTTGAGAAAAGTGTAACTATTGGAAAATTAAAGTCAATAACAAAGAATATTTCGGAAATGGCTAAGTGCCGTTTGAGAAAAGTATAACTATTGGAAAATTAAAGTCAATAACAAAGAATATTTCGGAAATGGCTAAGTGCCGTTTGAGAAAAGTATAACTATTGGAAAATTAAAGTCAATAACAAAGAATATTTCGGAAATGGCTAAGTGCCGTTTGAGAAAAGTATAACTATTGGAAAATTAAAGTCAATAACAAAGAATATTTCGGAAATGGCTAAGTGCCGTTTGAGAAAAGTATAACTATTGGAAAATTAAAGTCAATAACAAAGAATATTTCGGAAATGGCTAAGTGCCGTTTGAGAAAAGTATAACTATTGGAAAATTAAAGTCAATAACAAAGAATATTTCGGAAATGGCTAAGTGCCGTTTGAGAAAAGTATAACTATTGGAAAATTAAAGTCAATAACAAAGAATATTTCGGAAATGGCTAAGTGCCGTTTGAGAAAAGTATAACTATTGGAAAATTAAAGTCAATAACAAAGAATATTTCGGAAATGGCTAAGTGCCGTTTGAGAAAAGTATAACTATTGGAAAATTAAAGTCAATAACAAAGAATATTTCGGAAATGGCTAAGTGCCGTTTGAGAAAAGTATAACTATTGGAAAATTAAAGTCAATAACAAAGAATATTTCGGAAATGGCTAAGTGCCGTTTGAGAAAAGTATAACTATTGGAAAATTAAAGTCAATAACAAAGAATATTTCGGAAATGGCTAAGTGCCGTTTGAGAAAAGTATAACTATTGGAAAATTAAAGTCAATAACAAAGAATATTTCGGAAATGGCTAAGTGCCGTTTGAGAAAAGTATAACTATTGGAAAATTAAAGTCAATAACAAAGAATATTTCGGAAATGGCTAAGTGCCGTTTGAGAAAAGTATAACTATTGGAAAATTAAAGCCACTAACAAAGAATATTTTGGATAAGTGATATGTCACGAATAAACGAAATACATAAGTGAAAAGGAGCTCAAATGAGCCCGAGGTTCTATTTCGGAAATGGTTAAATCCACAAAAACAATGTATTTGACATAAATTGTGTGCTTTAACCAGATATACATTTTTTGTATCTTTTACTATTTTTTTTTTTTTAATCTGGTGACAGTATAGTTGCTGCTATTACTGTATAAATGAGGGCAATGATGTTTTTAATGACAACACATTATGCTAAATTCAATGTCCACTCTTGTAACTCCATGTTTTCAATTGCTTTCGAATGACCTAATGCTCGTTTGTGCTTTGAGAACAAACGCAGGCGGAAAAAAATGAATAACGTGCCCGAGCTTTTGCACTGGCTGTACAGCATCCATCTTGTTTTGTTTAAACGATCTTTATCAAGCGCTCTTCCACTGCGATGATTCAATTACGTTTTGTATTAAACGCGCAGTTTTATGATTTTTTAAATGTCACCGGAGGGTTGGAAGTGTGTCGACTACGGCTATTTTTATTTGTTTTCCAGACAGTCCTTCCAGCAAAATTTCATTTGCATGCTTTTTAAAAGCGGACGGACGCATCCAAAGGCAATCGCCATAGCTGTTCAGTTTAGCAAACAATATATGTTCACGTCAAACGCACACTCGGGTTCTTACAAAACGTGCTTTCAGCTAGAAACGCATTTGTATCCGCGCGCTTTGAGAGGCGTTCCTGTCTTTAAACTCATTTATCCTACATTAACACAATGCAAATAGGATATTATAACACCGGCTCTTTTACCCTGAGTTTTTGAGCGATCTTCTGCGCGCCAGAGGATTCGAGAGACGAATTGCATCGGAAACCTGAAACAACGGTATCCACTGGTGAAATTTCTCATTCTAATAGGTCTTTACTTTCCCACTATGTATTTACTGTTAATAAAAAAGTATTGTATTCCAGTAAAAAAAAAAAAGAAAAATAATAAAAAAAATAAAAAAAATAAAAATAAAAAAAAATTCTATAACGAAATTTTAGGGGGGATATGTTTGCAAACTCCCTGTGCGGGAAAAAATGTCTTGGACTCACATGACTTTCTCTACTCTTGTACTATTCTTACGAACGTTTATCCCCTTTCTTCACGTCAGTCGAGATAAAAATTAGCAGAAATTATTTTAGTGCTGATTTTATTATACGTGCAAAGGGGATATGGGTATTTTCCAAACTCACACAAATACGAAAGGAATATCTCCGAAATGGTTCACTTCACAACAAAATGTATTTGGATATAAATTGTGTTTTAGCAAGATCTACATTTTTCTATAGTAAGACTTGGTCTATCTCTTACGGTTTAGCAGTTATACAGAAGTCATCCAGGAAAATAGGACTACATGGGCTATAGCCACAAAATTCAAAATATACATTTCGTTTGCCATAAAAATATATCAAACATATGGCATTTTAATCAAAATCAGCTTAGGGCGGAGGAATCATTTTCAAAATCTTCGTGTCGCATCCTTAAAAGACATAAAACTTAAATACCAACTTTGGTTTTAGCCGACTTTGCTGTCCAGAGACACACTGACACACATAAGTACCTTTTTCTAAAAACGCATTTTTTAATTTAAGGGGCCTCAAAACATATATCTCTGATGAAATCTCGACATCGAATTTTTGAATGGAATACAATACTTCCTCTACTTACTATACGTAGTAGAGAAAGTAAAAAAGGTATTGCATTTGAATGAAAAATTCAATATCGAAATTTTATCGTGAATATATGTTTGCAAACTGCCGGGGGAAAAAAATAAAAATAAAATAAATAAAAAATAAAAGAATAAAAAGAAAAGATATTTCTGTCTGCATGTGTAAAGGATAAGTCTACTCTTTACAGGAACAATGTTCTATTATTTTAATTTTCTTAAAAAAAAAGCTCTAAAAATTGATTAATAAATTCTTTTTATTCTGAATGTCTTTGGCTTAATTGCTTAACCGTAAGAAATAGAAAAAATCATACTACACAAAAACATATCTTTTTTTTTTTTTTAAGCGAACCAGTTCCGAGAAATTCGGAAATTTGTCATTTGTTTTAATTTTCTAATACTCATACTCTTCCAGTCATTCGTTGGTTTTGCAAAGATAATGGAGTTTCAAAGCAATCACCTATCGGCCAGGTCTTAAATACTTGAGTAATGGTTAAGTATACTGTATTCCACTATTCCAACTAGGCAGCAAACGCCGAAATTTCAACCATCATCGCAATCTTTTTATTCAAAGATTTCTCTTCAAAATCTGTCTTTATATTGTTTATTAATTAATTATTCTTAAGATGGCAGGAAAGACAAAAAATTCTTATGTTGTAACTATTTTAAAGCTACAAAATATAAAAAAGCTATTAGCCAAAAATACAACAGAACTATTTCTGCTTTTTAAAGGTATCGTCATTGATTCCAGGTGCTCTTAGGTAGCTAAATAGTGAAATTAACTACTTCAAATTACATATTAATATCTAGCAATATTTACAACAGTGTTTGGAAACTGCTTTATACTGCAAAATATTCAACAATTTCTACAGAAAGAAACTAGCTACTTCTGAACTCCAAAGCTAGAAATTTTAAAGCTATTCTACAAAAAGGAAGAGAGCAAAAGCTACTGTGATTTCGCTTTCGGCAGCCTAAGTCATCTGTAAAAGCCGCTAAACTCGACTGCGGAAGCACGTGGCCAGCTAAAGTCGGTTGCCGTTTTGTAACCGAGCATCAGCGGACCCGCTTCCCGGCAGTCGAGCGCGCATCTGCCCACAGTAACCTGCCGAGAACGCCGAAGCTGGAGAAAACAAGTGCGCATGCGCAAAAGGCTACTAATTTTGCCTCGTTCCTACTTACCATCACATAATGCCTTTGCATTTCTGTTTTCTCCTGAGCTAATTTTTCGCACTCCAATTTTAAACTGAAAATTAAATAATTTTGCCGTGAAAGAAAATGGAACACGGATGTGCAACATTGGATTAAGACAGGAAAAGCGAAAAAAAGAAAATGCATTGGCCATGCCCCATTGAACACTAGTACAAAAAACATTTAACATCCAAGTACACAAAGCTGGAAAACTATTGGTTAGTAGGACAAAAAACATTCAAGCACATAGAGTAATTGACACTAGACGATCGCTTCGAGTTAGTGACGTAATCAAATGGAAAAAACTGAATGTTGTGAGCAAAGTTTTGAAAGCTATAGCATCCAAAGCGCGCAGATGATTTTGTGGCGTCAGAGACGCTTTTGTGTCCAGAGAAACTGTATAAAAACAAGTGAAATGTCCGTCAGCGAAGCTTTTACCACTTTCCTGTGCTCAAAGTGATCATCTAGTGTGAAGTATTCTTTCAGAGCAATTAAAAAGGTGTGTTATGAGTGTGCAGCCAGCCCAGACCCGTCACAGACCCACGGGATATGGAGATGGGAGGCAGCCGTGGCAGAAAAAACTTGTGCTCTCTTTTAATAGCAAATTCTTCATTTCATTTCCGCACACAGGGAAAGTTGCTTGGTGGATCAAACATTAAACCATATTCTGCAAGACCCAGTGCAGGAATATTTCACACAAAACACTTTTCAGCGGTTACATTTTGGGCCTTCCCAAGGAAATCTTCCATAAAAAGGAGATAATACTCAACAAGAATGCCTATGAATGCCTATCATCCACTTTTAATGGTAAAAAGGGAAATAAAGGATTAAAATATAACTAATATACACAACAGATACTGAATCTTTTGGACAATAAGATCGTGTAACCACCCGCGTTAGTCAATCCAGATTTAAGGACACGAGTTTCAGAACAGCTTAAAAAAAATGTTACATTTTTTAAGAGTAAACAATAATTTAGGGCTTCATTAGACACCCTTTCGTATACGAGTAGCTAAATTACACAACAGAAACCCCTTTTGTTCTCAACTGCTTCATTAAAATTATCTGGACTTGCTCAGTTTTTAACAGTCAACTTAGAGAATCTGAACTTCACTGTCAGTTGGGTTGTTTGATTACGTATTTTATTTTTTATTTTCGTTATGCTGACGTCATCAATAACAGGCTTTATTTTACGACGTTGAATAAATCGCCTATATCGCATGCACATGGGAGTCGGCAGACTTTTCCGGGAGGGGGGGCACATGTTAGAAGTTCGCAATCAGAATTATTTTGTTGTCAAAACTTATAGTATTTGTTGCTAATAACCGTATTTATATATGCTAAATAAAAATTGAACTTTGCATCAAAATTAAAACAATAGTTTGTCAGTAATTGAGTGCACATTAAGTTCGTTAACTTCAAGGGGCGGGGGGTACCGTGGCTCCTTGCCACCCCCCCCCCTCCTTAGTATGGCTTCCGTAGTTCAAAAAACATTCCACTGGCGTTGCAAACGCAATATTTTCATTCAATAATTGACATAAAATCGCTGTCAGGGTAAAAACTTCGGTAAACCCCAATGAAATTGTCGGTAAATCATTTACAAAAGGCACATTCCCTCATTTTGTATCTGTTTTTGAACAACACCTGAGTCAACGTGATCGTTTCTTCCGCAAATGTTGACATCAATACACTGTTTCAGCAGCAAACATCAAAAAGTATTCCTTGAGCGAACAAACCAACACAAAGATTTCAGTTTTAGTTTCACTTTTATAAATATTTGTGCTTGGCGGATGTTTGCAAGGAAGGAAATGTGTACTTCATTGTGAGCCTGTTGGTCAGGAACTCCTGTGTCGCGAAATGTGGTTCCTCCCAATGGCCTCAAGCCATTCCTACAAGAAAGCCTTCCTTGTGACGTCAGACCGTCTTCTTTGTGCTGCTCATTTCCTTTTGCTTGGGACCTTCATCTTGGGTTAATAAACTTGGGACAGAAGGGCGTAAGGTGGCGCTCAGCTATTCGCCTAGCCAGTAAACTTCACTAAAACACGTCCGAAAATCAGCAAAAACCCAAGTATATAAAATCAGAAGCTTCGTAGAAATAATACTTCATAAGGCAGGTTTAAACCGAAGGATCTTTCCATCTATTTCGCATGATTTATAGTTTATTAACTCAGTTGCGTAATATATGTTTATTTATAAGGTTAAGAAAATTTAAGTTTGATAATTCTGACTAGATTATGTTTAATAAATGGTGTTTAGGCCTAACACCTTACAGAAATACTGATTTACAAGATGTTGAGGTTATGAGTGCACAAACTTTAACACCAGCACCATTTTCCTCTATAGGTTGTGTAAATAAAAAATAAAATTGGTCGAATATTTGATTATCAGTATGTAACTATACCTTTATGGTTTAGTTCGATCAGCATAGGGACATACAGCTTTAGCTGAGTTATTGCTGCTAAAATGACTCGTTCAGCCACAAAATGATATTGCATATTCCGTCGTGTCTCTTGGAACACATATATGGACATATGTTTGGCAGTCGCGAGAAAGTGGAAGTTCAGGTATGTTGACACTACTCAGGTAATGTGTCCAATAATATCCTCTTTACCTTTCAATATAGATGAATTTGTTTTTACAATTTTTATTCGTTATATTTGAGTCTACCAGTACGTGGAATTTGTGTACTTCTGCCCCGCACACCCTGTATATGTAATTAATACATTGAAGGTACAGAACTTCACAATGGGCAAGATTTAATTTCCTTCTACGATGTTTTGTAACTGCATACAGAACTATAATTTACTTTTCCCTGCCTAACTTGATGATCCACCACCTGAGTAAAGATTCCTTCCCAGAGCAGTTTTTCTTTCTGCCAGGCCAGCCCCCCTTCTCCCCTCCCCGACAGTTTCGTCACCGCCGCCATGAGGGTGGGCGAAAAATGTACATAATATACTCACCATGACGTAATGCCTTTGAATTTCTATCTTTTCGCTGGCCAACTTTTCACACTCCAATTTAAGGCTACAACACGAGAAATGAAAGAGAGAAAAGAGAAATTAACGGCGAATAAAACAGGCAACTGTTAATGTCATTAGTGTTCATTAAAGCCTTTTCCCGTGCTCTCGCCAAAAGGACATCTGAAAAAAAAAAAAAAAAGAAGACCACATTCCGTGACGAAGAACTCTTCACATCTGCCTGACCTGGAAGAATATGGCGGCATTATTAACAACACACTGTCACTCTATCCGTCCTTTTTTTAGGTTAAAGGAGACAAAGCGTGAAAGCGTTTCTTCTCTGCGAGGCAGTACTTGCGGCATCTGAAATAAAACTCCACTAATTAACTCGTCTAGAAAGAAAGGAAAAGAAGGTTACATTTACAGGTCATGAAGCGTTTCGAGGAATAACAGATGTGACTACTGTCCGTCTTCATTAGCATGGATATGCACCTGATGGATTCCAGACAGATGACAGGCGCTTGCAAAGATTTCAACCCCCCCCCCCCCCCCCCCCCCAAGGCCTCTTTAACTGCCAAGCCATATCGCGATGGATCCGTTTCGAGATAATATTCGTGCTCGGTGTGTGGCGGACAGCTTTCGAGGCTCATCCTAGTACCACACCATCCACAGGAAGGCCTTCGTGTTAGGCAACTGTACCTCTCATTCTAGACGTGCCAGCAGATGGCAGTTTTGAGGTGCCAGGCAAATCTACGTCTCATTAGAGCACACAATTTATGTCAAATATAATTTTAGTAGCATTAACCATTTCCTAGATATTCCTCCTTATACCTGTAATGAAATCTGTAAATGTGCAATGGAGGTTTTCCTCCATTAAGAAGTACGAAGTAAACAAAATCTGATGTGTTGCACTCACATGACTTTCTCTACTCTTGTACTAACCATTGTAACAAACTCTTATTCCTATATCTCCATGTTAGTTAAGATAAACATTCCTACAAATTATCTTATTGCTTATTTCCTTGTAGGTACAAGGGGAATATTAGAATACAGAAGGCTTTGTGCGACAGTCAAATCTTTTTGACCTTTGAGATTCCGTTCTCTTTGCACGATTAACATATAAAAAAATGAACACCGATGATCCATTTCACGAAAGTTCTAAGTTTTCCGAAACTCACACACATTACAAAGAATATCACCGAAATGGTTCACCCTACATTAAAATTTATTGGGACATAAATTGTGTATTTTAGCAAGGTCTACATTTTTTGTATAGTATGATTTGGTCTATCTCTAACGGTTTACCAGTTATGCAAAAGTCCTCCAGAGTAAATACGACTACAGTGGCTATAGCCAGAAAATTCAAGATATACATTTCATTTGTCATCAAAATATCTCAAACATATGGTATTTTAATTAAAATCGTTAGAGCCATTTTCAAGAAAATCAAAATTTTCAAAAAATTTTCCATGTAAAGGGTAGTTTAGGGTGCGGCTATTTTCTTCAAAATCTTCGTGTCTCATCCTTGAACGACATTAAACTTAAATACCAACTTTGGTTTTTAACCGACTTTTCGTTTTTGAGTCATGCTGTCCACAGACTGACAGACACACACAGACCTTTTTCTAAAAATGCTTTTTTTTTTTTTGATTCAGGGGGTCTCAAAACATATATTTCCGGTGAAGTCTCGAGATCTACTTACCAGTAGAGAAAGTAACAAGAGCAAGATGGTATAAGGAAACTATGCAGTAAAGTGGGGTTAGATTTCCTAATGTTGGATACGATGACGTCACTTTGGTGTTATGGCAGATTCGAACTTTGCGATACTTGGGTTTGGCAAAGCGCTGGCCTGTGCTTATTTACTTGTACACTTACTAAAGAGCAATTACTCCGGTGGGCCGCGCATAGGACAGCTAACCCAAACACGTCACACCATCTCTACAAACATCCCTGCTCCGGGCTATTTATTGCCTTCAGCGCCACTCACTCCCTCCCTCCCTCTCTTTGAATTATTAGCCAAGTTTTCGTTTGTATGTCAAGGGCGTGAACGGATTTCACTGCTTGTCCAAATATCGCGTGCTTCCCACTGAAAATTTTATTTGGCTGATTTGTCAGATCTATTGGTTTTATGCAGTACTAACAAGATTTATTCACGCAATGTTTGGAAACCGTCTTGTTGACCTAGAAAGAATTTAAAAATTTACAAGTCCATGAAATACTAAGGAAGATGTTACAATATTAAAGCCATAATTCACTGCGAGATCACAGCGAGTACTGTCTGCCCACCAGAAGAAGGGAGCTGGAGGAATGTGCTATGTAAACATCCCGTGATTAACATCAGTACTGCCAACTAAACTTAGCCAAAAGTCGCCAAATCTTAAATTAAAAGTCGCAAGTAGAAATAGTTTTATTACGTAAGTCAAATGTTTTAAGACCTGGTCGCTTTGTGATAGCTTTGAAATTTCGTTATATTTGCATGACCAGGAGCAAAAATCCGAATAACTTCCTATTTGAGAAGGGTATTTGCAAATTAAAACCAATAATATGGAATATCTCGTAATTCTACACAGAAAAAAAAATCATTTACACTTACGAGCGTGGCCGAGCGGTTAGAACCCTTGACACTCACCGAAGCGACCTGGCTTCGATCCCAGGCTTCAGAATGTGGGGTGTGTGGTGGGCACAATCGCGCAGGGACGGGTTTTCTAGGGGTTCTCCAGTTTCCTCTGGTCAGTCAAACACCAGGTATGATAGTGAGGAAGAGGATGATATGAAATGCAGGCGAAATGGATGATACGAAGGGTGATAATGGAGCAATGAATGGCGGGGAAAACCGGAGAACCCACTTCCAAACTCAGGGAAGGATGAGGAATAATCCTGGCTGGAGAAAAATTTCTACCCCCCCTGCCGGGAATCGAACCCGGGACCCCTTGCACAGCAGGCAGGTGCTCTACCAACTGCGCTACTCGAATCTTCGCTGTCTCACACACGAATGAGGATTTCAATTAGGTGCCAGCATACGTTTAATCAGATGGAAGGAAATTGGAATGGATGGCGTTTATTTCGTAGCACAAATAAGTCACTTGGTATCGTAAAGCGGTGAAATAAAAAGCATCGAGTTTGCTAATGAAGCGCCTTGGCTTTTCTGCGGATCTAGTGGACAGGCAGGCCGGTATTTATGTAGCTTCTGCTCTCAACAGCTGTCCTGGTGCGCATCCTGCGACTCGTTAAATCTGTCAGGAAAAAGGTTTACCTTGGCAGAGAAATAGCTCCTGCACGCTCCAGTTAATACTGTCAAGATAGGGCCCATAAAATTCCCCTCTTCAATTTTATAGGTTTGGGAATATATGGCCTCAACGTCTCATTAAGAACACAGGATCGGTTTCTGTGCTGTCAAACCTGTGCCGAGGTTATTACCCCTCATGACTTTCTTATCGTGATCTATGCATTATTTATGTGGCAGCAGACTCCTTCTTTCTGATGAACAGGCTTTTAGGGAAGGTTATCTTGGCATTAATTACTGAAAGTAGTACAACCTTTCATGGCCTTCCACACATGAGTGAGGGGAGCATTTTTACAAGCTCATACAAAGCTGCATTAACCTTCTGTCTTGAGTAAACGATATGTTAGGCCAAGATTTCAGAGTGTTTTATAGTGTTATTTTCATGCTATACTAGCCTTTAACAGTAAAAGACAAGTATTTTTGGCCAAATTTAAATAGAAATGGAGGGCTTTAAATAGGAGGGCTTACGTCGCGGTAATGTAGGATATGAGATTGGGAAAAAAAACAGACAGAGGTGGAAGGAGTTAGTGGGTTCCTAAATTATGTCAATTAATTTCAGAAGGAAAATTCACAAAGCTCGCCCTGTCAATTCTTCCCCATAAGCTGTACGAGGCCCTTGACCAATGGAATGTGTTGGGCTATCTTTATCATTGCAGTGTTTTGGAGCCAAGTGTAATCCCATCACAATAAACGCGTGCCATCACACCATTTATTTTATGTGGGCTCTCCCCATCCTTCACCACAGGCACATTTGGCTCCAGTAGCTGAAATTTTAATTCGCAACACTCAGATTTGAATGGACGGGCAGTCTATTTTATCTACGATTACGACTTCCTTCGGAAGGGACATAAAGCCGGTAGTCTCGTGTGATAAATTTATGGCAAATAAAAGAACCTCACGTCTGATAAAGGACTCTGAGCAAAATTACGCGTAATTTAGAATTGAACGCTCAGAATCACTGCAAAGAGCGCCCATAAATAATTTTTTGTGTGTTGATATGTATATGAAAACCATAATTATAAAAAACGAAAAGTTCGTATTGAAGTTTAGCACCTTCTAAACACGTGACACAAAAAATTCCTCCATTTCGAACTACCCTTTACATGGTATATTTCTCGAATTTTTTTTTCTTGCTCCCAAAAACGGTTCAAACGAGTTTGATTAATGTGGCATATATTAAAGATATTTACGTACACAAATAAAATGGATCTCTAGTCGACGAGTAGAAAGTCATTTTAACTAATCTGTAAGAAAACTCTTAAAGCTCTTTTTATGAGTGCCGAGCGTACGTTTTCCAAAGTGTTTGGGCCCAGAAACAGAGCAAGGTTATGTCTGATTCGCCTACTAGGAATGGGAAAATAACAATTGGAATTCAAAAAGAAAAGGAAAGGTTTTGGGTAGGTATGCAAAAATCGAAGAGAAAATAAACTATGTTGTTTATTTACATAAATTTACACAGGCATGCTACTGAAATTGATAAGAGAAAAAATCAAGATTACAAGTAGCGAAGTTTAACATCCAGAAACAGCTATTAATGCACTCTCCCTGAAAAAGAACAAAACAGAACGTACCATTTCACTTCCTCATTAAACCAAGGCGTCAAATTGGTATTCCATGCTGAATAATTCACGAGTGATGTCATTAATTACCTATTCAACAGTACGACTTGTTCTTTTTGTGGTTGCAAGCAACTCGGCATGGCTGTGAAAGATAAAACGATATCATTTTTTAGCCTAGAGGTTCTTGGAAACCACCTCAGCTGCAACAATTCAAATAAATAAGAAGTAGCGGACAGAAAAGGAGGAGCTCTCGCTGAAATAGGACATTCAATTATTAACAGCCATGCAATAAATAATATACCTGTAATATTAAAAGCACACATTCAATTTTTTTCAGAATTTATTTCAATGCACTCTGATATATTAGGTTAATTCAAAACCTATGCTATACATATATCAACACATTTATTAAAATGTCATGTTGTTCAGCTTTAAACAAAGTTAACAAATGGCAACAAGTGCCAATAAGATCTGAAATATTGGGTATAAATTTATATTGAACAAACACACAGTTCACCAATACCTAACAGGTCATTCACATAACCTGCATTTCTGACAGCAGAAGGTATGCCAAAACTGGCACTTGTAGTTTTCTGTGCAGTCATAAATAGAAATTTCATTTTTAATTCGATATAATCATTGGAAGCCCTGTATTGATATTTTAGATACCTACATATTTTCAAAATAGTACTGTTAATGTTACATTCACATAACGTTCTCTCCCCCTTCAACAAGCTACTCTTAAAAAGCTAATTCCTCCATCTACTTCACGTTAATCGCGGTAAACATCACATATTTTCTTGTAGGTACAATGGAAACTGGCTTAAGCGATAGTTCAGTCTTTTAAGAGCTGCTCGCTATATGATAGCTTTGACACTCCGTTCTCTTTGTATGACCAGGAGTGTATATAATGTCCATTTGAGAAATGCATTTAAAAATTGTTTTAACGAAATCTATTTGCTAAAATATCTTAGTATACAAAATGTTTTTAAAAAAAGTGATTTAAAAATCTACGTAAAACAGCTTACGTTACATTTAAATACATTCCTAGTCGAAAAACTCGGAAAAACTCTCCATCGGAATTAGTTTTCCATTACTTGTAGCCAAAATGTCAGCTTCAGATGGCTGAAATTAGGGAAACTACTTATGGGCGTCGGCACTTTTTTCAGGGGGAGGGGTGTATGTTGGAACTTTGCAATCAAACAATATTACTTCATTATTCTGTTATCAAAAGTATTTGTTGCGAATAACCGTAATAATTTTCCTAAATAAAAATTGTTCTTTATATGAAAATTAAAACAAGTCTAATAGTAATTGATTGCACATTAGTTTCATTAATTTCTAAGGGGGGACCACGGCCTCCTTTGCCCCTAAAACCGCTTCATACTACCTAACGTAACAAAGAGTTAACCCTCTTCTAGAAAAATGGCTCCACAATAGCTGAAATTACACTCATATTTTCTAATAGTTTACTAAAGCAACGACAGTTGGTGAAATCACACAGTTGGAACATTAAATATGCATAAATTCAGCCCAAGCATGATTTACAGTCATGTAATTACATTAAAATCATTAAACATGTATTTGGAGAAGTTGGTATGTGCACCTTCAAATGTTCGGCTTGCTTCCCCCTCCCGCCCTTCCAATGCCGTATAACGGATCCGTTTCGCTAGAAATCCGAAGCCTTCCTGTGTGTCATGAACCACTCTCCCCTGTAATTCGTTTCGGTTTAACAAAAGAAAAAGAAAACCTTGGGTAGCAGCAGCCTTTTCCGATTAGCCTCGCTTAAACGCAAGAGAGGAGTGAATCAAAGCTCTGGTAACATATCTGATACGGCAATAAAAACCGGCAAATTAAAATTAATTACTTATGTTTGCAGACAAGTTAAAACCACGGCCGTGCCTCATTTCTTTCTCTGGCCTCTTCAACAAGAGTTTCTTTTTCTCTCAAAGGTTGGGCAGTGAATCAAAGTGACGGGATCGGTTTATGAGCTGCAGCTGTTTCTCATTTGACTACTCAAGTCTGCCTGCCTACGTCTCGCTATGATTTAGGGCAACACACCATTCATTTCAACAATAGGGACGACCACACCACGTTCAAACGCCTCATTAAGAGCTTCCTGTGAACACTGTTTCGCTTTTATTTCGCTTCAAACAAACGACAGTCATAATCGCCAGCTGATGAACACACTTTGTCATTTATTTATACGTTCAAGAACAACATTTTCCTTTCCTCTGCACACGCATTTGTTCTTCTCGATTAAGACAGACTATTTTGGTGCTTGTTGCCGCGCCGTGTCGTGTTCAACGGCCCACGTTCACTACATTGTCCTTGTTGCCAAGCCCACTCACTGGATTTATGTTGCCAATCTCAAAAAATCTGAAGTCACATGACTTTCTCCACTCTTGTATTAACTATTCTTACACACTAATTATGACAACGTGTGAATAAAAAAAAGTCACGTGAAAATCATTCAATTTCTGAAGACGGCCATGGATTTTGAGATGGCCGTTTAGTTTTAAAATTCAAATCCAGAAGGCCATGAAAGCATGATGTTTATAAATCTGACCCATCTTCACCATAATAACGTCCGCAGTGAAAGCTTTTTACAAAAGTTTATTCCTATATTTCATGTTAATGACATAAATATTTGCAGAGATTGTCTTATTACATATTTTCTTGTATTTACAATCGGAATTAGGCAATAAGGCTTAAAAGACAGTCAAATGTTTTAAGAGCCAATCGTTTTATGACGGCGAGATGCTCCGTGGTGATGTATGAGGCTTGCATTCGTGGGTTCGGTTCCTGCGGCAGGTCTTCCTGACCTTTTTTTTTTTCCCCTCGGGGGTTTTCGCGGGTTACTAGGCAAATGTTAACATCCCCGAATTTCTAGTCCTTTCACTTTATTTCATGTTATTTCCATCCGGTTTTTGAGGGTGTCTCTCGTGGGTGGTGACTGCGCTCTGGTGCCGAGGTGGCGCGGCGGTCGTTTGTCCTGGTGAGGGGGGCAATAATAGAAACCTGGAATTCTGACAAAGAATAGGGCGTAGAATTTATGATACGACAAAAGGTATTCTTGACCAAATAGTAGAAAATATTAAAATGGACACAATATTTACGTCTTTGGTATTTTAACGTTTAAAAACCTGCTATTGTATATCACATTGTTGGATTTTAAAAATTTCCAGGACATACTATGGTAGAGGATATCTTTTTATTTTATTTTTTTTAATGAGATTAAAATTTTATAAACCTCTTGAGCTAGGCCTAGGTATAAGGCCTAGAGGCTGGAATGGAAAATTATTTCGCGGAGAAAAAAGGTTAAATAGCAATGAACTAAAGCATTGCCGATTATTTTAGTAGTGATAAAATTAATTAATTCGTCGCTAGCTATGATTTGTGCGTGGACCAAGGAATGAAACAGTTGAACGCCGTACTTGAAGCTTGTGTAAACCAAAACAGTACAAAAGCAAGGAGTTCCTTTGTCAATTTTATGCGCACCGTCACAGCCATGCGAAACAGCACAGCAGTAATCTGTTGTGGAAGGCAGCGAAGTGCAGAAAGAACATTCGCTATCGCGGAATTTCTTTACGCAAGAGTAGAGCTCAATCTGCCTGTCACTGTACGCCTTTTAACATAATGGTCAATCGGTTATCGGGGCCGACACAAAGTGGCAGCCAAGCGGAAATAACCACCCCCCCCCCCCTCACAACAGTCCAACAATGACGGCCTGCCGGCCACGTCTATCTCGTCACGTATTGCATTATTTTGTAATCTACACTTTTCCACTCCATGAAGAAGCCAAATCAGTGCTTTTTTCCCCTCCGTTCACGTCAATGTGATACTTTTAAGTGCACTGGGGCAAACATTCGCATTAATAATTCCGGAACGGGATCATAGTAATGAAAACCGTGCAATTTGTACGGCATCGCAAGCATGAGCACAAGGCAGAAAATTAATTGGCACTTTCCTTACAACGGGGGACTCGCAAACTGCACACGCCAATTTAGTCTCTTAGCTGCCTGTTGCCAGATGCGTGTTTGTTCCCGTTTGTCGCTCATTTGTCCCGTATTTAGCGTACTCACATTTCAATATCATTTTGTACAACAAGAAATTCATTACAATTTATAACCAAACTAATTTGATTGCAATACGGTCGCCCGCATTCAGGAGGTTGTGTGCTCGATTCCCGTGGTTGGCCTTGCTCATTCATGGTTTTTTTCGAGTTTTCCCCTGGTCCCTAGGGAAGGAAATTACCCTTTGCGCACTTCAACTCCTGATGTCGACGTAATGGTGGCGCTGTAGTCGTCTGTCCTGCCGGGGAGATCCGAACTGTCTCGACTGCTCATTGGGGAAATAAAACAATTGGCACCAACTCGTGTCATCTATCGACAGCAGCATGGCGTAAATTAGTTGTCGATTGTTCACCAATAATAAACGATTTGGGAACCAAACAAAAACAGCTCGTGGGTCGGTTTCGACACCGAGCATCCATTTTTTCCGGTTGGGGGGGGGGCATTAATCATTTCCGAGATATTCTCTGTGATAATCTAACTCGAATTAATAAGAAGTAGATAACAGAAACAACTTTTATCTACGTATCAGAGCAAGTGATATTTCAATTAATGGGGGAATTTTTAGTTTTAGTGACACTAACATTTGAAGCTCAGGTAAACTTCAAACTAGCTGAACAACAGACATTTTAAATAACAACACTGTAAGTGCAAATGTTATTTCACTATTTTAATTAGTTTTATTCTAGTTTGATGCTGATATGGTAACCACACGTTTATGCTCGACCATTTTAATCATGCATTTTGTTTTCTAAACTCGAACTAGCTGTTATTCGATTGAACATACGAGAATTGATAATTTCTCTTTCAACTGCGTGGGAATGTGCACAAACGAAGTATTGATTGCTACATGCGGAACTTTTGATTGGTGGTTAGCAGTGTTCTTAAGAACAGGTGCACATTTGATTTGTGGTTAGCAGTATCGTTATGCTTTGGCGGATACAGGATCCATTACAGTGGCGTATAAGCGAACATTTTGACATGGTCGAGCATAAATGTTTATAATTCTGATACACAAAAGAGTTGAACTCGAAGCTACTTTGGGTATACTTACTTATGGTATTGCGCCTGAAGGAAGTTAAATTCCTCCTTAATTCGGTCACACGATTCACCTACAGTAAACTTAAAGGGCTGTCCCGGCTGTGGTGGACCCTGAAACAAACAAAAAACAAACTTATGTTAGCATCTGCCAATGGTTTTAGCTCATTAATATCTAATAACAGCCAACGCATAATTTGAGGCAAGCCGAGAAGAAGATTCATTAACATTTATGCAATCGCTGTGTTGTTAATAGATAGTTATCACATTAAAAACCATTCATAATCCACTAATAATGGCATGCCTGCTATAATCGTTTGCAAGGAATGACGTCATTGCCTTCGTCTGTACACGTTCCTGTAAGGGAGAAAATTAAAATCTAACAAGCACGCTAGAACACATATAAGGGAATTGGCTTATTAAAAGGTTATTCTGTAAGAAGTAAATGTGAATATTACGTTGTTTATTTGAATATGAATGGGTAAAGGATTGGAAAGAGCGTATATGGGAAGCAAAAATGAGACGAATTACACAAGGAAATTACTACAATTAAAACAGTGGTATAATTGAGGGGAAACACAGGGTTACTTTTCCCCCTCCTACTTCCCCTTTACTGGTGACGTAATAGATGAGGGCAAGGAAGAATGTTGGGAGTATTCCGGTTGGAATTTGTAACTTGACACCTTGACGCCCGACACTGACTTTATTTTGTGAAACTGAAAGTGGTGCAAACGTAAGTCACTTTTACCCTGCATGGCCACGCCACTAAGCCAATGTTATTTTAACGACATACGATGACAGAGAATACATTGGCGGTTGTGATAGGAAATATAAAAACCTTAAAAAAGTGAAACAATTATTTAATAATGAGCGCTAAACTTTTCGTGACTGATATTTTTGTCAACTGCAGGTCCAACTTCAAACGTTTGTCCTCCGTTTTCTCTGAAAGTTTTCTTATTTGATTTGTTCTGAAAAATCACTTGAGAGAGGAACTTCTAAGCTTTGAAATGACCTGAAAAAAGGTTTGGCATGTTATTCTCATCTGGAGATATTTATTCAAAAGGTCAGCGTGACTAACTGACATGAGTTTGTGACTAACTGACACTTGTGAAAATTGTAATACTTTGTCTTTATTTACGTGGTATAACATTTGGTAAATCATAGTGTTACGTATTATATATCGCGCTTATTTTTAGTGTTTTGGAAATATATGGGTAAGAAGTGAAATTTGAACCCATATTCACGTTAAAAACATTTATTTTTCACTTCATAAGATCATCTTTCCTCAGTAAAAAAAGTGAAACATTAATTTCAAATTTTAACAGTCGGTATGACATGTTCGCGGAATTGCTCTATAACCATTTTCGAGAAAATCAAAATTTTCCATGTAAGGGGCAGTTTAGGGTGGAGGAATTTTCTTCGTGTTACATCCTTAAATTTAAATACCAACTTTGGCTTTTAAGCGATTTTTCGTTTTTGAGTTACAGACTGACGCGCAGAGACATGGACCTTTTTCTAAAAATGTTTTTTTTTTTTTTTTTTTTTTTTTTTTTTTTTTTTTTTTTTTTTTTTTTAATTCCGTTGAAATCTCGACATCGAATTTTAGGTGGAATAAATACTTCCTCTACCTGGTAGAGAGTGAAAAATATGACCACAAATATGGTATAATTTGAGTGCCATTTCCTCAGCCACAGAGGTGTGGACGTCATTGTTGCGTGCTGAAGCAGGTGATGCATGAAAGGCTATTTGTCATACCCGTTGGGAACATAGGTGAAAACTTTCTCCAGAAAGTCTTGTTGTTTATTAGTGAAGTAATATTAGTTGGCAAACAAATGATTATAGTCGAGGACGGCGGTTCTGAAATAGGAGTTCCACCCATCGAAGGAAACTGGGATGGGTGCGAGTTAATACAAGCGTGGTGAGGGGGGGGGTGGGGGGGGGGGGGGGTATTAAGTAGGCCTGTCCAACCCGAGGCTAACATGCAACCAACCGCTCCTTGGGTGATGTTTAGATCCACGAAATTACACGTTTCGCGAAGAGCTCTCCCATTATTACAGTGTTCGGGATGTGCACAAAAAAGTGTGGATAAAGAACTCCCCAGCCCTAGGGAGAAGCAATTTCTCTCTCGTGTTATTACATGCTGTTGGAAGAGGAAGAAAAACGACGACTGCAAGAGGACAAAAAGAAAAGCTCGAGATGCAAGAAGGAAGGATAGAAAGAGAGGAGAGGGGGGGGGGGGGGGGGAACGCTTGGAGGTTTAGAAAAGATTGAAGCTCTTGCTGGTGTATTCATTGATGTTGTGGGGCGATTGATTCGATGGTTGTTAAAGTAAACTGCTGTTTAAAGATGCTGCCAGTAACGGGGAGAGTAATTTTCTTGTCGGGTTCAACTGAGTGTGAATTTCTTCCTTCCTCGATCCTGCCTGCCTTCATGCCTACCTCGGAAATATGGAAATATATTTCATCCTGTTGCTGCATTTCTTTACTCCAATTTGAAAAAGAACACGTAAGGAAATCTTTGCTGCAATCAGTGTCTAACGTTTCCTTCTATTTTGCAAAAAAAAAAAAAAAAAAAAAACACACGATTTTGTCTACACACAGAATTACATCTCTTTCTCTACTCCGTCTACAACAAATAATTCATAATATTTTCTATACGACTGACATAGAAATGCAACGTCTAACATTAACACACCTTTCTCTACTTGCTTTTTTTTTTTTTTTTTTTTTTTCCTGTGGTATTTGTGGTTTTTCAACAGTGCTTTTGCATGGTGTTTTTCCTGTATTTTATAATTTATTTATAGTATCCAAAGTAAGTCTAAAAGTTGTAGGGATAAAATCACCTCTACAAATATTTACCTCAGAAGAATAACAGTCTGCGAGCTATTTTATGCAAGAGTGAGCAGAGAAAGTCATATGAGAGTTATACATAAGGTTTCTTTTGTTTTTTGCCAGGGTCGTGTTCATTCCTCTAGAAAGGTAGATAATCTGAAACATTAGGCAACTCAGCACTAAGGTTTTGTTAACTAACTGCTCACACAAGTACTCTCAAAGCTTGTAAGCTCTTGAAATGTCTCTTGGTGAAAAAGAATGAAGTCTTATAATATTTGTCATGGTTCTTCCCACTGCCATTCGTCACGCTTTTCATTCGTTAGTGTCTGCGATCCGTTTTTGCAGTATCATACAAGTTAATAAACAAGTAAACATGGCAGAAGGAATAACAGACAAACAGAAACAGGAGTCTTTGTTAAAGGCCACAGCAAACAGTACACAGTTAAGCCAGTTGTGACGCAGCTTATTTGAAGTGCCGTTATCTATAATGCTGGGTTTACTTTGGTGCACTAGTTTGCAAATAAAAGCTGCGTAAATCTTTGTCAGCATCTGTCTAACCTTCTACTTTTACTACTGTTTACTAGCTTATCGCTACATTTAGCCTTAGGTTGCACTTGACCAACTGTCTTGCGCTTCTTAGGATGCATTTAAACATATTACACAAGACATTAAAACTCTCAGGACATTTAAATGACAAAAAGTAAAAATACAATACCTGGAATACTATACAAAGCACTGAACAACGACGAATATCAGTTTGTAATGAAGATTTCTCGTTAATGCAGCTGAGTGGGTTTCATATTCTCGTATTTGGATTACCTCGTCGTTATTTATAGAGAAAATATCACTCAGAAGAAATAATAGCAGCTTACCTAACCTCAATATACAAACAACGTACTCAAAGCTACTAAGAAAACACAAGAAAGTCGAAACAAAAGACAGACCATATTTGTGGTACCAATGCCAAAGACAAAGGAACTCGCTGTTCTTTTATTACTCTGTGTAGCCGTGAAAACGTACTTAGTTATTCTTATGTTGGCAATCTTCGAGCTAGTGCGATTATCATTGACAAACATACAGAAGCTCTTGCGATCTTTTGTAGGGATTACATAAAATTAAATAATTGTGTGTGGAAGTTTAAACTTGTTTTGTAATACCACGCCTAAGCAGTGTAGATAATGATGATAAAGATAACATAATATAGCTGAAATGTGTATTAACATCCCTTCATTACGCTTAAATAGTACAGCAGCTAAAAACTATTTCTGTTTAGGTTATGTGGTACTTTAGAAAAAAGCAATTCTGAATGAGATTTAGCCTCCACTGACACGGTTTTGCCACCAACTCAGCAGGACGGGCTAAAACTTGTTAAAGTTAACCACATGGTGCACTTTGGGCGTAATTTTTCCTTGACTGCTCATTACCTTTCGTAAGAGCGTTAATGCCTAACTTCAGCAGGAGGCCCAAGGGCTAATAAGGATGAAATTACTTACTCTAACTCAAATGAGAGCAGAGATAATAACCGGTGTGCATATGCCTCATTAGCTTGTAAAGAACTCCCCAATTAAAGGCAAATTCTATACAATTTATAGTCAACTGATCCCGTTTCTGGGAAAAGAAGGGGCTGAAATCGTAAACCAAAACCCAAACGAGGAGAGAAATAAGGGGAAATCTCACACCTCTGAAATACAGAATTAACTGTAAACTGAGCCGTAAAATGCTCACGTAAAATGCATTTAGTCACTGAAATATGTGTTGCACTTACATGATTTACATGACTTCTGCACATGACCTTCCTTACTTCTAACTGTTGTTAATATTACTTGGTTATAGGCGTGTGTAAGTATAAACTCTTTTCAAAACAGCGTGCTATGTGATAGCTTGAATTTCCGTTCTCTTTGTGTGGCCAAGAGAGGGAGAAAAAGAATAAGGGCTTTTAAAACACAAATCAATAACAAGAAATACTACTTGGAAAGGGTTAACTCCACAAAAAAGACAAATTGTACCTCTTAACGAGATATTTTTAAATATAATTTTGTATATCTCTTACGGTTTACCTGTTATGCGAATGAAGAGGATTTCAGATGTTTCCAAAAAATTCAAGATATGCATTTCGTCATAAAAATATCTTATTTTAACCAGCCATTTTTGAGAAAATCAAATTATCGAAAAAATGTAGGCTGGGCTTGGGAGAACTTAAATGTGAAGTTTGGTATTTAATCAGCTTTTGTTTTTGAGCTATGTTATTCTGACATACACACAGACCAACCTTTTTCTAAAAAATTCCCTTTTTATTCAGTAGCTTCAAAACACGTATTTCCGGTGAAATTTGATATCAATTTTGGGGTAGAATAAAATACTTCCTCTATTTACTGTAAGTGCATAATAAAAATGCAAAAATGTGAGAATTGTATCAGTCATATTATATAATATAAACAGATTTAATTCCCTATTAAAATTATTTCCATTATTTCCATTATTATTATTATTATTATTATTATTATTATTATTATTATTATTATTATTATTACGCTCGCATTTCAAGCTATCCAATAAAAACCATTAAATTAGGATTTTCATAGATGTATTGCATAAAGTGGGAAAATTTCACGTCACAAAATAAATGTATTAACTCTACTCGTTCTCCTAATTTTTCAGGCCTTAAATCAATGTAGTAAACATGCATGTGTTAGAAGGGAGTGTCTTATTTTCTTTGTGATATATTAACCCGAGGAGGTGGTGGAATTTGGCTGCATGCTCTTTTAGACAGCGAGCGACCTTGAATGGTAACTGACGACTAAAGCAGGTAGGAATGAAAGATGTTGCCAACTTAATGGCGCGTAACTTGCCATACAACGGTTCATTAAGCACCACTATGCTATCAGACCGTGATGGATCAGAGATTCCCGCTGCCAAACAGAATAATATGCATTTGAAAATGACAAATGATGGGGAAAACGAGCTCTTGGTGCAATCACAGTGGCTATAAATAAAACTTATTTTCGTGGGCAGCTTCTAGTCAAAGGACGCGCGGGATTGCGCATGCGTGCACGAGAAAGACAGAAGAAACCTCTTCTAGCCTACCTTCTGACTGACGTTCGAGAAATTCAGGCGTCATTCTGTTGACAGTTGACGTCACAAGCGTGGAGCAATGGCAAGCTGACTGATAGATCGGTAGATTAAAATGGTCGGTTTATACTCTAACAGCCTTTAAACTTATTTATTGTCCAGGAGTCCTTCTCCATTATTGGAGATTATATATTACATATTGTGAAAAATGACACTTTCAGTTACTTTAAACGTCCGTCTATTTCTCTTCTAAAACTGAACCACAAAAATATATTCCCTGTTTTATTGGTAACATAATTTACAATTCGTTGTGACCTTAGCAACTAGCTTATACCGAGACGAAGTGCCACGAATTCTCTGAAAAATACATATTTTCTCGAGAAACTTCTCATAAACAAGCCGAACAGTCTATAATCGACCTCTACTCCGGCCCGTCTATTGTCCTTGTTTATTGGCCGCGCGTTATCCAACGTCGTGGTGTGAGGTACCTAGAACTTGAAAGCCTTTTTCACGAGCGGTTATACTTGGCTTCATCTTTAAATATTCCCATTGTGTGCAGATGTTTCCTCAGATGGCAGTATCCAGTTAATAGTCTAATTTCATTTCCTATTAATTGCAGTATGTCTGCAGTTAATGATTAGAAACCCCTCCATCAATTTTATGTTCATCTATATGACTTGCACGTCATAGAGAATCCAGATGTGGTTACATTTTTGACCCCCAACAATGTTGTCCCAAACACAGGTGTAGAATTCAACCTTGGATATGTGGCGAATCTCCCAGGAGGACATGTGGATATTCTGGGCAATTAAAGAGCAGATGAAGCAGATAAGAAGGAACTGAGGAACCTGAAGCAGAACTTGCAGCACCTCGAACTGCTCAAATTTATTAGGTTAAAGTTCTTACGGGGAACGACTGTCCTTGGTACCTGTGCAGGATGGGTTAGCAAGTGTCTCCAAGCAGATGGGCCCTCATTTTTGGCTGTAAATTCCCAAAATTGGAGGCACCCCCAACCATTAGAGTCCAGAGCCTGGTTCAGTCTTCTGGGTCGTTAACACTGGGGATGCACAAAAGGCTTTTCGGGCCATAAACACGTGCAGCAATATGGACATCCCTGGAGCTTGCGGAAGGAAGCGCTGGAAGAAGCGGCAGTGGCAACGGGTTCGTGATGAATGCTTCTATTGCACTTCTCCCCGGGCGGAAGTGACGTCAGTTTGCTCTGACGTGTACCAGCAGCAGCAGTCAAATATTAGAGTAGTAGCAGGCAGGTCGCTTGTGTGCATAGCGCCCCGCCACATTTGTTAGACTTGAGCACACACAGCTACAAGCTTTCCCCTTTCTTACCTGCCATTGTTAACAACCGCCGCTGTACAGTGCGTCTAAAGCTTATTCAGTTCTTGCAACGACCTCTCGAGCAGCCGAGGCTGTTTCAAGAAAACTGTCGCATACCAATATGGCAGCCAATCTTACGGAATTTCCAGATATGGTGCCAAAAAATGTTCAAACATTTTCGGACTCCATGAAAATGAAACCAACATTTAAAAAAACGAGCCCTATGCGCTGCAGTCACATGACCATACAAACTAGTCTATGAGATTTAACTTGCCAGGTCCAAAAAAGAAAGAGACAGCAACACCCTCTAGTTGTCTCTCTCTTCGTGGTGACCAACAACGCCCGCATGTTTATGAAATGTCAGTGGTTTTTCTCCTTTGGAAAATATATCCATGGTGGTTAAATTATGCAATGAGTCATACAAAGTTATATTTTCGCTTTTTTGTCATTTTCTTATTTTTATATTCTGTCGCAGTTTCGCAAGTGTTTGCAGTTGTCTCATAGATGTTTTCTTTTTTCGTATCTTCTAAGTATTGTCTATAATATTTCTTACAATTAGAAATATATTTTTCTGCGAACTTGGAGAGTAAGTTGCATAGAAAGGGACATGCAAAAAAGCAGGACAGTTCAGTATGGCTGTTAAGATGGTAAATCCTCGTGCCGCATACTTAGAAAATGCCAAGTTTGGTATTTAAGCAACTTTTCGTTTTTGAGTGGGTTAGATGCTAAACTTAGTTCAATTCAGCATCTTCTAAAAATGGATACAAATGCTTTCAAGGAGATCCCCCCCCCCTACGGACTACCCCTTCAATGGAACATTTTCCAAAAATTTTAATCTTCTCAAAAATGCCTCTAACGATTTTAATTAAGATACCATATTTACTTCCTCCACTGGTCAGTTTTAGAAAAAGGTCCGTGTGTGTGTGTGTGTGTGTGTTAGTGTGTGTGTGTGTGTGTCTGTCAGTCTGTGGACAGCATAACTCAAAAGTGAAAAGTCGGTTAGAAACCAAAGTTGGTATTTAAGTTTAATGTCTTTCAAGGTTGCGACACGAAGATTTTGAAGAAAATAGCTCCACTCTAAACTACCCTTTACATGGAACATTTTTTTAAAATTTTGATTTTCTTGAAAATGGATCTAACGATTTTGATTAAAATGTCATATGTTTGAGATATTTTGATGATAAATGAAATGTGTATCTTGAATTTTCTGGCTATAGCCCCTGTAGTCGTATTTACTCTGGACGACTTTTGCATAACTGGTAAACCGTTACAGATAGACCAAATCATACTATACAAAAAATGTAGATCTTGCTAAAATACACTTTTTTTGTAGAGTGAACCATTTCGGAGATATTCCTTGTTCGCTCAAGGCCTAGTGCATTCTAATATTCCCCTTGTACCTACAAGGAAATAAGCAATAAGATAATTTGTACGAATGTTTGTCTCAATTAACACGAAGAAGATATAGGAATAAGAATGATTAGTACAAGAGTAGAGAAAGTCATGTGAGTGCAACACATGAGAATTTTCGTTGCTGTATCTATCACAGTGAACAATCAACGTTCTTGACAAAGCCAAAGAACTGTTTGCACATTGTAACCGTTTCATGCAAGGCTTTAAGTGACACAGTGTTTTCAATTTTGGTGTTGTTGGTGCGCTGCGCCCCTGAGATAGAAGATTTTAACCGTGCCCTTCAGGTTATTACGCAAACAATAACTGTAGCCTGAGGAGGGAAGGAGGGGGGAGGGAGGGAGAGGGGGAGAGAATTCACATCACATTTCCATTCGAGTCTGAAGAGGTAATCCGCTTCATTTAGCTTTCCTCTAGCGGAAACAGTGTCTGGGGGTGTGAGAAAACCGGGGCTTGAAAAGCAGCAGACGCGCAGGAGGAGGTAAAGAGGATTTTAGTTGGTATTGTTGACTTTATAGAAGTGAAGCACTTGCTCGCTCTCTCACTCACTCACTCCGCAGCACACCGAGTTTGCTTTTTGGATGTGTTGGGTTGAATTGAGTGAGATGAAACTTGTGGGGGTTGTGTTTGTTATGTGGAGGGTGGAGGGAGATGTGGTGGCTTGCTTCAGGAGGGTGGGTGGGTGGCTGAACGAGCATCTTCGCCGACGCTCCGCTCCGTCCTTGTGCTCCTTCTTGGCTTAACTCAAGTGCTGCAGCGATGGACTGGAAGAAGAAGAAGAAGAAGAAGATGGCAGACCATCTATAGATATCCCCTTTTCAATCTACATATGTATATTACATGAGGGCCTATATCCGCTTCATCTCTTTCGATAAAAATTTCAACAGAAGAAAAAACTGATTCCTGGAAGGGCCTTGCTTTTTTAAAATCTCTTCTTATTGACATGAGCACGCATGTGAAAAAGTAACGATTATTTCCAGCTAGAAAACACAGCACAAGACAAACGCCGATGACCCACGGTTCAATTTTTATATAACAAAAGTGCATCGGGAGACATCGACCAATAAGCGTCAGTAACATAAGACGGCGCATGCAGCATGTACTCAGCTGTTCTCCGAAATTTCCCCATTAACACAATGTAACAGCTATAGAAACAAATGTGCGTCAAGTAGTAGAAAATTGCGATAGTTTTTTGGGTCCTCTAACCTCACTTTGTTATGTAGTAGACGCAATATACCTCGGCCCGTGCCCTGTTCTCGTCTTTGTAACCATGACATCGTCACAGAAAATTAAATTACGTTTATTGACGCTGTCAATTGCTAGCATCACATGAAGCACACTTAAAACCCATCGATCTGAGCCGGGTTTGAACCCGTGATCTTGGGATCAGTAACCAACTGAGCCACCCAGACCTACGAGAGTCGTAGAGATATATCCTAAACCTCTAGCAGTCGTTACTTTAATATTTCATTCCGCCATGTCTATTTCCCACGCTTGCTACGTGAACTATCATTTGTTTTTGCACCAAAACCCACAGTGGAATATGCTCACACAGTAAAATGCCTTTATGAACTCATAATTTCGGTATCGAGACCCGATATAAACATCTGACTCGTGAAAATATAATTCCTCTGTTAATTTTAAGCTTTTCAGCGTGAGTCCTTAGCGATAAAGCTTATCAGGAACCTGTTTTGTTCGTTTACAATGCTGAAACACAGTTACTCGCACATGTCCTGTTTTCACGAACCAGTTCAAGACCAACAGCCGTTGTATCTTGAATCTCGCATAAATGATTATTTTCCAAGTCGACTCCCATTTCCTTTTCATTTCGGTATAATTTTTCACTTCCTTCATCCCGTTTTCCCGGGAGCACATTCCGCCCCTGCTGGAAGCTAGGCAAGGAAACAAAGAGAAGGAAAATCAACACTCTCTCTTCTCCCCCCCCCCCCCTTCCCCCTCCAAATTAATCACGCTCCGAAGTGGAAGTGTTTGACGAATGCTCGTGCACGCTAGAATAATGCAGCTCCCTTGCGTCTTCGAGGCAAAACGGTAACTAATTGTACAACACGCGGAGCATGCAAAACAGATCAATTTGCAGTTTGTTTAACGTTTGTGTATATTCGCTCACACCCCATGGTTGTAACACACCCTATAACACACCACCTCTTCTTGGAGACAGTGTAAATATCATCAGGTATGTGGAAAAGGTATTGTATTCCACCCAAAAATTCGATATCGAGATTTCATGCCAAGTACATGCCATTTCTAGAAAATGTGTGGTGTGTGTGTGCGTCAGTCTATGGACAGCATAACTTAAAAACGAAAAGTCGGTTAAAAACCAAAGTTGGTATTTAAGTTTAATGTCCTTCAACGATGCGACATGAAAATTTTGAACAAAATTGCTTCACCTTAAACTAACCTTTACATGGAAAATTTTCCGAAAATTTTTATTTTCTTGAAAATGGCTCAAACGATTTTGATTAAAATGTCATATGTTTGAGATATTTTTATGACAAATGAAATGTATATCTTGAATTTTCTGGCTATAGCCCATGTAGTCGTATTTACTCTGGACGACTTTTGCATAACTGGTAAACCGTTAGAGATAGACCAAATCATACTATACAAAAAATGCAGATCTTGCTAAAATACACAATTTATGTCTCAATAAATTTTCTTGTAGGTTGAACCATTTCGGAGATATTCGTTGTTAAGTGTGTGAGTTTTGGAAAACTTAAAAACTTTCGTGAAATAGGTCATCGTTGTTCATTTTTATTTTCTCTACTGGTAAGTAGGGGAAGTATTGTATTTCACCCAAAAATTCGAAGTCGAGATTTCACCGGAAATATATGTTTTGAGACCCCTGAATCCCAGAAAAAAGGTGTGTGTGTATGCCTGTGGACAGCATAACTCAAAAACGAAAAGTCGGTTAAAAACAAAAGTTGGTATTTAAGTTTAATATATTTTAAGGATGCTACACGAAGATTTTGAAGAAAATAGCTCCACCCTAAAGTACCCTTTACATAGAACATGTTTCGAAAATTTTGATTTTCTTGAAAATGGCTCTAACGATTTTGACAAAAATGCCATATGTTTGAGATATTTTTATGAAAAATAAAATGTATATCTTGAATTTTCTGGCTATAGCCCCTGTAGTCGTGTTTACTCTGGATGACTTTTGCATAACTGGTAAACCGTAAGAGATAGACCAAATCTTACTACACAAAAAATGTAGATCTTGCTAAAATACACACTTTATGTCTGAATAAATTTTTTTATAGAGTAAACCATTTCGGAGATATTCCTTATCATTTGTATGAGTTTTAGAGAACTTGTTCTTCTGCCAAACGGAACATCGTTATTCATTTTTTTTTTTTTTTTTTTTTTTTTTTTTTTTTTTTTTTTTTTTTTTTTTTTTTTTTAATGTTAAACCGTGCAAAGAGAACGGAATCTGAAAGATGTCACTCGGTCAAAGCCGGTTGTATTCGGGTTGAACTTCGGGTATAGAAGTTTTCTGTACGATACAGCACGATGGAATAAAATGGAAAGCCAAAAGGACAAAGGCCAAATTTTACCGTCCTCACAAGTAACAGAGTTGTTACGCCTTCAGCATTTCTAAGCTTTCTTGTTTCCCATCGGGGCAGTGTATCTTCTCCAGCAATGACAAAATTATTAAAGGCCACGCTGGAAACTTTGCTGCGCTCTTGCCTTTTCAGCAAGGCAGTGGAAGTTTGAAGAAGTTGCTTCTATTTCTGGCGTGTTCAGTAACCACATTCTGTTCATTACAAGAACTGCGGTAAAGGCAATTAACAGAACCTGAAAACGTGAGAAACGAAGCAGGTTTTCGTGCGGAACTATCTTGTTTGGATATCATTATTTGCATGCGGCAGTTAGCGGAATAAATTCAACGTGGTATAAGAAAGCAAACGAGATTGATAATAATAATCACAGACGTTCCGCGCCAGAGATTTTGCCAGTCAAAGTGAAATATTAGTGTCAAAGGCGAGTGGGCTGGCTGCACAGAGAGCTAACTAACTTCCTCTCAACTTTGTTTAACAGTTACTACTCATTTCGAAACGCTGCCAAAGAGTAGAGATGACAAAATATACTGCGTCGAATATCATAAGTGAACATTACAACATTTGTCTGTTTAACTTTACCTTCAAAGCAAATAAAAGGCCTAGTATATTTTGCCAGTGTTGGCAACAACTTGAGCAGTTAATGAATGAGCTATTTAATGCAATATCATTTCTGCTGGACATTCTTAACTTCCCTACTAGTTACGTAAGGTACATGTGCTACATTCCATCAAAGAATGAACTTAGATACCCTCACAATTTCCTGTAAACTGCCAGTGAAATTCCCTTAAGCCTCTAATACAGTGTTGCCATTTGGCAACAAATATATTTAGTCAAGTTTTAGAACACTACCAGTGCTTTTTGTTTTTACTTTCTCTACTGCACATAATGAGTAGAGGAAGTATTGTATTCCACCCAAAAATTCGATGCCGAGGTTTCACCGGAAATATGTTTTGAGGCCCCTGAATAAAAAAAAAAATTAAATTAAAAAAAAAAGCATTTTTTACATAAACATCCGTGTGTATGAGTCTGTTGGTATTTAATTTTTAAGTCTTTTAAGGATGCAACAAAGGTTTTGAAGAAAATTTCTCCACTCTAAACTATCCTTTACATGGAAAATGTTTCGAAAATTTCGCTTTTTTCCAGAACCTGCTTCTAAGATTAATATTATTTAAACATAAATATGTATATTTTTAACTTTCTGGCTATAGCCCATGTAGTCCTGTTTACTATGAATAATTCAATAACTCGTAAACCGTAAGAGACAAAATCTTACTATACAAAAAATGTAAATCTTGCAACAACAAAAAATGTATGTCCAAATAAGTTTTTTGTAGAGTGATCCATTTCGGAGATATTCCTTTCGTTTTTTATATCTTAAGCGTGCAAAGAGTACATAATTTGAAAGCTTTCCATATTCTCATATTCCCCTTGCATCTACAAGAAAATAATAAGATAATTTGTACAAATGTTTATCTCAACTAACACGAAGAAGATATAGGAATAAGAGTTTGTAAGAATGGTTAGTACAAGAGTAGAGAAAGTCATGTGAGTACAACACATATTTACTGCAGGTTCAGTTTCTTTTAAGCTCTTTGTAGCTTCAAGCTACAAGCTTATATTTATAAGATAAGAATATATAGTACGTAAGATATATATTATTTTAACTAAACTGTATATTTGATTAGAAATTTAATATAAAATATTTAGAAAAATCTTAAATATAAATAATAATTATGTATTATGATATAATTATATTAATTATGTGAGATTTTGTAGTATTAGCCAATTCCCAAATATTCGTTGTGTGTCAGATATTTAAGTCTAGTAAAATTGTAAATAACTTCGCTAGAAAATCCAAAAATAAAAATTAACAAATTTCATGGCTTAGCCCAACTAAACCTAGGTGTAGAAATCATTAATTATTTATCTAAAACCGTTTTGATTTTTGTAAACTTACTGGTTTTAACATATAGTAATACCGGTGTCTGAATTTATGTAAGGTTGGCAATGTCTATGACAATTGACACACGATTAAAAGATGGCGTCATTAGAGTCCGGGCCTTGTAGTTTTGAACCAGTTGATATCTGAGAAGGCTTTTGGAGCCAGTTCTCGGGATGGGCTCGACACGGTAGCATATGGCAGTTGTCCAAACCTGAAGGTAGGTAAGTACATACACAAGTTGTCCATTGCCCATCTGTTATGGTCGTGACACGAATTAGCACGCCTTCGTTTCTCGCCTTTCAACGCTTCTTCTTCTTCTTCACAAACAAGAAAACCAAGAGGAAATGCGTCAGCATTTGTTTGCGCTGTTTTTCCTACAGGAAACGACTTGGCTGAATCCTGTTTAAAGAATTAAGTTAAGAGCCAGCAAATAACACCGGAAGGATGGAATCATTACATCATAATAATAACAAATCGCATTATTAGATTATCTTTCTTCAGCACTGCTTCGGTATCCAACATGGAGATTGAAGAAACAAAACGTGGGGTTTGTCATTGTTTCTGTGAACAATACAGAGAGTTAGTGCACCTCTGTGGTGTGGGAGTAACGTGTCTGTTTCACGTGCAAGAGGTCGCGAGTTCGAATCCCGGAGGGTGAATTACCTGCAGTGGAGCTTTCCTTTATTCTGAAAGATGAGGCTCGAGTAGCCGGCTCATTTGTGCATCATTCCAGTCATCCTCCGACATAACCTAAACGCTCAAGATGGCTGCCTCTCCAATCGAGAGGTCTAGGTTCTGGCGTCTCGAGCTACCGCGTTCGATTCTCGGCTGAGGTTGGGAATTTTCTTTTAACCTGAATGAATTTCTATCCTCCACAGTCTGGAAGTATGAATGCAGGAACAAATATGAACGTTTTTAATGTTAAAATGATAACAATCAACGCTGAGAAATAACACCTTCAGTTGTTTCTCAAGTCAAAGACCACAGAAGTTTAAGCGAAGTTCTAACTGGATAAACGCCATTAAACCTTTAAAAAACAATTGAAACTAACTTAAAACACGCTGGCAAACATTATTTTAGCTCCTAATTGTTCCATAATTTTGCAACCAGCGGGAATAAACATTTATATACATTAATGGTAAACTTTACAAGGGTTTTTAATTATTTAGAAACAAATATAGCAATGTTAACATTGTTTTACTGTTTATCCGAAACACAAAATATTTATTGCGTAGCATAGAAGTGAAAATGATAGTTCTTAGCAAATTTGAAGCTATTCCCTGAAAATGAAAATTCGCCACTTATGTATCTAACATTTCTAGTGGATGAAGAATCACGTGTCTCTCATTTCTTTCACGTTTCACATTTTTCACAAAGAAACACTGTTTGCTTTGCGCCCTTCTCATATTGCTGCTTAGGTTTTGCTGGCAGCAGCGCCTATTCAATGTTTCTGGGTAGGATTGAAATTTTCTCGTCCTATTTTCAATCACAAGTTTGTTGTTTCGAAAGAAACTCATGCTTCCCAGGAGGCATTGGTACGGTTCGTAGCGTAGGATTCAGGCAGTTGTAAGAATGTCAACAAATAACTGACTGTTTTTTGTATATATGACTTATATTACATTTATGTATTTATCTTGTATAATTGATAGAGATTTTAGCTCATGCTTGGGCTTGTAGAACGTCAATGCAGCCCATAGAAATGGATTTTACAAGATTTTATAAAAAACCCATCCATAACAATGCTGTAATGTCTCATTGTTTGAGGACTGTTGCAAGTAAAATCGCCACAGGCTGTCGCGGCCTTCGTTTTTTAGATTTTTTTGGGAATGTCCTCAGAAGTGTTGATTGTGAATAACTTTTGACACCGTAAGAGGTAGACAAAATCTTAGTACACAAAAATAAATAAATAAAAGTAGATATTGTTAAAACACACACGTTATATCCTATAATTTTTTGTGGAATATGCCATTTCCGAGTTATTCCCTGTTGTTTCGTTTTCTATCTCTTGGTCATGCAAAAGTTCGGAATTTCAATGCCATCACAGAGCGACCAGCTCTTAAAACGTTTGACTGCCACTTAATTGCTGCAAATGTTTATCTTGATTAAAATTAAATAGATAGAGGAGTGTTTGTAAGAATAGAGTAGAGAAATTCATGTGAGTGCAAGATGTTTTGTTATTTAGGGAGCCTGAACAGTATTTCTGCTAAAATCTCTTCCCCTTGTAAATACACAATTACGAGAGTGCAGAAATAAAGCCAAGAATTGGGTGTTTGTTATGTGTTTTGTTTCACACGATCGCTTAAACAAATGAAGCATAATACTCGCTGCTCTGTTGTTCTTAGTGATGCTTATAATCGAGGCTGTAGTTCATTTAGCAGTCTTTTGTCTGCTTGCATTAGATCCCACTTTTGCTAAGGAATTCCATTTCATGAGGAGTAACGCGAATGGTATTTTTCTAGGTTATAGGAATTCTTGCTAAAGCTATTAAAATACCTCTCTCCCCCTCTCTCTCTCCGTCTTCTTGATACAGTAGCTCAGGAGGCAGAGAAACACGCAGCCATGAACGTTGTACCATTTAATTATATAAATGAGGGAGAAACATGTAGTTTATAACGTAAGATGGCTAAATACCGCTGCTTCTACTTGCCACCGCCGAGTTTCCTTTCTCGTTCACTCTACCCCCGCCTCACCCCACCCCGCCCCTCTCTCTCATTCTACCCTACGGCGGTTCACCACATGCGGTGTCGAGCTTCATTTGTTACATCCAGCAGCAGCCGTGCTGTAGCAAATGTAATCCCCTCTAACGTGAGCACGTAATTAACACTTCCCCCTCCACACACTCCCCATCTCTCTCTCTCTCACACATACACAGTAGCTGCGGCTTGGTTTCCCATGACCGGCTGGCGACCACGGCACAACGAGGTATAACGTCGCTGGTCTACATGCACTTCGGTTGTTGTTGTTGTTGTTGGTAGTGGGATATTAGTCCACATACAGTTAAAATTAGCCAGCACGTTTGCAATAGTTCGCTCCATATATTCACAGCGGCATTCATAGCTCAATTATTATGAAACGAACGTCTCACTTGCACTGCCCTCTGTTAATAGAATCTTACTGCGCTAGAAACACTCAAAGTATGCCAAATTAATAGCTAGTTTCGGCACCCAATAGTCAACCCTTCATACAAATATGTTCCCTACCATAAGACTGATATCGCAAGTAAAAACACCGCAATACTCGCCGTGTCTCCCCTAAAATTGCACAGCCGGCTTCAAATGTTTTCCGAATCCCATACTCCTTGCGGCGGCGGGAAGCCAGTGTGGCTTATCCATTAGCTATGCCAGGTCGACTTGCCAGCTCATACTGTTTTTAAGCTATTCATGGGGACACGTATGCAATATTTGCAAATTGGTTTTACTCAGCGAACATGAAATCGTGTATTTGACCTGAAATTTCACATAGAAGTTTAAAACAGTCAGCTTTCCTGTCTACCACCCTTTAAATTTGAACCGCTTTATATATTATTACTATTATTAATGAAGAATACATCATATACATTATCTTGTTTAAACATATTTTTTAATGCTACCACAAAAAGCAATGTTACTTGTTTAAATACGTGCAAAATGTGTTGATTTTCTTGTATTGCTACAATAAAATTGATTATTTAGCTTCTTGTTTGCTACATTAGTTTTTATAATCAGATATTAAATTGAAATAAAGTGCTATTTTGATTGTTAATCGATTGCAATTGCTTATGGGATAAGTTGGCGACATTTACTAAACAAATGAGAACAAAACAAAAGAGTGACAAGGTGCTAATTCGTGTATGATAATTTAACACCTCTATGGATGAAACAGTCGACAAGCTCAGTCAAAAATGGAGTGAAACCACATTGCCTGTAGACTAGGTTATATGTTGAGGTTATGAGGTACCTACCTCGTTTGACTCTTGCAACTTTACGATCTCTGGTTTAAATGCTACAGTTCCCATTACTCTATCAACCGAAGACTTGAAAGCAGAATACAGAAGCACTCAAATTAATTAAAAAGAAAGGAGCAATTTAGTTTGCGGTTGAAAGGCATTGCGCGCATTCTGTTCCCATTGAACTCCAAGCAGCACCTGTTTAATTCACCAGCAAAGCGAACAAAGAAATAGCTAGCTACGTAACGATGTACCCACCCAAGTCGAGGAAACAATCCAGCTAATGTTCTACGACACGGTTAATCAACAACATTCTTGTACAGGAACGCATAAAACAATCCTCTCGTTACTGCAAGCCTTGCCAATACAGTGGCAAAACCAACTTCTGTTTTCGACTTGCAACTCTCCAATGAATGCACATAATTCTTGTGGCAGAAGAAAAATAAGGCGCGGGTAAAGGCTTAACGATAAAACACGAGGCACAGTAGCAGGTTGGATGGCCTTATAGGTCGCACAGAAGTCTGTCAGTGGCGGTCCCTCCGAAATCATTTCATCACTGCATACGGCCATTAAACTGCTCATTCTTTTGTTGAGCCAGTGTCGCCAACTGTATTTCACGTCTCTTAAAATAATGTATTACACATCATAATCGATTAACAAACAAAATAGCACGCCATTTCGATTTGACAACTGTTTTTAACATATGTTCTTATAATAATTAGCATATTTTCCCAGAAGAAAGGTTATTTGTTTATGTTAAAAATAAAGTGAGGTTTATTTCAGGTTATAAACTGATTCTTTGTTAACAAAACAGGAGGAGATCGAAATACATGTGCTTCTTAGGTTTCGTTTTCCTCAGTTGGCCAACGTGGCAATACAACAAAATTCTCCAACTCACTCGCAGTTTTCCCGATAAACCACACGACTCTAGAAGAACTATTAATTGCATAAATTAATACTCTGTCATCTCAATAGTGAATAACACTACCCACAAAGTCGCAAAAGCGTCTCTTTACCGTCAACTCCTAAAAAAGACCGGCGCTCCCGTACATTTTACGGGCAAACCGTAAAAATGCAAGTATCAATACCATAAACTTAAGCCTGGAACGTTTATTTCTCCCGTAATGGAAAAAGCTCCCGTTTGTTGAGCATAATTCTGGCCATTGAATTGGAGGGCAATTTACCTCCCTCAAAAAAGGGTTAAGCTGCCAAAGGTAACATTACAACTTGCTGGAATGCATCACTGAAATTTAGTAAAATGCTCGCAGAAATTGACATTTATATTCCATGAATTTAAAAAGAACTTAAGAGGCTCTAAATTCAAAACATTTTTGACTTACTTTGTTTTAAGTGCCTACTTTAAACATTCTGAATAAAACTTTTTCATTTTGGAATTTCAGGTTACCGAATATTTTTTAAGTGGGTACATTTGTTCTACACGATGAAGGTTCCATCAAATTCTTCTGAAATTTGTCAAATAGATTAACAAAACACAAGCAAAAGACAATAAACGAATGTTTTGTTTACTAATGCGTCTTACGTTTCCACGCATACTTTGAGGTAGTTTTTATTGTCAACATACCTGACCTTCCGCTCTACACAGCGCCAAAATTGTGCGTTTGTTGCCAAACGTAGGTCGCAAATTTATTCCAAAAAACATGTTAGAATCCAATTACTTATACTTTTATGGTTAAACACTGATTTTAGGAGTAAATTAAAAAGACACGAATGACTCATTTTTTAAAGCTCTACCTTTGGAAGGTAATTGCAGAAGTAAACAATAAAGGATGGTGAAATATTGACAGTCAAACTTTTAACCAATTTTGTTTTATTTATACAGCCATGCACTATAGAAGAAACTTATGTTTCGCCTCAAGCAAAATTTATCGACTTCGAAATGGAAGAATTCCGAGACTATACAGGGTGGAAGCGAGTTTATTACATTTTGTCTCTGAACATTTCCTATGGAGATATTTTAGTTTTGTCGAAAACAAGCTGGCAACACCGCATATAAAGAGAGAGGTGGAATTCTTAATTTCACTTATAACATCGTTTATTGGTTTGTTTTCATGTCGCGGAATTGTTTTTCAGGCCAGTTGGGTGGAGAGAAAAACATGACTGCGATCTTGGGGAATGAACCACTTTTTATGCCCGGAAGTGTACAACTGAAGACTAAAATGCCAAGATTAAGTTATAAAAGAAGCTGAAAAAGTGAAGAAGCGTTTAGCACCGCACGCCACTGACTCCAGAAGCATTCTCGGCTATTACTTATCTCAGGCACCAATAATTCTGTCCTCTTTCCTTTCGTAAAACACGTACACGACCTGCATACAACACACGTCTATAAAACAAGTCTTGTCGCTCGCTGGCTGGCCAGGTTGTTGGTTGTCAAGGAGAGAAAACCGGCCTGCTTGCTTGCAAGTTACCTCCTTGACAAGTGGAACTGTGCAGACATGATAGAAGTAGTAAAGGAAAGGGAGGGAGGGAGGAAAAACAAAAAAACAAACAGGCTATATCGCCCCTTTTAAAAGCCAGGTTCAACACACAGAATGGACACAAAAGATGCTTTTGCCTGCCGACTGCGGTGTTAAGGAATGCAACAATCTGTCGCCTCTTTGTGCTATCGCCAAACAAAGGAAGCTTTGATATCCTGATGCAGTAATTGCAGCCTGTTCAAACAATACTCATTAGACGTATGTACGTGCTTCTCGCCTTTACGAGAGAAAGCTTAAACATGCGGGGGCAATTTAATGGGGTCAATTTTTATAGCAAGCCTTGATCTACTAATTTATTACTCCTCCTGTGCAGGTGCATGATAATTTATCGTACATTGAATGGAATTAAAACACCACACAAAACTATAATACTAACAGTGTGCAATTACCTTAACATACATAAACGTAGGTGTGTGTGTGTGTGTGTGTGTGTGTGGGGGGGGGGGGGTATTCTTTATAGACTTCTATACCGTGGCACTGATTTCCACCAAACTTGCCACAGATATTGTACTACTTTAAGGTTAACATGTGAAAAAAAAACTTTGCTGTTTAACGACGCTATCAATTGCGACGCCGGTGTGCCGGAATTTCGTCACACAGCAAATATACTGGCATGGAGGGCCCAGTACCGACTAGCAGCCGGTAGTGGGGGAATCCAGCAAGGTCGCGGGAGAGGCGAAGCGCCGTGTGCTCAATGGAGAACCCTGTATTCATGCTTATACCAATAACACGCTGTATTTTAAAGATACTATATATATCCAGTTATTTATACCTTGTTTTCACTGTTGGTTCAGTGTAACTATTTTATTTTCCCAAATTCTGTACGACCTTTGCAAGTTTATTGCAACTTTTACCACGAACAACACCTCGGAAGTTATGCAAACGCAATAAAGTTTGTAACTTTTGGCATTTGTCTTGGCTAATAAGCTTTCTTACTTATTTTCGCCGTTCCTTTCATCACCCCGCGCTTCTGAAATAACCTGTTCTTGCATTACAGAGTAGATATAACAAAATATGTACATTAACCACTTGTCTCAAGGCAATTAAGCTTTTTGTTTTGTTTGCCCATTACCTTATGGGAAAGTCTTGTTGTGCCGCAAAGTAAACAATTATAGCCACTTGCTAAAAGGTTGTGAGCCTTGTGACGTCATCTAGGCAGCTTTCATACACTTCTGTTCTTTATCGCCTTTCCTTTATCTTCCTCATGTTCATGGCATACCGCCAATACGCCGGATTTCCCACCAGTACTTCATCTTTGCATAGAATATAACTATTTACTTGCTATTTACAGTACGTAGAGGAAATATATTCCTCCCCCTAACCCAAACTACGTTTTACGTGGTAAAATTTTAGTATTTTTTTTAATTTTCTCAATAATGGATATAACAATTTTAATTAAAATACTAAGTTTAAGATTTTTTATGAGAAATGAAATACATATTTCAGATTTTCTAGGAATAGCCTGTAAATCTCGTTAAAACATACAATTTATTAATTTTTTTTTTTTTTTTTTTTTTTTTGGTAGACTTAACCATTTCCGAAACATTTCTTGTTATTGTTTCAATTTTTGAATACTTAATCTACACCTATAGTAAGTATGGGAACTATTCCATTAATCCAAAAATTAGATATCGAAATACGTGTTTTAACAAAAACAAATATCTTGGAAATGGCTGATGCTACAAAAGAATTATTTCAACTAATCGGTTTTTTAAAAGAGATATGCATTTGTTGTCTAATAAAGATTTGTGTATACGATATTGTTTGGCATTTATATAAAATTCCTTTTGAATGAACGGAGTTCGTAGATTATTCCCAGAAAATTAATACGTAATTTATTTTTCGTGGAAATATCTTCAACAAATGTCGTTTTAATTAAAATTGTAATAGCGATTTATGAGGAAATAAAACATAAATTTTTTTCATGTAAAGCATAGAGTGGGTTTTTTGTTTCTTTCTAGAAAATTTGTTTATATGTTCACAAAATAATGAAATTTCGTTTATGAGTAATGCTGTTCATAGACATACCGATTGACAGACAGACAGACAGAGAGGCAGACAGCAAAGACAGACAGATAGACAGACAGACAGACAGACTGACTGACTGACTGACTGACTGACTGACTGACTGACTGACTGACTGACAGACAGACTGACAGATACACACATATACTATATTTACCTGAGGTGTGTAGTAAACAAGTAACTATATTGTCACTGCAGAAAAAAAAGAAGTTCAGAATCTCTATAATCGTGTAAACTCTATTGTTATTTAGGGGAGAAACGGTGGGCCGATTCGCCGCTCCTGCACGAAAGGTTTCGCATTGCAGTGAAGTGAGAACGGCGCACTGCCAGTTGCGTTTTTAAAAATAACTGAGTAAATAACTGTTACAATGAACTGTTAACCAAAATGAGTTCTTAATATGAATATGTGAGTTACTTGTGAATGATACCACCATTGCAGATGCTAACAGTAGCCCGCTGTGTGACAAGAGACGAGCAGTATGCGGGCATATATATGCAAGGGATGTTATAGCAGTGCTTCCTGCCCCTAATTAAGGGAAGTCACCGCCGCTGTTTGCAGTACCTACCGCGGGCCAACCAATAATAACAGATGCGGTCAGTTAGTTATCTATAATCGATTATTGACAGATGGTTGTATACATATTATTATTGTTTATAGTATCACGGTGGTTATCGCATCAATAATCAATGGATCGATCGTTGATGGGTAAGTGGCCGCCGCAGTAGCACACCCGACAGCTCCACCAGAAGGCATTACAGCTACTAATCATGGAGAGCCCAAGGGATCAGGAAGCCAAGACCAGCGTTACGGTCAGTTTACCAGTGTCAAAGCCACTCAGCGCATACACAATGTTAATGGACGGGACGGGACGGGACACTTGCAACCTAATATGCAATTAGTGTGATTTCGTGCCCAGAAGAACCAATCCCCCGTGTTCCTTACACAGCTGCTGCTGTCTTCAAAGAAAACTCCACCTACATCCAACTATAATGCTCGGCAATGAACATGTTAAATAAGTACCTCTGATTCATGTACCAGTTGCGCGGTGTTTTGCCTATCCGCATCCTCGGCGCTAGTTGCCGTCAGCCGCTATCATAGAAAGCTACGACTGAAACCATACAATAATTTACTTTCTCTAAAACGTATTGTAATCCACCCAAAAATTCGATGTCGAGATTTCACCGGAAATATATGTTTTGAGGTCCCTAAATCCAAAAACAACAGGCATTTTTAGAAAAAGGTCCGCGCGCATGCGTGTATGTGTGGACAATGTGGAATACCAAAGTTGGTATTTAAGTTTAACCTCTTTCAACGATGCCACACGAAGATTTTAAAGAAAATTCCTCCACCCTAAACTACCCTTTACATGGAAACTTTTTAGAAAATTTGTCTTTTCTCGAAAATGGGTCTTAACGATTTTATTAAAATGCCATATGCATAACTGGTTAACCGTCAGAGATAGACCAAATATTACTATAAAAAAGACACAATTTATGTTCAAATAATTTTTTGTGTAGCGTGAATCACTTCCGAGATATTCCTTGTTATCTGTGCGAGTTTTGGAAAACAAACTTTCGTCAAATGCAACATTGTTGTTCATTTTTATCTTCTCTACTACGTTTAATAAAGTAGAGGAAGTATTGTATTCCACCCAAAAATTCGATGTCAAGATTTCACCTCAAATTTGTTTTGGGACTCCCTGAACCCAAAAAAAGCATATTTAGAAAAAGGTCCGTGTGTGTGTGTATATATCTGTCTGTGGACAGCATAACTCAAAAACGAAAAGTCGGTTAAAAGTCGAAGTTAGTATTTCATTTTAACATTTTTGAAGGATGCGACACGAAGATTTTGTAGAAAATTCCTCTACCCTGAACTACCCTTTACATGGAAAACGTTTTGAAACTTTTTATTTTCTCGAAAATTGCTCCAATCCCATATATTTAAGATATTTTTATGACAAATGGAATGTATATCTTGAATTTTCTGGCTACAGCCCCTGTCGTATTTACTCTGAATGACTTTTGCATAACTGGTAAACCGTAAGAGATAGACAAATCTTACTGTATAAAAATGTAGATCTTGCTAAAATACACCATTTATATTCAAATAATTTTTTTTTGTAGGGTGAGCCATTTCGGAGATATTTCTTGTTATTGGAGTCAGTTTCGGAAAACAAACCTTTCGTGAAATGCAACACCGTTGTTCATTTTTTATGTTAACCGTGCAAAGAGAACAAATTTGAAAGATTTAAAAGATTATCGCTCAAGCCTACTGTATTCCCATATTCCCCTTGCACCTGCAAAGAAATAAGCAATAAGATGTCTGCAAATATTTATGTCAAATAACACGAAGAAGATATAGGAATAAGAGCTTCTAAGAATGGTTAGTACAAGAGTAGAGAAAGTCAACTGCACCGGAAGGAAAATTAAACTGTGATATCTGTATAGACAGACTTGTATGTTATCTCCTTGAAATTTTCCGTCGGTTGGTTTGTTAACGACCTCGGAAGTTCAGTTTACCACAAATACCACAAAGCAAGGAAAACCATGAACTACTTTTGCTAGTTACACATGTGAAGCACGCTATTTGTGCTTATTTAGTGGTGTTCATACAGTACTTAGCAATTAACACACGTTCACAATACGAACATTTCATTGAAGGCTGCTAAATTAACATAATGCCTATTAAAACGGGCGGATTCCTTTGTCCTTTACTAGGCGAAGTTGAAACGTGACAACAAAATAAACGATGCAAACAACTGCCTAATGAACATGAAAAATCTGACGTGTTGCATCTCTCACACAACTTTCTCTACTCACTCTTGTACAAATCATTCTGCTTTATGTTAATCCAGATAAACATATTTTGTTGAAGTTATTTCATTACGTGCTTCTTTGTAGATACAATGGCAATTGAGTATGTAGGCTTAAGTGATACTCAGGTATTTTAAGAGCTGGTCACTATGTGATGACTTTGACAAATTTAAAATAAAAAACACCAAAGAATATCTTGAATATCATTAATTCTACAATATATGTATTTTACATTCTGTTCTCTTTGCATAGCAAGAAAAAAAAACAGAAAGACAGAGGAGGGGGAGATAAACGATTTAAAATGCAGACCAGTAACAGAGAATATCTCGGAAAAGGCTAACACCACAATATATTTTTGTACAGTAAGAGTTTGTCAATCCCTTGAAGTTTGCCACTTATGCAAAAGTATTTCAGTATCCAGTTAATTCAAAATATTTAAGTTTTTGTTGAAAATATCTTAGAACTGTATTTAAATCAAAATCCTTATGGATAAAGTATACAAAACGCAGCAAGTTTAGTGCACATGGGTTTTACCATTGCTCTCTCGCAGATACACAGCTGCAGGCATCTTCTGATGCGCAGGCATATACGACGGCTGCGCGGTACCGGTTACGTCATTCATTCTCCGTGCCCAACTAACCTGCAACTGCACACGGTTTCGCGCTCTATTTATGAGACACTTTTTTAAAAAAACAAAATTTTTGAAAACTTTTTCATGTAAAATATGATTTGGAATGAGGACAGTTTTGAAAAGCTTGGTGTCGTATGCTTGGCAGATGTTGAACTTAAATACCAAATTTGATATTTAATTGATTTTTCGTTGTTGAGTTAGGTATGCTTGTCAGACACACAAAGATACATTTTTCAAATTTTTGGGGGGGGGGGGGGCTGGAGGTGATTCAGGTAGTTTCAAAACATGTATTTCTGTTGAAATCTGGTGTCGAATTTTTAGATGGAATATTTCCCCTTCTTAGTCTAGTACACTAGAAATATTTAATGAATCACACTATAAGCCGGAGTCCTGTTCAATGAAGGTTCAGGATTTTGGCCCTCCTTGGTATGTTTGGAGACTGTTTCGCCACTTCAACGCGGCCGAAATAAAAAATAAACATTCTCCTTCTTCTTCACCACACCCTCTGCCAGTGTCTAGGGTCAGACGCCTGTCGGGGAGCACAGGAACCCATGGACCGGACAGGGTGAAGACCTGTAAGCGAGTAGTCAGTCAAACACCAGGTATGATATGAAATGCAGGAGGAATGGATGATTTGAAAGGTGATAATGGTGCAGTTGGTGGAATGAGTGGCGGGGGAAACCGGAGAAACCCACACTGACGCCGCTTTGTCCACCACAAATACCACATACGGGTCCCTTGGATCGAACCCGGGCCAACTTGGTGGTAGGCGACGCTCTAACCGCTCAGCCACGGCGCCGCCTAAATAAACATTCACTTACGTCAATACAAAAATGAACTGAGAAGCGAGATTCATACATCAAATCGAACAAAAAACAGCATCACGTGTCAAAACACAAAGTCTACGCCTAGAACAAATTATAAGCACCATGTGTGCTAATAAAACTGGTAATAATTATTCTTGTCCATTTTCACAAACCTGTTGCGAAGTGTTGTGTACAGTTATTGACTATAATTATGCATCGCAAAGCAATCTGTAATCAATTTTTGTTTTCCATTTACGTTGTTGACGCGTAATTAATCAGCACGCGAGTTTTACTCAATATTTGATGTTTGTTTTGTATAGGTTGGTATTTGAGACACGTACGTACGGCGCGGTGCGACTTTCAGCTAATTACAAGGCAAGCGCAGTGTTTTGTCACAAACCCGCCATTAGTGTCACGGCTCGTCAACGTCTAAGAATACCTCGCACCTTGGCGCCACGCCTTCCCTGCCTATCACAGCCGGAAGTACGCTTTTCGAACCCCCGTCGTGATCAGGGGTTAAAACGTGATCACCTCAGGCCAGCGGTCCGTTAAGTAGTTCACTCGGGTCACTGTATGTCCATGAAATCAACACTTGAACAAAACCTGTTGAAATCACGCCTAAATAAAGTCATGCAATTTATAACTACATACTAACACAATAGCTGCAGTGACGTCATTCTATAGTATCAATCCCATGTGATAAATGGGAGACCATTTTACTTTCTCTGCCACGTAGACGAAGTATTGTGCACCACCCAAAAGATTGATATCCAGATTTCATGGGAAATACACGTTTGGAGATTAGATTAGAGTGAAGTTATATGACTAACATAATATTTATATCTTCTTCACTTCATGGAATGAGCAATCAAGTGCTTGTTCCGCCTTTTAAAGTCCTCCAGCCATCGTTTCCTGGGTCTGCCCACCGATCTCCTACCTTTAGAAACATATTGCATTATTCTAATCTCTGGCATTCTTTCAACAACTTGTCTCCACTTTTGTTTGCAATATTTTCTTTCATTTGTATTAAAAATTCCTACCTTCATTTGTTATTAGATCTCTCTTCGCATACCCCTTCACAGTTCATAATAATTTCATTTCTGAAGCCTGTAGTTTACTTTGTTGCTTTCTAGTTAATGGTCAACTATCAATGCTATTATAGGTGATCTTTAACGAGGCTATTCCATAAATAAAATACAAATTTAATTACTATATCGTAAACACTTGGCCAAAATGTTAAATTTTATAAAAACTAACCTAAAATATATCCATTACAATTGGTACAGTTTTACTTTAGAGTGCTGTCAACTGAGGAACACTAAACCCAGGAATTAATGTAGTATTTCGATTTTCTCTTGTTATTATCACAGAGAAGCAGTTCATCATCTCAAAGAAGTCTCACTTTAGTACTACATTTAACATTTTGACCTATCGTTTCAAATTCATCACTAGCTTTGACTTGCCCGCCATTTTGAGCTTCGATTGTTAATCGATTGTATCAATTGTTTTTCAGCAATTTAAAGGAATGCAATTGGCGACATTGGCTAAACAACAGAATAACTTAGTGATGATCAGGTGGTAAATGGCATATATGTATGGAATAGTTATAATAATCACAATTTTGGGGTAAATCAGTTCATTTTATTCCTGAAAATAGCCTTAGCAAATACCACGCCTGATTTCTAAATCCTCTAGCTGAATTCTCGAGTCAGTTCGGAAATTTATCGAATCGGAAACCACTCGTGGAATTACCACAGATAAATTCAATGTAAGGCTTATGAATTATCAGCAGAAAAGTGGGTAATAAAGGCAGACGCAGTTTGCCTGTAAATTTACTGTTGATGATATCGAATTTTTAGAATTTATAAATTGCAATTGTTGATTAATGTTGACCACTATTATCAGTTCAACTCCCTTATCAGCTAGAGCTACACATATGTTCCCCAGTAATTACATTTGTTGCCAAAGTGTGTGTGTGTGTGTGTGTGTGTGTGTGTGTGTGTGTGTGTGTGTGTGTGTGTGTGTGTGTGTGTGTGTCTGTGTGTGTGTGTGTAAGAACGCAATATTATAGCCACTCCAGGTGGTTCATGGGTAATTAAAACTGATTTAATGGCGACTAACATTTTGCGGGACACTTAAAGGGAGCAAAAGCAATTGGTTTGGTTTGCTTTTGTTTTTCCAGCCACGAACACCATTCCACCGCCTGCTGTAGTAACCAGTTTAATTATTGGGAGGCGGTAGGCAATATTACTGCTGGCGATGGGTTGAAAAGGCGATTCCCGAGCCAGGTTTATTGCTTAGGTGCAATACAGCCAGTCAGAACGAGCTTATGAATGTGTGCCTGATATTGTAATTCAAGAGTTCGACTTATTTCACGCGATAATTCTTACACTAGTCAACGTCTCTCGATATACAGGAGGCTTAAGCCTTGAATGTGGAGTGTTGCCATTTGGCAACAAACATGTTTTGTCAAGTTTCAGAACACCGTAACAGTGTTTTTTCTTATTTTCATATTATATTGGCGTTTAACAATAAAGTAAAGGAGCTATTTATGTCGTAAATCTGTCAATTTATTTCAGTATTATTGTAGTCTCTTGCACTCTTTTTCAAAAATCAAAATCCATGCAATTGACTAATGTGACTCCGATTATTTTACGTGGGCCCTCCCCATCCTTTACTACAGTCACATTTTATTATAGTCACTGTGCTTAAACCCATGACGTTCTAGTTTGAATGGATGGTCGGTCCATTTCATCTGACCTTTAACAATCATGTCTATTCGAATTATTTCCCTTAAGGGATACATAAACCGGTTCGTGAATTAGAAGAAGAATGGCATATGTGCCATAATAATTAATGCACTGGGGGTTAAACTTCCGCTTCTTTAACTGTACATACAAACAAAATGCCAAGCAATATACTTAAATTGCTAAAAGCTTAAAGCACTCGAATTAAGCCTCGAATATAGGGCCAATACTCACTCAGAATGCGGAGGAAAGTGAGGAGCTGCGATAGGCAGCGGTCGTTGCCTAAAATTTATTTATTAACTGCTAAGTTTGTCAGTCTCCCATTCACACTAAGGAAGTCGCTTTCCGCCGTGTTTCAATTGGCGACGAGTTACCATGGCGCCAACTGTCGACGTATTTTAATTAAGTAATTAAAAATATTTGTATCCCTTGGCAGATAATTGGTACCTACAACACTATACATTTGGCACTTGTATAAAAGAAAGCTAACAATCGCACGTTTTTCCCCTACACATAATTTTAATTGCGTCTCTGCCTTTCTGTTTAATATACCCGGATTGTTATTAAGCCAGAAGTTTGTCTAACGCAGGAAACACGACTTGACGCTGTTACACCGAATTTATCACGCGTTTTCCATAAGTTTAGGAACGGAAAGAGATGAATAAAGGCGTATTAAATCAAACAGAGCCGGGGAGAAGTTTGGGTGGTCCTGGAAAAGGTGCAAAGATGCGGTCTAGCCAAATTACAACGTACTTCGGTCAGAAGGACAATTCGATTCGGGTAATGCGCGTGAAGATGGAGTGCAACCCGCACCCAACTGGAACACAAGGAGAATGAATAAGTCTTCTTTCTTACTTCCTCTGTCACTTTTACACAACTTTACTTATGTGATTAATATGCATGAAGCAATCCCTACAGCTAAAGTTTATGATTTCTCTTTGAAATTACTAACTCTTAAGGACTTGATAAAAATGATGTGTTGCACTCACATGACTTTCTCTACTCTTGTACTAACCATTCTTACAAACTCTTATTCCTATATCTTCTTTATGTTAGTTGAGATAAACATTCGTACAAATTATCTTATTGCTTATTTCCTTGTAGGTACAAGGGGAATATTAGAATACAGTAGGCTTTGTGCGATAGTCAAATGTTTGAGATTCTGTTGTCTTTGCACATTTAACATATAAAAAAAATGAAACGCAATGATCCTTTTCACGAAAGTTCTAAGTTTTCCGAAACTCACACACGTAACAAGGAATATCTCCGAAATGGTTCACCCTACAAGAAAATTTATTGAGACATAAATTGCATATTTTAGCAAGATCTACATTTTTTGTATAGTATAATTTTGTCTATCTCTAACGGTTTACCAGTTATGCAAAAGTCGTCCAGAGTAAATACGACTACAGGGGCTATAGCCAGAAAATTCAAGATATACATTTCATTTGTCATCAAAATATCTCAAACATATGATATTTTAATCAAAGTCGTTAGAGCCATTTTCAAGAAAATCAAAATTTTCGAAAAGTGTTCCATGTAAAGGGTAGTTTAGGGTGGGGCTATTTTCTTCAAAATCTTCGTGTCGCATCCTTAAATGACAATAAACTTAAATGCCAACTTTGGTTTTTAACCGACTTTTCGTTTTTGAGCTATGTTGTCCACAGACTGACAGACTGACACACAGACACACACACGGACCTTTTTCTAAAAATGCTTTTTTTGGATTCAGGGGGCCTCAAAACATATATTTCCGGTGAACTCTCGACATCGAATTTTTGAGTGGAATACAATACTTCCCCTACTTACCAGTAGAGAAAGTAAAAATGAACAACTATGTTGCATTTGGTATAAGCAAGTTTTCCAAAACTCGCACAAATAACAAGGAATATCTCCGAAATGGTTCACTCTAAAAAAAATTATTTGGACATAAATTCTGTTTCAGCGAGATCTGCAGTTTTTGTAAATTAAGAGTTTGTCTATCTCTTACGGTTTAGGAGTTACTCAAAAGTCATCCAGAGTAAACAGGACTAAAATTTTCGAAATATTTTCCATGTAAAGGGTAGTTTAGAGTGGGGCTATTTTCGTCAAAATCTTTGTGTCGTATCTTTGAAGAGATGAAACTTCAATACTAAATTTGGTTATTTTTATAACCTCAAAAAACGTGACTTGATCTTTAACTTTTAAATCATCCCCATCTATACTAGTACGAACGTCTCTGAGCCTGCAAAAATTGCCTTTATAACATACATAAACAAAACATACAAAGGAAAAGAAATATAAAGACAAAGAAGGCACTTGAAAAGAAAAATCAAAAAACAAAAAATGGAGTATCTCCGACGTGAAGGAAATAAAATGGGGAGCTTTCACAAAATGTATTAGTGGTCGTAAATATCCCGTACGCTTTTATGTTTCCGTTTTCTGTATCGGAGTTGAGAAGCAATGACTTATCGCAACATAAATATATATGACGCACCCTCTACCAGTCCGACATACTGTCTGTCGCTAAACAAACCGACAGTAGAAATAATAGCTTCATTCCTGCTACAAAATGCTAAAGGTGCGGCCAAAACTCTCCACGAATCCAGTATTTTGAGAGAAGGAAATTAAACTCACGTGCTCAAGTTATCAAACTGAAGTAACACCCTCTTGCTTTCGCATAGGAATAATTAGAAACAAATACGAATTTTTAGAAAAAGGTCCGTGTGTGTGTGTGTGGACAACAAAACTCAAAAACGAAAAGTCGTTTAAAAAAAGTTGGTATTTAGGTTTAATGTCTTTCAAGAATGCGACACGAAGATTTTGAAGAAAATAGCCCCACTCTAAACTACCCTTTACATGGAAAATTTTTCGAAAATTTTGAGTTTCTTGAAATTGGTTCTAACGATTTTGCTTAAAGTCCAATATGTTTAAGATATTTTTATGACAAATGAAATGTATATCTTGAATTTTCCCCCTATAGCCCCAGTACTCGTATTTACTCTGGACGACTTTTGCATAACTGGTAAACCGTTAGAGATAGACCAAATCTTACTGTACAAAAAATGTAGGTCTTGCTAAAATACACAATTTATGTCTCAATGAATTTTCTTGTACGGTGAACCATTTCGGAGATATTCTTTTTTATGTGTGTGAGTTTCGGAAAACTTAGAACTTTCGTGAAATGGATCATTGTTGTTCATTTTTTTATATGTTAAGTGTGCAAAGACAACAGAATCTCAAAGCTTTAAAACATTTGACTGTCGCACAAAGCCTACTGCATTCTAACATTCTCCTAGTACCTACAAGGAAATAAGCAATAAGATAATTTGTACAAATGTTTATCTTAACTAACACGAAGAAGATATGGGAATAAGAGTTTTTAAGAATGGTTAGTACAAGAGTAGAGAAAGTCATGTGAGTGCAACTCATCAGATTTTTTATAAAAAGGTGTGTGTGTGTGTCTGATCAGTCTGCACAGCATAACTCAAAAATGAAAATTCGGTTAAAACCCAAAGTTGGTATTTAAGTTTAATGTCTTTCCGGGATGCAACACGAAGATTTTAAAGAAAATAGCCCCACCCCAAACTACCCTTTACATGGAAAATGTTTCGAAAATTTTGATTTTCTTGAGAATGGCTCAAACGATTTTGATTAAAATGTCATATGTTTGAGATATTTTTATGACAAATGAAATATATATCTTGAATTTTCTGGCTATAGCCCCTGTAGTCGTATTTACTCTGGACGAGTTTGGAATAACTCGTAAACTGTAAGAGATAGACAAAATCTTACTGTAGAAAAAAAGTAGATCTTGCTAAAATACACAATTTATGTCTCAATAAATTTTCTTGTAGGGTGAACTATTTCGGAGATATTCCTTGTTATATGTGTGAGTTTCGGAAAACTTAGAAATTTCGTGAAATGGATCATCGTTGTTCATTTTTTTTATATGTTAAGTGTGCAAAGACAACAGAATCTCAAAGCTTTAAAACATTTGACTATCGCTCAAAGTCTGCTGTATTCTGTTTCCCTCGCACCTACAAGGAAATAAGCAATAAGATAATTTCTGTAAACACACATCTGTCATTCTCTCTATTTCTGATAATGACTACAGATACAAGAGTACCGTTCACTGTGTTATTATCAGGTCATATTGGGCGCATTCCTGAAATGCCTCATTAACTTTTCAAGAATAGCACCGGGGAGACCTCCAGCCTGAACTCCATGTCACGAGTACGTAATTGGTTTTTCTTCCTTTTCTAACGCTTCTTCTGTTAACAAACGAACACACACATCATGTGACACGCTCTGCTGGTTGCGAAGATGGTCGCTTGTTTCAGACCACGTGACACCCGCAACATGCACTACCTCTCATCGTAAATGCATTACACGCATCTACACGGATAGGTACCATAAAGTGGGGGAGGGGAAAAACGCGAGTTGTACAAACCGCATGCAATGAGAAGTGTATTAATTAGTACTCTATTGTTAGGATTCGCTTGAGAGCAGTTTCGAATAACACAAGCCGCAATCTGTATTCAAGGAGGATGGAGTTTCTGGTCCATGACGTTCTCCGTTCCACTCCGGGCGAGGTGCACGCTGTCCCACAACAGTCATCTGTCTCTTACTGAAGTGCGACCAAGCACTTCAAATCTTCATGGCTAAAAATAAGGATATTCTGCCTGACTTAATATACAGAGTGGAAGGGAAGTCATTACATATAAATAACAGTGATAAAGCTCTTTTTTTGGAACACATTTTTGTCTCTGAACATTTCATACAGAGATATTTTAGTTTTGTCAAAATCAAGCTGGCAACACTTGTGTAGGTGTCACTTTCCCTAGCTCAGTACACAAACACAGTAGTGGTCCGTCTTGAGAACATAAACAAACACCCTTCAGTGTTTCCTGTACGAGTGTAGGCCAATCAGAATCGTTAGCTCCCAAAACATTACACGATCAAGCAAGCGACCGACCTGTTTACATCCAGAAACTGGCTCAACCTCTGACCAACCGAGTTACTTCACGTCTGAAAGAGCTGCTCGGAGTATTCCTTCAATTAATTATTTCAAAACCCTGTGTGATGTATGTCCCATGAAGCTATGTCAGAAATAAGTTACTCTACGCATCATACAAGTAACAAACTGTTATCTTCGTACATTCTTGTGCAATTACGCATCCAATTTGGAACAAAAAAACTATTTATTTTTTTCGAAATCGGCTGTTCAAAGAACAAAATGCCATTAGACTTTTTTGGAATGTAATAACTTCACTTCCATCCTGTATAGAGGCGTTAATACGAATTCACCTGGCCATTCATTTGCTAATCAGAATCGCCAACTGTATCGCATGAATCGCTGAAAAACAGTTTATTACAATCGATTAACAATTCTTCTTTCAATAATCAATGTATTTTTGCAAAGGAAGCTTAGTTGTTATTGTTGAGAATAAAGTGATTAATAAACTGGTTTTATGTTATACTTATAACAAGAGAAGATCGAAATACGTGTAATTCTTGGGTTTCGTTTTCCTCAGTTGGCAGCGCCGACTAGGCCAAACTACACCAATTGAAATGAATATATTTTAGGTTAGTTTTATAGAACTTAACATTTTCTGGTCAAATCTTTGCGATATAGCATTTAAATTCCTATACCAAAGGTGTAATGTATTGCAAACATATTACAACTTAAATTTCATTTTGCTTTAGTAGTTTAGAAATCACATTTTAACTCTAGATTCAAAATATATGTTTTAAAACTGACCTCTGTTTCTGTCTCCTTCAGCTTAGGCTCCAAAATGTTTCAAGCTTACACTCTTTTCTTACTAATTGTAATTTTTATATTTCAAAATTCAAATATATACTTACATACATAAACGCAGGGCAACTTTTATGTGAACATGTGTAGCAAATTTCATTACTGCAATACAAAAAGTGCTTATCATTTTAACGCTCCTGGGTTTGCCTCGGATCTCTTAACTATGACCTCTGATTGGCTGTTACAGAGTGTGTTGTTCCGCGATGTAAAACAGTCCCTTCTTTCACATGATTAATTACCGTAATATATTCGAAGATAACCGGTGGCAGGAGGAAAATAAAATTAAATAAAAATTTGTATAATAATCCTGACAACTAATTACTTAAACCAGGGGTAATTTATTCTACACATTCATACATACAACATACTTTAGAGATAAATTTATAAAAATACAAGTACAATTTAATATAATTATAAAGCAAGGGAAAAAATAAAAAAATATTTTAAAAATTTTATATGTAATATAAAGGAACAGAAAGAAAATAAATAAAATACGATATAAATAATATACGGATACACGCCAGCGGGGCAAGGTTATAAGAAACAGGTTTAGACAGTGAAGATTGCAGTTGTTCGTGCAATTTCCGGTTTATTAATTGTTAAAGTTGTAAGAAGCCCACGACATTTACTTGTGGCAAGGGCTAACTGAATGTAGTTTGGTTCCAAATTTCTGAGCAGATATCGATCGATTTGCGGCTGCAGTGGAGCAGGAAATGTCCATGACTCCATAAATTGCCTGCATCCTTGGAAATTTCCGCATCATTACACAGAATGCTACTTCGCTGTGAAGCCGTTTTCCTGGCGTTTGCCATGATACGTACAGCTGACCGGAAACCTGCAGTCACGTTGGCAGCCCTGATATGGCAGCACCATCGCGCCGGAAGTGCGCTCAGGTCAGTGTCCACGCGCGTATTTGTGCGTTTAACATCATTCCGCGCAACATGGCGGAAATAAGCCACAAACGCGTTGCAGCGTTTAACTGCCATTCAACAAGAGGACGATATTCTCCAACTAATATTTCCAACTGTGCCAAAAATATAAAGGTGCGGAGCACAACAAAGAATGACACTATCCAAAACATTTATTGAATACAAACATATTGTTACTAAAAATGTTTGTTTTGGAGGTTAGAAAGGCTTTCAAAGGGCGCAGCCAATCATATATAGCAGCACGTGTAACATTTATGTCCAAATTCTGCTCTGTTCGCTTCAAATCTCATCTTAGAGCCTCCAGATTTCTGTCTTATCGAGCAAACTTTACTTTTGTTGATGTCCCATAATGGTACCCCAATGCATTCATATCTGTATCTTCTTGGTTTGAATTCTTGTGCTCTATAAACTTGAGCTCAAACCCAACTCAGGCCAATGATGAGGAATTGTTAAGTATCTTTAACAAACAAAATACCTTTTTAGGACCTCCCTTTCATCACTTCCTCAGAGGAGTCCTGTTTGAAGCTTCAGGTTCCGAATATTTCTCAGCTCTGTGGACTCCGGACTCATTCAACAATCCATTTTATTCACTGCATTCACCATCACAGCAAACCGTTACACAATTTAGAGTTTTTGTTTCTCTACGCGTTGATTCTTGACAAATTAAGTTTTTAAAAGTGAGGTTAGGTGCGATTCACCTCCTTGGCACACAGAGCTAGAAGCGACTGTCAGATGTTACGTGTGTTGCTCTTATGTTTCTGTGCTGAAGAAATACGAGGGAAATTGACACTTCCAGTCACATAAAGCGGTAAAGATTTCCCAGGGATATTATGTATGTGGGGGACGCAGTTTTCGTGATGACACGTGGTCGCATGCCTACCCGCACTTGCACGAAACAGATTATCAACAATGCGATGTATATATCATTACGTGTAATTATAAGATACTCTTTATCTCTTTACAGAGGCGACTGCAATCGTCGCTCACAATCTGTGTCCTTGTTTTTACGGCAGCATGGCCCCTATTTTTCAGGCGCAATTATGGACCTTAATGTATTCTATTTAATCGCCGGTAAATAAGAGTTATGCCGAGACTTGCGTCAGACATTTTGCTGCACGACGGTGATAAGGGCGAGTGTCCTTAATGTGATATGCACTGGATAATGCATGCACTTCAGAAATGCAAGTATTTTTATCAACTACTTCATTACCCAACCAAATTTCGCACGCACGCGCGCACGCGTGCTTATGTTCTTGTAGGTGCAAGGGAGATATTAGAATACAGAAGGCTTTGTGCGACAGTCAAATCTTTTCGACCTTTGAGATTCCGTTCTCTTTGCACGATTAACATATAAAAAAAGAACAACGTTGTTGCATTTCGCTAAAGTTTTCCGAAACTCACACATATAACAAGGAATATCTCCGAAATGGTTCACTCTACAAGAAAATTTATTTGGACATTAATTGTGTATTTTAGCAAGATCTACATTTTTTGTATAGTATAATTTGGTCTATCTCTAACGGTTTACCACTTATGCAAAAGTCGTCCAGAGTAAATACGACTACAGGGGCTATAGCCAGAAAATTCAAGATGTACATTTCATTTGTCATCAAAATATCTCAAACATATGACATTTTAATCAAAATCGTTAGAGCCATTTTGAAGAAAATCAAAATTTTCGAAAAATTTTCCATGTAAAGGATAGTTTAGAGTGGAGCTATTTTCTTCAAAATCTTCGTGTCGCATCCTTAAATTCTCAAGCCAGTTTACCAGGAGAAATATGAACTGGCTTGAGAATTTAATGCCATTCTGGCAGTTTGTCACAATAGCTCAGTGGTTAGAGCGTCCGCCCGGCAAGCGGAAGGTCTGTGGTTCAAATCCCAGTTGTGGCATTGAATTTTTAAGTTCCAGTTCTACCTCATGAACAAGGATGTTAAATCCAAGACGTGTAATTTATGCAACAAATACGTTGGTAATTACAGGTCTTGGTTCGTATTCCTTAAGCAATACCGACAGCAACTATCTGAGAATTGGATGTTTGCCATTTTAATTAACATAAAATTACGGCTCTACATTATGTTGTTCATATTTCATAGACATTAATAGGCACCAACTGACAAATTCATTCGTATCTGCAACTGTTTGCTGGGGATTTCCATGCTATTTTATTTGAACTGAAATCATTTTCTGCATTTGTAACAGACACTTTTAATTGGTAGTCGTTTAAACCGTGTAGGGGTACACTTGTGCCTTTTTCTTCTCATGGGCAGCGATTAATTGGATGTCAAGAGTTACGTGCACGGCCGTATGTCCACAGCTGGTCTCAAAAGAGCCGCAGTGTAGTATTTGGGATCAAGGTCCGATTAATTGGCTAACAACCTGCCAAACTGCACTTAGTTTATTGTAATTTTATGATAACATCAATTAGCAGCTCAAATTCCGCAAGAAACGTGTATGCCATTTTCTAATGTCGTGTTGTTAATTAGCGATAAGGTGTTTAAAACTGTTCACTGTGCCGCACCCATGTTTATTATATGGGGAGGGGGGGGGCGTGGATTATATCTGAACAAAGGCATTCAAACAATCTGTGAAGGTATCGTTTTGGGGAGGCAAAGTGGAGCCCTCTATGACTAGAATTATCACCTAAATATTACTGTGCTACTCTAATGGTTAACATGCGGCGCATCAAAGCCGTGTGAAAATTAGTGTCACGAAAAGTAACGTTGTCACGTTTTCTCCAAATGACCGCACTCCACGCGTAGGCATTTACTTCTAAGACTAACAGAATGAGAGAGAAAATACTAAGATGTTGCAACGCTGAGTTTCACTACACGTGGAGTTAATAACAGTCTCTCATTCGTGATTTGTTTGATTATATTGGTGCAATGTGAAACAACAGCGACTTCCTAGAACAAACAATGCACTCGGTGTGTGTTACCTGAGAGGATTCTAAAGATCAAAGCTAAAGCGCATATAATACGCCTTTGTGGCCAGCGAGAAATACGGGCTACGGCGTGAATCAGAATGGCTAACATCTTGATAAAACTGTATCTTTTGTATGAATTCAACGAGAAATGTTTTGAGTTGTTTACAAAATGGATGTATTACGCGACTGTGGTTTTACTTCATTGGGCCATGAGTGGAGTAGGAAAATTACGTCACTGCAGTTCGGGCCGTAGGCTGTCTTTCTCGTTGGTCATAATACGCCTTCGAATGTTGTCAAACAACTCTTGTGCAATGCAAGGATGGGCGACTATAGCTATAAGAAGTACGGTGTTAACTACCTCGCACCAGCTGTTCAAGTCCCGGGCTTGTTTATAAAAAGTTTTGAGATGTGTATTTTCCAGAGAATTCGCCGACAATTCGCCTGGGCTATATAAGTGAGTCAGGAAAGCGAGAGAGGACAGTTTTTGGACTTAGTTAAGTATGTGTCTGTGTTGAGAGTTTGAGTGTGTGCATCGTCAGACAGTTTTAGACATTTAATCGTCGTGTGGGAGTCGTTTGTTGTGTATAACTACAAGCAGTGTATGTGCCAAGGTTACGATCGGACAAAACAGTTGAGCTGCAAGATCACGACGAATTGTAAATTGTGTTAAGGATAAAAAAGAGTATATATTTTTGTGACTCAGTTAAAGTCATGTGTGAAATTGGTGTCAGAAGTGGGATATCCATTTTGTAGCAACTCCGGTATAAGCGAACTCCTGCTTATATCATGCGTTCATTTCAAAGTCTCTAAACTTGAACATTCTGGGTCCTTTGTTTACACTCACATTGTATACATTTCCTTTACATAAAGCTGCCCTATATAAATATTGCTTCAATATGCTAAACATGGTGTACTGTTTGTTGCTTTTGTGCAAACCTCTTGACATCTGCCTTATTAATTCTATCAACTACAAGTAATTTAGCCTCACAATGAATTTGTGAGGATTATTTTATGAACAGAATTACTGTAGGGTCTGTTGACAGAACCAACAATTTCTGCAATATGTACTGCAAGACAAACACGGAGCGCTAACCCGCACGCTTGCAACATCCAAACATAAACATGGATATATCGACAGGCTAGCCAACGCATGCACAATACATATAGTATTATATTTGCTTGCTCTTATTAGGTGATGTGCCTGTGATATCAAATACATAGACCATTACCATTTACGGCGCATGGTTAACGTGTCGGCTCAATTCGATGTGGCATGAATGTAAACAAGCTGGTCTAGCCAGGTTTGGCGTGCATCATGTCCACCATGACTGGAATCCTCAGGAATGTCACCTCTCTTCCATGATAGCCAACGTACAAGCATGGAAACATTCATTAACAGAGACAATGTAATAAATCTTCAGGCATCCTTCCAGTAATATGACCACAGCTTGAGACAAACTTGCTTCAGGCACCTCAACGTTTCTGAGGAGATTATCTGAAGCAAATCCTTACTGTTTGGACTGATTCTACGAATTCTGCGCCCGATGTTTTGTGGGATTTCGTAAGATCTTAACATTATTAGTTGCAGCATTTAAACTGATTTTTTAACTTTGACAATGCTCAACTGACTAAAATGCCGCACTGCGCCAAATCTACCTGTTCTTTATAAGGGTTTAAGTCACGCCATTGATTATTTCAGATATTTGATCAACTGCAACCCTTCAAGGAAAATGATTTTTACAAGGTATTTATTCTATTTTATATTTAAAAATATAATTTGAATCCACAAGAACTGTCTTCAAATGTAATCTGAAATCTTCAGAAAATGTTTGAAATAAAAACCCAGTTACTCCTCAGAGATACTCAATGGATCAAGCCAAACTTTTGAATCCTGAAGAATTATCTCCAAATGGCATCTAAAAGAGTCAGAAAAGTTACTAGTCATCATCTTGGAAGTAAAAACCCAATTATTCCTCAGCTAGCAAATGTATGAAGCCAAAAATTTGAATCCACGGAAATATCCAAAATCGTCAAAGTCACTAATGAAGTAAAAATCCAATTATTCCTCAGCTGGCAAATGTGTCAAGCCAAAAATTTGAATCCACGGAAATATCCAAAATTGTCAGTCACTAATGAAATAAAAACCCAATTATTCCTCAGCTGGCAAATGTATCAAGGCAAAAATTTGAATGCTCAAGGAAAGTCGCCAAATATACAAAATTGTCAGTCACTAATGAAATAAAAACCCAATTATTCCTCAACTGGCTAATGTATCAAGTCAAACATTTGAATGCTCAAGGAAAGTCGCCAAATATCATCCAAAATTGTCAGTCACTAATGAAATAAAAACCCAATTATTCCTGAGTTGACAAATGTATCAAGCCAAAAATTTGAATCGTCAAGGAAACTCGCCAAATATCATCCAAAATCGTCAGTCACTAATGAAATAAAAACTCAATTACTCCTCAGTTGGCTAACGTATCAAGCCAAAAATTTGAATCGTCAAGGAAACTCGCCAAATGTCATCCGAAATTGTCAGTCACTAATGAAATAAAAACCCAATTATTCCTGAGTTGACAAATGTATCAAGCCAAAAATTTCAACCCTCAAGGAAACTCGCCAAATATCATCCAAAATTGTCAGTCACTAATGAAATAAAAACCCAATTATTCAACTGGCTAATGTATCAAGCCAAAAATTTGAATCATCAAGAAATGTGTCCAAATGTTATCTAAAATCATAAAAAAATCACTGGTCCTACTGTCGCTTTGCAGCTTCAAAAGACCCAGACTCGCCACAGTTGATAAAACTGTCTCACCCACATTTCGTGGTAAACAAATTGACTGTGTGAGCAGATTAGCAGTTGAAGCCCGTCACGCCTTCTTCTACTGGTCAGGCAGTGGCAATCAAGGTATTAACTTGCAGGTAGGCTAACAAAGTAGCAAGAAGTAGACTCACGTATCCACGCCAGGGTGGACGGCAGGCAGTACATGATTATACTCAGCCAGCATGTGGCGGCCGCGGCCTTATTAGCATACAATGGCATCATCGTGTCTCGGTAGAAAGGATGTCGTTGCACCTTGTCAGAGAGACGTCGCCTTCTGTCCATCCGCACGCATGCATTGCATGCCATAAACTGACGAACTTGCACCACCCACTCCGGCGGACATGAAGAACCAGACCAACCAACCATCCAGCCAGCAAACAAACAAACAAACGAACCAACAAACAATTGCCCACCTGCAAAATCCGCGGGGTTTACTTTGCATAATGCATGAGGAGCCGAAACAGCATTAAACCACTCTACAGGGGATTTGTAATACAATGCAGAGACAGGACCACGTAATCTGATTGTTTACGGCTGTTTGCCACCGCCTCCCCTATTTGGGATGAAATGATCCTTTCAGAGAAGGTTAATATAAACCAAACTCGGATTTTATTCCGACGGCAGCAATGATTGAATTTTTAATAGGGCTTTTCGTAGTGGTGATGGGCAAACCTCCAATACGCATTAACACTAGCGTTAAAAAGCTGTTGACTGAATAATTACATTCATTAGTTGCTGAGAACTGACACTATCTTTGGGTCAAGGCCGGGACGCGTCAGCCCTGGGAAGCCTGGGAATACCAACCTGAGACTACCACTCAGTGATGCCAATTTAGCACTTTTAACTTCCTCTACTACGTATAGTAGAAGAAGTATTGTATTCCACCCAAAAATTCGATGTGGACAGCATAACTCAAGAACGAAAAGTCGGTTAAAAACCAAAGTTGATATTTAAGTTTAATGTCTATCAAAGATGCGACACAAAGATTTTGAAGAAAATGTCTCCACTCTAAACTACCCTTTACATGGAAAGTTTTTCGAAAATTTTTATTTTCTTCAAAATGACTCTAACGATTTTGTTTAAAATGTCATATGTTTGAGATATTTTGATGACAAATGAAATGTATATCTTGAATTATCTGGCTATAGCCCCTGTAGTCGTATTTACTCTGGACGACTTTTGCATAACTGGCAAACCGTTAGAGATAGACCAAATCATACTATACAAAAAATGTAGATCTTGCTAAAATACACAATTTATGTCTCAATAAATTTTCTTGTAGGGTGAACCATTTCGGAGATATTCCTTGGTATGTGTGTGAGTTTCAGAAAACTTAGAACTTTCGTGAAATGGATCATCGTTGTTCATTTTTTATATGTTAAGTGTGCAAAGAGAACGGAATCTCAAAGCTTTAAAATATTTGACTATCACTCAAACCCTACTGTATTCCCATATTCCCCGTTGTGCCTATAAGGAAATAAGCAAAACATCAGATTATTCTTACTATTTCTCCTATATACTGTTCTAATTCCTTTCTAGGTCTTCCCCGTCTTCTACTTCTTTCTGGTCTTGCCTCAAATACTAGTTTTGTCTTTCGCTGATCATCCATTATAGTTGGATATCCATATAATTTTAAATATCTTTTTTCTTCTCTTCCAGTAATGGATCTATTTTTAGATTTTCCCTAATAATACCTTCATTTTCTCACCCGGCTTTGACGGGCAATAATACCAGTGCATTAGTACACAGCCCAAGTGAATAAATTACCCTTAATTTCTAAAATGCTGAAAAATATAGACTTTTATGTAATATCTCTTGTTTTAATTGAAAACGCTTCGCTGGAAAATGGGCTGCTGTGGGGGGGGGGGGGGGTGTGAGGCAACAAATTCCTGTTGGCGTGAGGTTGACAACATAAATCAATTAAATGCACATGCAAATCACATTTTCTCTCAATTATATTGCTCAGACTGTATTCTTGCGTTCCCGCAGGAGGATTAAAAAAGGGCATTTACATTCGAGGTTCATATAGTGAACTCTCTCGAGGGGGCGAGGGCTCCAGGAAAAACCGCAAGGCCGGCCGACTCCCCCGGATAACTAATAACCCAGTACTGCTCTTGCAATTACCAACTGGTTCGCTTAGAGGCAAGCAGGCCAGCTCTAATTGCAATTGGAATGGGCAAAGGGTGAGAGTTGTGTTATTTTTTGTTGTTGTTTACAGATTGGGCATCATGGGAGGGGGGGGGGGTAATTGGCGATTTTGCCCTCTGCCAGAGTCCAGCACACTACCGGAAAATAATCAACGTTTCACCGCGGTGCAGTCTTCCGTTTTATTTTTTTTTAATATCGCAGTGGGGGGAAAATGAAACATATTTGTACGTTTAAATGAAAGCCCGCAAAAAGTAAACATTTTATGGACTTTCGGTGCGGGGAAGTGTATGCTAGATTCACTGAGGACAATTGCCGGCAATGTAGCCTTTTAATTTCATAACTGACAATCATTGTTTCTACTGTTATTCAAAATCGCGAACTGCAGAGGGATTGTGTTGTGAATGTAAGCATACAGGGTCAATTAGTAACGTTCTCTCTTACGGCCCTGGAGTGAAGCAACATTTAATTCATATTGTTGCTTCAAGAATGCAATTTACTAATTTTGTTTTTCCTTTCTCTACTACGTAGAGTCTGTGGACAGCATAACTAAAAAACCAAAAGTCAGTTAAGAACCAAAATTGGTATTTAAGTTTAATGTCCTTCAAGGATACGACACGACGATTTTGAAGAAAATAGCCCCACCCTAAACTAAACTTTACATGGAAAATTTTTCGAAAATGTTGATTCTCTTGAAAATGGCTCCAACGACTTTGATTAAAATGTCATATGTTTAAGATATTTGTGTGACAAATTAAATGTATATCTTGAATTTTTTGACTATAGCCCATGTAGTCGTATTTACTCTGGAGGACTTTTGCATAAGTGGTAAACCGTTAGAGATAGACCAAATCTTACTATACAAAAAATGTAGATCTCGCAAAAACACACAATTTATGTCTGAATAAATTTTTTTGTAGGGTGAACCATTTCGGAGATATTCCTCGTCATATGTGTGAGTTTCGGAAAACTTAGAACTTTCGGGAAAAGGATCATCGTTGTTCATTTTTTTATGTCAAGTGGGCAAAGGCAACAGAATCCAAAAGCTTTAAAACATTTGACTATCGCACAAAGCCTTCTGCATTCTAATATTCCCCTTGTACCTACAAAGACATAAGCAATAAGATAATTTGTACAAATGTTTATCTTAACTAACATGAAGAAGATATAGGAATAAGGGTTTGTAAGAATGGTAAGTACAAGAGTAGAGAAAGTCATGTGAATGCAACACATCAGATTTTTACAAAAAGGTCCGTGTGTGTGTGTGTGTGTGTGTGTGTGTGTGTGTGTGTGTGTGTGTGTGTGTGTGTGTGTGTGTGTGTGTGTGTGTGTGTGTGTGTGGACAGCATAACTCAAAAACCAAAAGTCGGTTAAGAACCAAAATTGGTATTTAAGTTTAATGTCTTTCAAGGATGCGACACGAAGATTTTGAAGAAAATAGCCCCACCCTAAACTACCCTTTACACGGAAAATTTTTCGAAAATGTTGATTCTCTTGAAAATGGCTCTAACGATTTTGATTAAAATTTCATATGTTTAAGATATTTGTGTGACAAATGAAATGTATATCTTGAATTTTCTGGCTATAGCCGCTGTAGTCGTATTTACTCTGGATGACTTTTGAATAACTCGTAAACCGTAAGAGATACACAAAATCTTACTACACAAAAAATGTAGATCTTGCCAAAATACACAATTTATGCCTTAATAAATTTTCTTGTAGAGTGAACCATTTTGGAGATATTCCTTCTTATTTGTGTCAGTTTCGGAAAACTCGTGAAATTGAACATTGTTGTTCATTTCTTTATATTCTAAGCGTGCAAAGAGAACGGAATCTCAAAGCTTTAAAATATTTGACTATCGCTCAAAGCGTATTTGAATTTCTCAAAAATTGATTTTACGATTTTGATTAAAATGCCATATATATAGACACAGGACTTTTCTGTAGGGGATAGAATAATGCAATTATTCAAAAGCAAGATGGAAATAATTCTGAAAGGGCTCAAATTGCAGTAGCCTTGAAGGGAAGACAAAGGAAAGCGTTTACTGGAAGATTGGCAGGTGATGCAAACCAAATAACATAATCTACAGAGATGCTGAATTTTGTGATCATTGCCCCCATAAAGAGCAGCTGTCGTCGATACTGAGTAAATTGCTATAAATTGGCCCAATTAGCATTTGCTGGAGTTGTGTGTCCAGGAGGAAGATGGGAATGTTTTCCTTGAGGCAGAAGATGGCAAACCGGACTAACGACCACGGAATACTGTTATCGGTTTCCTGCAAACCAACCAACGAACGAACGTAACTTCCTTCTTGGTTAAAGAATGTTGTAACCACCGACTACTGATGTTAATCATTTACAGGCTGCCCAAGAATCAGGTATACGCTCTCCTGGGAAAACGTTTGTTTCTCTGTCAAGAAGTTCGATGTGGGATGGTTTCACGATTAGGTTACAGCCCTTGGCATAGCAGATTTGTGTGTGCCTCCGTGTGTGTGTGTGAAAGAGATCCAATTTTATAACATTTATTTTGATTTTTTGGACATCCGGAAGTCATCAATTAACTCTACAACTTAAATTTGTCTAATTTAGATACTAATACAAGCAACTATAAGCGTCTGTGCTTGTGTATATATGTCTATCTTGCTCTGCTGGAGAATTTATAGGTTAGGTGAATGTGGCGATAATCTTCTTTTCCCTCGCCTGTCAACTGTTCCAAGGAATAACATAGACTGCGATACGCGTTGTTTGGCAATAACTCTTGTGATTTATGTTTGTGGGATCTTGTTCAGCTCTGTGATTGGCACAAGATGAAAAATTCACCCTCCCCATCAATATCCAACTGAACAAACAGTGCAGGGGTAGTCAATCAACCGTGTTGCTACCCTCTGATGGATATATTGCTGTTAACAGTTACGGTCATTAAAATGCAAAATGTACCAGGAAGGTCGTATCAGTCATACAGGGCAATTATTGAAGGAACGGTTTGCAGTCATGTCCTGGACAACTAGGATTATACTAAATAACACTTATTTTACCTCCACCATTGTTGGTTTGTTGCCTAGTTTTTTCTTTTAAGTTAAATGTAATATTAAATTATTTTTTTGTACAGAAATTGCTTCGAGTGCAGACATTTTTAAGAGCATTCAAATAAAATACCGTAAAATGCATTTGGGGTGAAGGAATTTATTGAAAAATTGCTCTTCAAAACTAGATCGCATTTATTTTTAAAGTTACGCTATTCATACTGGAAGTGTTTCATTCTACTTCAAATATACCTATAACAACGCAAAAACTAAAACTCGTATAAAATCCACATTTCATACTAACAAAAATGTCAGTCGAATATTAAAAAACCCTTCCATTCCAATCCAGTTCAATAATTTTTTGTGCGGCATTAACAACTTCCGAGTTATTTCTTGTAAGTTATTGATATGAATTGTCTGATAGGTATACATTTCTCAAATAGAAAGTCATTTTTGTTGTTACTTTCCCCCTCCTGGTCATGTAAAGAGAATAAAATTTCAAAGCGCTCACATAGTGACCAGCTCTTAAAAGATTTGACTTTCGCGTATGTAAAGCCTACTGTATTTCTCTATTCCTATTGTACCTACAAAGAAATCTGTAATAAAGTTTTATAAGAATATTTTTTGAAAAAGCTGCGTAGAAAATCATGTGAGTGCAGCACATCTGAATACATAGAGGCATTAATTTATCATATACGATTCTTTTGTTTTGTACTATTTATCGCTAAGCCATTCTTTTGTATAGACAGTGTCGCCAACTGTATTTGTTATAAATCGCTGAAAAATAATTTATTAACAATCAAAATAGCAATTGAAAAGTGTTTTTAATAATTGTTTTCCCAGAAGAAACATTATTCTTTTAATTTTAAGAATACAAAAGTAAGATTTGTTTGAGATTACAAACTGGTTTTGTGTTATAACAAGAGAAAATCGAAACACATGTAATTCTTGGATTTCGTTTACCTCAGTTGGTAGTATTGTATAAGCCGAACTGCATTAATTGTAATGAATATATTTTAGGTTATGTTTATAGAATTTTAACATTTTCTGGTGAAATCTTTGCGGTATAGTATTTAAATACATATTTTATTTATGAAATACTCCAGATAAATACGACATTCGACGGTCTGACCCTCATTCTCGCTGCGCTAGAGAATTTATTGGTTAGGTTAGAGTCTATTCTGACAGACGCAAGACTATGTTTACTTTTTGGACGTCCTACATCTCTTCTCCCTTCAGGCTTTTGGTCTTTCACTATTTTCATCTATTACTCTATCCATACTCACAAAATTGACATCTTTTATATCACATTCTTGTCTTGCATCTTCATTCTCAAGTTTAACCTATTTCTTTCCTAAGATTGTCTCTGCTCCATTAGTGATTTAACTGTAACTTTCACTGTTTCTTTGTAAATATTTGTTTTTCGAGATCGGATCTCTCAATGAGCCTTATATTGCTTGTGATAATGTGATTGGGTTTTCAAAGTCATGCCTGTTGTAATAAGATAATTATTCCTAACCTCAAACTATGAAAAAGATCAGCTATTTCTTAAGCCGTTATTCTTTTGTTTAGCTATATGCACACTTGGAGTGTAGCGCCTGATGGAGGGTCGAAAATCTGCTCGGCCAATCCCAGCGACTCGCAACCACAACCAAAAACAACAGAAGCCGGAAATTAAACATTCTCTGTTCACCGCCGACTATTATTCCGGCGTGGAATGCGCTAGCTCGTTAAATTCTGACGATGCCACCGGCACCAGCCCTCCTCATGTTGCTGCTGCTGCTACCTTTGTCCTTTTATCTTGAGAAATCTGTCGCGCATTCCTGTTTGCCCTATTGTTTTCACTCGCTGGAATTGTGACATTCCATTTTGCTTGCCACAGATAATATTGATGATGTTTGCATTCTGTGAACATTTGTTGGTTTGCCTTATTCAGAGAAATAACAGCCTATATTCCAGTCTTCAAGTTTACAAGGCTTGCAGTTGCGCAGGTGGCGTTCAGGAGCTCCTATTTCATTTACCTCCACTCACTTGTTTATGAAATGATTCTACGTCACTCTACAAGAGGCATGCTGGGCGCCTGAGAGACTCCTAGGTTTGTAGGATAATTTGCGAACGAATACGCCTATGTAATTGCCTGACTAGAACATTTAACATGACACTTTACTCAACTGTTTGCTGCAGCAACAATTTCGTTGGCTGCAAGAATGACTAATCGACAATTACGTGTCCCACAGATCAATCCAACTGTAGTAGGCATTTGTTTTTCCCCATTTGTTGTGCAATATTGCTTTGTCATTGTAACCAGTGTTACCACTTCTCACAAACAGGAGTATGGTCAACAAAATTACAAGGATTTCGATGATGATTTCTTATCCATGATGATTCTGGTGGATATATGTATCTGTATTGCTAAAATGTCAATTTTAGACACAACTTTTGTAATTCAAATTTTCGTCATGTCACTTGGGCTCCGAATTACCCAAGTTCCAGTGTGGAATTAACGATCAAACACAACAAGGCAGTCCTTTGAATCACATGCACTGTTCTCAAACTGTAAACAGAGTCCTCCAGCCCTCTAAAGCTGTTTTATTTATATATTTTACCTTTTTAAATAAAAAAGGAAGCCTTTTTTAAAACCCAAACCTAAACATACTCGAAAAAGCGTGGTGAATCCTTGATTTAAAATAACGCAAATGTATTGGACACAAAGGGAAGGTCCTTTCAAAGACCTCTGTATCCAGTCAGCGATAATGGAAAACATTTGCGACATTTTCTCCCTCTGTATTGTTGTTGCATTTTAAGGGAGTGTTGATTTTTACTTACTGCGATTTTGTTTGTAAACAAAGTATTAAATTAAAGTGTTCCACATGGCTTTGAAACAGAATGCTATGTCAATGATTTTGATTAATTGGAACGAGAAAACACATTATACGCCATTGCTCAGTGTAAATATCGACTGTTTATTTTCTGTTGATATTATTCTCGTGGCTATTGTAGTTCATTAACATTAAAATACAGCTGGCTTTTATTTTTACACGCATCTTGTCCATTTCCACGGGCATCGCACGCAATTTCTGCGATATAGATTTTAATTTAACCTTTGTTATGGGTCCGAATATAGTTTAAACATTAAAACCATTTATATGCAAGAGGAGTCGTATAGGTTAAAATGAGCTTTTAGACTTTGCAATTTTCAGGTTAGGTTTTCTGTTTTTTCAACTTCTTTTCACACACACATTCTCACTTCCACACTTCCAGTCTGTAAGGTGGGAGAAAATAATCCCAATTGAAGAAAAATCCCTACCTCCGAACGGGAATCGAACCCGGCACATGCCACTCGACCACAGAGACTGTCGATTAACACGAAGTAGATATAAGAAAAAGCTTTTGTAACAATTGTTTATTGAAAGAGTGAGTGGGGAAAGTCATGTGAATGCAACAGACTCTTTTATCTTGGGCTGTACTGAAATATTTGTTTTGAGAGTTATATTAGGGATATTTAACGGTGCTTTCGCAAAATCCCCAAACATCTGCCGGTTTTCGGAAGCCTGTTCGTTCACCAAGTTTATTTTTCAGTCTTTAATCTATTATTCTACACGTTCTCCGAACTTGAAGTTTATTTGGGACCACATTAAACCCGGACCTCGGTTATTTCATTCACTTTATACGTCAAATGCTTGTACTACCTTAAAAAAATCTTGTGTTGCACTCACATGACTTTCTCTACTCTTGTACTAACCATTCTTACAAACTCTTATTCCTATATCTTCTTCCTGTTAGTTGAGATAAACATTTGTACAAATTATTGCTTATTTCCTTGTAGGTGCAAGGGGAATATTAGAATGTCTCTTTGAGCGATAGTCAAATGTTTTAAAGCTTTGAGATTCTGTTGTCTTTGCACACTTAACATATAAAAAAATGAACAACGATGCTCCATTTCACGAAAGTTCTAAGTTTTCCAAAACTCACACACATAACAAGGAATATCTCCGAAATGGTTCACCCTACAAGAAAATTTATTGAGACATAAATTGTGTATTTTAACAAGATCTACATTTTTTGTATAGTATGATTTGGTCTATTTCTAACGGTTTACCAGTTATGCAAAAGTCGTCCAGAGTAAATACGACTACAGGGGCTATAGCCAGAAAATTCAAGATATACATTTCATTTGTCATCAAAATATCTCAAACATATGGCATTTTAATAAAAATCGTTAGAACCATTTTCAAGAAAATCAAAATTTTCGAAAAATGTTCCATGTAAAGGGTAGTTTAGGGTGGGACTATTTTCTTCAAAATCTTCGTGTCACATCCTTGAAAGACATTAAACTTAAATACCAAGTTTGGTTTTTAACCGACTTTTCGTTTTTGAACTATGCTGTCCACAGACTGACAGAGACACACACACGGATCTTTTTCTAAAAATGCTTCTTTTTTGGATTCAGGGGCCCTCAAAACATGTATTTCCGGTGAAATCTCGACATCGAATTTTTGGGTGGAATACAATACTTCCCCTACTTACCAGTAGAGAAAGTAAAAATACCCTTCGTGTCCAAGGGACTTCGAAACATGTATTATTACCTCGACTTTGGATATTTGTGAGGAATACAATAGCTATTCTACGTAAGACAGAGGACATAAACTTCGGGAAAAAAAAGCATGGGTTCTTAAGCTTATTTAAGATACCTCATTTTTCTGAGAACACAGACGTGCGCCGTTGTTAAAAAGGCCTATCTAATTTTTTACTGTTCCCTTTTTCCCCTTCCGATAAAAGTGGTAATAAAAGAATGCGGAGAACGCCACTGTTTGACTGCTACCGCTCCTATACCTTTTTTTGTTCTTGCAACATATGCGCTCCAAGTGGGAGGGGAATAAAAAACTAAATAAAAAAAGAACTAAGCTGGACTCCAACATATATATAAGCGTAAAGCGCGTTGTAAAAACTACTTGATAAATGATCCTTTACGTAATACCAATTGAGATTCATTAGAAGAAGTTATCGCATATTCCATTCGCAGCGTTTTATTTGTTTTTATTAGTGTGGTAATATAACTTGCACATATAATCGATTTAATTGCACAAACTTACTGTGTGTGTATGTATGTGTTATTGTTTAATGTGGACCGCAAATGTGTTGGTCGTTAAAGCGGAAGGGATAATAGGAACATATTTCGTGAACTTCAGCTGTTTCCCTCCCCTCCGCCCTCGTAACCCGCGATATGACCACTACGGTGCGCTCCGACTCCCTCACTTGTTATTTTTCACCCTCGCGTAATTGCTGCGAGTGTCAAGGTGGTATCGGCACCGCCGTGCATTCTCAAGTTAATATCCTGGGGTCATAAATAGCGGCGACAGATTCTCACTTGTTTGTGGGACGAATAAAGCTATTCTCTCTAGCGGAGACTTTACGATTTACTCTGCGAGTCACACTAATTCTAATATTTTAATAAAACCAAAGGTTAAAGTGTCTGGTCTATACTCTCTGACCAGTTTTTCAACCACAATTTTATTTACTATACAACAAAGGGATTTTAACCCCTTAGGGTTACTGTATTTCAAGCACGGAAGGGAGAAAGGTTGCCCAAAGGGTGTAGCGGAACTAGCACAAGCCACCATGGGGTGGGAAAAATATTCAACAGTTCTGATGTTCTCAAGAACGGCTGTCATTTGTTTCCTTAATACGACGTTAAGATTGCGTATTTGCTAAAATCCCATTTTCTTCCCAAATGGAGTGCTGGGTACCTGTGTAAGTAACCTAAGGGCATTAATATTCTTTTAAGAACATAATATTGCCTCATTAAACTCCTAAACCACCCAATGAACCTTTTCTCGAACCTGGTTTGATAGCAGACCCACTGCGTTCCCACCATACCACTCGTTTCGGTAAAATTGTGCACCTTGCATCAATTAACTGAATCTTACAGCCACATATATGCATAAATACCTTATTATGAGTGTCAATTATTGTTCTTAAAAGTGTATTTGTAACACTTGTGTAATAAATCAGTGCAATATTATGTTAAATGTGCGCGAAAAGCAGTGGGAAGTGTTTTAGCAAATACGAAATATTCACCAAATACCATATACATAAACATTTAGGTTATCCTGTAGGAGCCCGTCCTCACGTAGTCGATAGGCAGTTGTTTGTGACTGAAGTACTGTTGTCATTTCCTTTAACTCGTTGGTGACGTATGTATTGCCAACGCTGGAAAATTGAAATGAGCGGAAGTTGCTGAAATGTTGCCAACCAACTTGTTAAAGTTATTTGTTGTTGTTATTTAGAGTTATTGTTTTGTAATTAAGTGATGTGACTTAAGTTCTTGTGCGGTGCGGTTGTGGTTTTAATCTGTATTCTACATACGTTTGAAAATGAAAAATTGGACTGAGGAAGAGATATTGTGGCTCATCGAAGCATATAAAAATGAAAATTACCACAAGAGGCACAAGAGAAGGCGGTAAACCGAGAAGGGATGCTCTCAGAGTACCCGCCTAGTAAGCGGAGGGTCTGTGGTTCAAATCCCAGCTGTGGTATTGAATTGTTAAGTTCTAGTACTACCTCTCAAACATTGCCCACACACGGTTTGTGTTTAAAAATACCAATAGTAAGTTTGTTGGCATAAATAAATAATAAACTTGAACTTGTTGCGCATTTTCACAGATGACTACACTTATCAAAGGTACAACAATCCTTATTTGAGATTGTATAATACGGTAATTTTATTACAGATTACGCAGTATTACGCAATAGTGCAACAATAATAATTAAGTAATTAATAATATTGAGGTTGTGTAATACAGTAATGTTATTACAGATTACGCAGTATTAACAACAACAATAGTAATAACTAATAAATAATAGTACATTGTTTTGGCATTTTGTGATGCGTGGTTGGTAGTTTTAGCGAGTTGTACAATGTTAAGTTGGCAACAGATATTTCTACCTTGTAGCGCCATCTTCTTACGTTGTAGGTCAGTGACGTAATAGAACTGTCACTGAACCACATGACGACGGTCTCCTACAGTTTTACCAGACATTTACATGGAACAAACATACTTTCGATTTCCTGGAAATAATCTGTAGTCTTCTTCATTCCAAAAGAATTTGTTATCATTTTGACTAACTGGTAGATCGTATCAGACGATTTTCATTAAAATGCCATATGTTTGAGATATTTTTATGACAAACGAAATGTATAGTTTTTTGGCTATAGCGCATGTCTTGTTTACTCTGGATGACTTTTGAATAACTGGTAAAGCATAAGAGATAGACAATATCTTACTACACAAAAAATGTGGATTTCGCTAAAAGACAATTTATGCCTGAATACATTTTTGTAGGGTGAACCATTTCGGAGATAGAATGGATGAAATGGAATATCGTTGTTCATTTTTTTATATGTTAAGCGTGCAAAGAGAAAGGAGTCTCAAAGCTTTAAAACATTTGACTATCGCCATTGATGTTTCTCTCTGCATACGAACAAGTTATTTATCAATAAAATGTGGGCTATTCCTTATTGGATTAATCTGAGAGGTAGCAAAGCATTCTACTTCCGCTTGGTGTAATTTCTTTGAGGAGAACAGGAGGCAGGCGATAAGAGCAAGCGGGGAAAACAGAAGTGTTTACGAGGGGGAGGGAGGGAGGGAGGGAGGAAATGGTCAAAGTGTGGCTGTTGACATGTCCGTTAGGGTCTAGTCTATCTCTCTACCACATCCTACCGGGGTCGTCCATTATCAGTGTGGGACAGTGACGTTAATCCGCCCTGGTCGGCCGTGCCCAACACAACATGACTTAACACTAGCAATTATCGCCATTTCCTAACCTTTTGTCTCGCTAAGTTTCCTTGCAACGCAATCTGTGCTGCGTCATGCGTTTTCCTTGCGGAACACGGAGATATTTGCTTGTCATTTGTGGCAGTTCTGGAAAACAAAACTGCAACGTCGCTTTTCATTTTTTTATATGTTACGTGTGCAAAGAGAACGGTATCTCAAAGCTTTAAAACATTTGACTATCGCTCACAGTCTATTGCAACACATCAGATACTTTTAATGAATTTTTTATGCCCTAAAAATGCGTATTTCTGCTGAACTTTGGGTAGAAAGAATATCTATTTCTTACGTCTACTAGTTATAAGTCCTACAGTGTGCGAGTGAAGACCTAGGTGCGTTATTTTTCCCTATTAGTATTACAGTTTATAATGTATGCATTGCCACATGGGTTACAAGGTGACTTATGCATAATGCGTGCGATAAAAGCCCCTGTTAACAAAGGAACATAGCTCTGCCGTTCCCACGCAAACTCCAGCTGATAACACGCGCACAACAGAATTAAGTTTTCAGTTTTAGAACAGGAACTTAGCGATTTTAGCAAGGAAATTCAACCAGCTGCTAGCAATATCAGATCAAGACATTTTCAACGCGGCGTTAGCTTCTTGAAAATGAACGTGAAAATTATTCTCGTATACAGATATCTTCTGAGGCGAAACAGCCTTTCTGGCGTGTTTTGAAGGTTGTTTATGGTAATGGTGATGAATAATGGCGTCTTCCTGCATCAAAAAAGAGTTTATTAGATAATTATTTAACGATATATCCCGTCGCTGACACCAATAATAGTCATATCATCCAAGAATGTGGTTTCTACACGGATAGTACGTATTTTCTTCTTCTTCTTGTTGTTCTTCTTCTTCTTAATCCAGTGTTGATGACTGCTGGCATTGTCTTCCGGAGACCCAAAAGCAATTCCCCCAGGTCTCTCCATTGTTCGGAACCAAATTTCTTGAAGTCTTGCCCTTTTGTACCCCTTCTATCCACGTCGGCCTCTTTTCCTTCTATCTGGTTCTTCCTATACTTTCATAATTTTTCTTCTCTGTCTATTCTTTCTTTTCCTTACTTTTCTTTTGAGCTTAAAACATCCAGTTATGTGGCTAAAATTTTATTTTGATACCTGTTGAGAGATTCCCATTGGAGCTGCTAGTCTCCCATAGAGCGCGTACCCAGGTGGCGGATAGAGGAATGCTCATTATATATGATGGAGGAAATAAAAATACTCGAGGCGGACGCAAACTAGCACTGCTACCTTGCAGTTGGATATGGGAATAATATCAATGGTATAGAATAAAATGGCATGATAAATTTTCACATAAACAGATTGGATTCCAGAGGAATTAACTGCATGGCCTCCTCGATCTCCTGATTTGAATCCTATGGATTCTTCGTCTTAGGGCATTTAAAGTTCTTGGTTATTGCGACTCCTGTGTGGAATTATTGAGCATATCCACATATGATCTGACCAAATACGAAACACTCCAAGAATTTGCAACGAATGTCTTGTAATTCAGCAATACCAATGTTCAAATTGTGTGCTGCGTATTAATAATCCCTTGTACGCCTCGGTTCATTTCGGCAGCCGAATGGTGATTGGAATTTCTTGTGTACGAGTTTGTGCACGTTTATGACCTCAACTGGTAGGTATAATCTGAGAATAATGAGGGTTGAGAAGAAATGCTGAGGGAGGGATTAAGAGCAAAGACAATCTGTATGCGGAGAGCCAGGGAGCGAGGGAGCTGGCTCCTAATGGAGTGGCGGTGCCAGTGATTATTGACCCGAGTGTGGGGGGGGGGGGGGGGGGTGCTACCAGATGTGCTTTGTGATAATGAACTGCAACGGCCGCAAGGGCTAGAGTCTGCTGATGTCAATACCCCGGCTTAGCGCCACTCTCGGCTATTAGGGCCTACCCTGGCTACACCAAAATGTTTACCTTAGGGGTTGCAGCCCTTCCTTCCTTCCTACTCTTTCTCATTAAAATCGTCCGCGTTACGCTGCTTTCCACTTTCATAAAAGAAAATAATACGCAGTCCATCGTTGTTGCCAATGAGAAGTGTCATATTACACTGCACAAAACTCTGCATTATTTCCCCTTTCCTTTCTTTCTCATTTATTCTTTCTCGTGTCGCTTCGTTATAGTCTGTATCATCGCAGACAGCCATTCTTACAAACTCTTATTCCTCTATCCTCTATCTTGTACAAATTATCTTACTGTTTATTTCCTTGTAGGTTCACTTTGCACGGCTAAGATACAAAAGATGAATAACGATGTTCCATTTGACATAAGTATAAATTGTGTATTTTAGCAAGATCTACATTTTTTGCATAGTATGATTTAGTCTATCTCTTACGGTTTACCAGTTATGCAAAAGTCATCCAGAGTAAATACGACTACAGGGGCTATAGCCAGAAAATTCAAGATATACATTTCATTTGTCATCAAAATATCTCAAACATATGACATTTTAATCAAAATCGTTAGAGGTATTTTCAAGAAAATCAAAATTTTCGAAAAATTTTCCATGTAGAGGGTAGTTTAGGGTGGGGCTATTTTCTTCAAAATCTTCGTGTCGAATCCTTGAAAGACATTAAATCTAAATACTAACTTTGGTTTTAAACCGATTTTTCGTTTTTGAGTTATGCTGTCCACAGACACACACACAGGACTTTTTTCTTTTTTCCGGTGAAATCTGGACATCTAATTTTTGGGTAGAATACAATTCTTCCTCTACTTACTATACGCAGTACAGAAAGTAAAAATGTATTTTTGTCTTTCAAGAGGTTGTATCTTTTTTAGACAGTAAGATTTTGTCTATATCTTACGGCTTATCAGTTGAAAATGCCTTAAACATGTGGTATTTAAATAAACATCGTTAGAGTAATTTTTGGGAAATCAACTGTCATTGGCAGCTATTTAATACGAGCAGTGGTATAGGCCCCGAACACAGAGCGAACGTTCTGGAAAAGGAACCTACTCGAAACGGCCAAAACGAATCCGTTAATTTTAATACAAGATACAGTGCAGGCATAAAGCACAAGGCTTGTTTGATGGGAAAAGGTGGACAGAGTTAAAAGAAATAAGGTTTCACCCCAGTGCAGCTTTCTGTTGTGATTTATGGTATCTGCGAATGCCCCTGTACATGAAGTAATTTCTTTTTAGTCGGGCTATAGAAGCTTTCAGTCCAATAAACACTCGTATAGCTACCTAGCAGGAAAACTCATCACAGAATAGGTTCAGACAGAGAGTGGCTGAAACCCAATTTACTCTAATTGATTCGCTAATGGAACTATTTAGATTGCAACTAAAGGAAAATGCATGTGGTCGGTTGTGTTAACAGCTCACTGGTCACACAAAGGAATTGCTTTCTTTTCACCTTATAGCTTAGATCAAATTACTATAGCATCTGCAACACAATCAAACAATACTTCCCTCTGGCTTTAACACCACCGCGCGCCTAGCAGATAAACACGGCCCTGTTTTATTGGTGTAAACAGAATCAAATCTATATCCAGGTTACAACGGAAGTACGTCATCAGACACCGCTATTAAAAAAATTACTAGAAAAAGGCTTTTGTGCGTCTGTCTATGAACAGAATAATTCAGAAATGAAAAGTTTAAACAATAAAGATGCAACACCAGATTTTCAGAGAAATTCACCCTCTATAAACTACCTTTAACATTTAAAAATACAGATATTTTTCAATTTTCTCAAAACTGACGCCAAATAGTTTGATTAAATTGCCCATGAAGTCCTCTCTGTGGAGATGGACAAAATCTTACTTCATAAAATAATAAATGTCGTTAAAACACATAATTTACCCCAAATACACATAGGTTGCGGAATTAACCGTTTCCGAGATATTCTTTGTTATTGTATTGTATTTTCCAATGTCCTTTAATTTTTAATATTCTGATTTCGTGTGAATAATACATAAAAGAAAATTCGCGAATAAATATAATAGCGGACTTAAACTGAGTTATATATTATATTTACAAATTTCATAAATAAAATATGAATTTTAATAATGTACACAAAGATTTGACCAGAGAATTCTAAATTCTATAAAAAATTAACCTATCAGCCAAGGAACACGAAATCCAGGGATGCGATTTTCTCTTATAATTGAAAACTAGTCTATAACCTCAAATAAATCTCACTATTTCAATATCAACAAATAAGCTTTATTCTGGAAATATCTTATGTGTTGCACTCACACAACTTTCTCTACTCTTGTACTAACCATTCTTACAAACTCTTATTCCTATATCTTCTTTATGTTAGTTGAGATAAACATTTGTACAAATTATCTTATTGCTTATTTCCTTGTAGGTACAAGGGGAATATTAGAATACAGTAGGCTTTGTGCGATAGTCAAATGTTTGAGATTCTGTTGTCTTTGCACATTTAACATATAAAAAAAATGAAACGCAATGATCCATTTCACGAAAGTTCTAAGTTTTCCGAAACTCACACACATAACAAGGAATATCTCCGAAATGGTTCACCCTACAAGAAAATTTATTGAGACGTAAATTGTGTATTTTAGCAAGATCTACATTTTTTGTATAGTATAATTTGGTCTATCTCTAACGGTTTACCAGTTATGCAAAAGTCGTCCAGAGTAAATACGACTACAGGGGCTATAGCCAGAAAATTCAAGATATACATTTCATTTGTCATAAAAATATCTCAAACATAGGACATTTTAATCAAAATTGCTAGTGCCATTTTCAAGAAAATCAAAATTTTCGAAAAATTTTCCATGTAAAGGGTAGTTTAGGGTGGGGCTATTTTCTTCAAAATGTTCGTGTTGCATCCTTGAAAGACATTAAACTTAAATACCAAGTTTGGTTTTTAACCGACTTTTCGTTTTTGAGTTATGCTGTCCACAGACTGACAGACAGACATACACACACGGATCTTTTTCTAAAAATGCTTTTTTTGGATTCAGGGGTCTCAAAACGTATATTTCCGGTGAAATCTCGACATCGAATTTTTGGGTGGAATACTACTTACCAGTAGAGAAAGTAAAAATGCAGAAATTAATGGATTTATACGATAATAAACTTTATAAAATAGATTAATATTATTTTGAATTGCCCTACATTTTGAATTTTTATTGATATTCGATTGTAATGATCATAAACTGTTTTTCAGTGATTTATGGAAATACAGCGACACTTACTAAACAAAAGAGTGGTCTAGCGATAAATGGTACAAAACAAAATAACGATCAGAAAGTAAACCTTATATGTGTAATGATGATGGTGATAATAATAATAATAATAATAATAATAATAATAATAATAATAATAATAATAATAATAATAATAATAATAATAATAATAATAATAATAATAATAATAATAATAATAATAATAATAATAATAATAATAATAATAATAATAATAATAATAATAATAATAATAATAATAATAATAATAATAATAATAATAATAATAGCAACAACAATAGGATGAAGCTGCCTCTGTCGAAGCACATAGTTGCGTCGGCAGATTAACAAGAGATAAAACAAACAGTTGAAGACAATACCACACACGTCATGCATGCGGTTACAATTCTCACGCGTTTTTGCTCTCGACGAACGACGCTGTTTCTGTCATTCGCGTGACTGTTGTTGGTCTCCTTGTCTCGATGCCTCATCACGATAACAGGAATTAATGTGCTCTAGCATCGTCATATACCAGCCGCCTCTGCAGAAATTTAAATAAATAAGTGATGTTCGGAGCTGTAGGTATTCAGATAAGGTATCTGCATACATTATACATACACCAGGGATTGCTCACGGTGCTTACAAGTTTCGCTTTTGTCTTCCAGCATGACAATGTACAACATCGACTGAAATTGATTTATTAACATCACCAAGATCACCAGAGCGAGAGTTACTATCATGACAAACACAGAAATTGATAAATCGCCTTGCTTTGCATCTACGTCGTGACAAAATTAATATTCACTAGTCACTGAATGCAACTTCAACTGTCTCTAACACGTGCATACGTAGACAAGCTAGTTCGAAGTCGTGGGTTCAAGCCCAGAGGAGGGCGATCCATTTTTTACTTTCTCTAATATATATGGTATCCAAAAATTCGATGTCGAGATTTCATCAGAAATATGTTTTCAGGCTCCTAAATCCAAAAAAAAAAAAAAAAAAAGCATTTTTAGAAAAAGCTCCGTGTGTGTGTGTGTGTGTGTCTGTGGACAACATAACTCAAACACAAAAGGTCGGTTAAAAACCAAAGTTGGTATTTAAGTTTAATGCCTTTCAAGGATGCAACACGAAGATTTTGAAGAAAATAGCCCCACCCTAAACTACCCTTTACATGGAAAATTTTTCGAAAATTTTGATTTTCTTGAAAATGGCCCTAGCAATTTTGATTCAAATGTCATATGTTTGAGATATTTTTATGACAAATGAAATGTATATCTTGAATTTTCTGGCTATAGCCCCTGTAGTCGTATTTACTCTGGACGACTTTTGCGTAACTGGTAAACCGTAATAGATAGACCAAATCTTATTATACAAAAAGTGTACATCTTGTTAAAATACACAATTTAAGTCTGAATAAATTTTTTGTAGAGTGAACCGTTTCGGAGATATTGCTCGTTATTTGTGTCGGAAAACCTAACACTCCTCAAATAGAACATCGTTCATTTTTACTTTCTCTACTTGTAAGTAAAGGAAGTATTGCATTCCACCCAAAAATTCGATGTCGAGTTTTCACCGGAAACATATTTTGAGACCCCCTGAATCCCAAAAAAAGCATTTTTAGAAAAAGGTCCGTGTGTGTGTCAGTCTGTGGACAGCATAGCTCAAAAACAAAAAGTCGGTTAAAAACCAAAGTTGGTATTTAAGTTTAATGTCATTTAAAGATGCGACACTAAAATTGTAAAGAAAATTGCTCCACTCCAAACCACCCTTTACATGGAAACTTTTTCGAAAATTTCGATTTTCTGGAAAATGGCTCAGGTGATTTTGATTAAAATGCAATATGTTTGAGATATTTTTATGACAAATGAAATGTATATCTTGAATTTTCTGGTTATAGCCCCTGTAGTCATATTTACTCTGGACGACTTTTGCGCAACTGGTAAACCGTAACAGATACACCAAATCTTACTGTACAAAAAGTGTAGATCTTGTTAAAATACACAATTTAAGTCTAAATAATTTTTTTTGTAGAGTCAACCGTTTCGGAGATATTCCTCGTTATGTGTGTGAGTTTCGGAAAACTTAGAACACTGTGAAATGGAACGTCGTTCATTTTTATATGTTAAGCGTGCAAAGGGATCTCAATGCTTTAAAACATTTGACTATCGCTCGAAGCCAAGCGGTGAAAATATTGAGGGAAGGTTTAGTAAAATACGAGTGAGCCTTAGTTAACGTGTTTAGTTGGTGGTAACGTACTCAGGTTGCGAGCGAAGTGTCGCCTTTGTAACCCTCTCCAAACAAACAATCTAATAATAATCCCCAGGCAGAGAGTGTTTCGCGCAAACTTCCTTCCCTGCGCCGCCGCTGCCGCCGACGGACGCTCGCTCTATCTGTTTCCGCACTGCTGGGCGTGTTGTATGCATTATTCATGGTTACGCGGCGCCCCCATGTTTAATCAGGCGCTAGGGCTCCTAGTCTCCACGTGGACTGCCGATCCTAATCGGCCGCAATCCGCTTAAAACATGCAACCTGCATTATTGTTATAATCCCACATGTGATTAGATTACCTTTTTTGCCTCTCGCGCCCGTCTTCTGTGGGCTTTGTAATGAATATGTGATCGGCAACTCTAATTCACAGGCACCCCCCAAAGGAAGATGCTTCATAAACCTACGGCATACATGACAAAATTAAATAGAACTGACGTGCAAACTTTTTTCGTTTGTTGTATTCACGCCACTGCTCACTGTCCACTCTCAGTTCAACTAAACCGCCTTACCCTTCACTGAGAGACTAACCGCCCGTCGAACACGAAGCAGTGCTCGAAAACGAATATTCTCGACGGCACACAACGAATTCTCTGGAACAGAAGGATGGCGAACAGTTGCTATTGTTTTGCCCGGACTATTGTTCAGTCAAGAGGGCCGGCCATTAGGTGACAATTGCTCAAAAAAAAAAAAAAGATCGAAAATTGTTCCTGGAGTGAAAATGAGCGAGTTATGTCATGATTTAAATAATTCTTAGGGGAGAGCATTTTTTCTAAATTTTTAAAATCCTGCCTAAAAAATTGGCTGTATATATGTTAATTATTTTCTAAATAAAAAATTGCAAAGTTTAATAAAAAATGCCTACGAACAATTTCAAGCCAGTTTATATAAGTACCTTTTAGAATGCAAATTTTTCAGCATTTAAAATGTTTTTTATGGCACAGTTTTAAGTTAACAGAATTAAATTTTGGAAATAACTTCCTATGCAGTTTTAAGCGTTTTAGCAAATCTATTTTCTAGCTCAATATGGAACATAAATATAGAATGTCGTTTTAACATTTAAAAATTACACCTTTAAAAAAATACGAGTAGCTTAAATTTGCGTTTTAAAACGCATAATCCAGAAATAACGTAATTAGTAGATGTTTATTGGTAATTGATGCCAGTAGAATGAACAACGGCCCACAAGCCTGGATAATCATTTTCTATTTTATGACGCCAGCCGTGAAATCTTATGCAATTTGATAAATATTTAGTTCATTTACGAACTTATAATTTTACTTATTAAGAGTAGTATGTTGGTATGGCACAGAATTCATGACGCAGAGTGGGCCGGTCTCGGGACAACGAATGGTGTACTGGAACCAAGGTGCAATAATGCGAAGGGAAAAGGGATAGTCTATACGATAGGCGTTGTTCATTTTGAAACGCAGTTAAGGCCATACAAAAAACATCCGATAGTAAACTTTGTGATTGGTTTGTGGGAAAACTGTTAGTCGAAGAGAAAAAAGCAAGAAACACTGAAATGGATATCTATTAAGGTACTAAATACTAAAACATACCTCTAAGAGTCTACATATGCAACCACACCTCGTTTTTACAGACATAAACTGTAATAAAAATTCAAAACACTTTTAGATGGGTCCTTTAAAACATATTTCTTGCTCGTATACATTTGTATGCAAGTATCAAACATTAACCTCAAGTCGTGTGCAGGTCTCAGTTTTCTGATGCCCCAGCAGTTGCATGCTGTGCAAATTCTTACCCAATAAGCACAACGGAAATTATTAAACGTGCTTGGGAGGTCTAATGAACCGGGCCGCGCAATGATTTACTTCCCGCTAGAGCCATAAATCTTGCTGCGCGTTATTCTCGTTTTAATTTGCCGACGATTGCTGTTCCCAACCGCAAAGTCACAGTTACTAACTTCAATACCACATCGCGGTCAAGCCCGAAGACAAATGCCTGCCGAGATAACGCTGCGTGCATGTCTTTGGAACATGGTCATTATGATCCGGGTTTCCGCGACATGCGTAATATTGGATAAATGTGCAGCAGGCGAAGGTCGGCTTCAAGTTAATTTGTTGCGTGTTTGTTCCTCGGGAGAAATGATTTACGGCGTTGCCTGTATCACGACAAAAGGCTTCCATAAACCAATTTTAAAGTAGTTAAGATATTCCAAGCCGATAGCACCGGTGCAGGCTTGTTCGCATTAAATATAAAATGAACACCACAGTATAGCTCTCTCTTTCTACGCCGCTCCTCAGGGGCGTACCAAGTCTAGGAGGCCACAAATGTCCCTCTTTAGAAACTACCGGGAGAGTAAACAAGGTTCGGACTGCGCGGTGTTTTGCCTATCCGCAACCTCGGCGCTCGCTGTCTACCGCTATCATAGAAAGGCGCGGATGAAACAATACAACATTTTTAAAGCTACTTTTAAAGGGTTTAGTGACCAATTTTATGAAAATAGATGCTGAAACTGCCACCGTCGTTGTCCATACATTTTTGGCACCTGTTTAGGAAACAATTCATCACCCCCTGGCAATTTCCTGGCGGATATTTTGTTTTAATTCCTCCAGGGGACCGAGGGGGCCTCAAATCTCTACTAATAATTCTGTCGTGAAACACTTTCAATTGTTCTCATCGAAAAATTGGCGGTATGAACTGCTACAGAGTCTTAATTTCATTGTTGTGTGTGTGAGTTTCGGAAAACTTAAAGCTTTGGTAAAATGGAACATCGTTGTTCATTTTTTTTATATGTTAAGCGTGCAAAGAGAACGGAATCTCAAAGCTTTAAAAGATTTGACTATCGCCCAAATCCTACCTGTGGCGCAGGTGGTAGAGCATCTGCCTGCTGTGCTAGGGGTCCCGGGTTCGATTCCCGGCAGGGGGATGGAAATTTTACTCCAGCCAGGATTATTCCTCATCCTCCCCTGAGTCTGGAAGTATGAATGAAAGTGTGAATGTGTGTGTGAATTCAAAGAATAAAACCTCCAAAGATAGAAAAACCCAACGTAAAGTGTTACACCATTTGTCAATAGGCAAAATATGTCGGGATATAAATGGAACAAAAAAAAAGCCTACTGTATTCTAATATTCCCCTTCTACCTATAAGGAAATAAGCAATAAGATAATTTGTACAAATTTTTATCTGAACTATAGGAATAAGAGTTTGTAAGAATGGTTAGTACAAGAGTAGAGAAAGTCATGTGAGTGCAACACTTCAGATTTTTTTTCGTCGACATCTTTTTTGCTGACAGTAGATCGTTGCTTAATGCCAATTAAAGGTATTTCCTAGTGTTACCCAATACAAACCACATACACCTGTGCAATATATTTGTGGTGGTAAGCATGGAATGGGTAAACAATTTACTAATGTTTAGATGCCATAAAACAGCAAAATCATTACACATCAATTTGCCCACCTGTACATATCCCACCCTGTTGCAACTTTCCATTGTTCTTAGAGGCGAAAAACAAAAATTTTGCTTTCGTAAGGACAGACTGCAATACAATGGACAGTGTTTCACAAACTACAACTTCGTAAAGCGTTGTCAGCATTACTTGAAGTGTGTGCAGCCTGACTCGAAAACAATTGAAATCTACACCCCCCCCCCCCCCCCAGTTTAAGCTTCAAGCTTTCTGATTTCTGCACTCACATGTATTTCTCTTGTCAAACTATTCTTAAAAAGACTTATTCTTCTGTCTAATAAATGTCCTATTTAAAAAAGAAAACAAGACATATCTAGGAAATGGTTAGCTCTACAAAAAAATACAAATTATGTGAATTAACAGCGTCTTACTGTGGTGTTTTTTCTTTTAAGTAAGATATTGCCTATTTATTACTGTTTACTAGCTCCGCAAAAGGATGAAGAGGGCCTCAATGGCTCTTTCCAGAAAATACAAGACATATATTTCATCTCTAATGAAAATATTTTAAACATGTGGTATTTTAATCAGTCATTAGAGGTATTTTTAAGAAAATCAAATTCTTCAACAGGTTTTTCTTTTCGTGAAAAGGATACTTTGAGGTTGGTGGGGGAATATTTGTGTCAGTTCAAGTTTCGTATTTAACTGACTGTTCCTTAAGGTCTAAGGTCCATTTTCCCATGAAAAGCTGGCTAGATTTGCATGCCTACTAACTAGTCGACAAGCAAGGTAATTCCGACCTTATTGCTTTCAGGGTGTAAAGTGTTGACTATCTTAAAAAATAACAAGGAACACGTGAACCACGTGGTATAATAAACACGCAAGGGCTAAATCTCTTGCTGCTCAAATAACACTGCGTTTGTATCTAGTATCATTTAGGACAGAAGTTTTCGTCTGTTTATCAAACTTATTCATTCTGTATGGTGTTCGAATAACTAATTGCTGAACCATAAGTGATAGACAAAAATATATTACACTAATCACATAGATCTCGCAACACATTTGCAGGGGTTGGTGGGAACTGATATTTTAGTCTGTTTGGTCAGAAAAATGGATTTTTTTATTTTTATTGCAAAAAATGCACCATACCTTAAATAATATATCTTCGAAGTTTTAATCTTCTAGGGAAGGGGGAACACATTTTGGACGCCATTTTAAAAGTTCTTTAAAGTCATTTTACTCGGGAACGATTTTCACATATTCTTCTCACATAAAAATCTTGCTAGAGATCTAATTTTTTCCGATATATATATATGAGAGTGTAGTATTGGAATTTCGATATTGCCTATACCCTTTTTAAAAAAATAATTGAATAATGCGCTGTTTTATGGCTTTTTTTAGATTTTTGCGCTATTAATTTCTTTTTAAGAAAAACTATTGACTATACCAAAATTTCCATACTTTAATTTGTTAAAAAGCTAATAAGAGATACAATTTTAAAAAATCAACTCTGTTGTTTAGCATCTGTTGCAGGAAATAAATTTTGCTTATACCTAATAAAACATAAATTAGCTAACTTCATTTTTTACTTTCTGTACTGGTAAGTAGGGGAAGTATTGTAATCCACCCAAAAATTCGATGTCGAGATTTCACCGGAAATATATGTTTTGTGGCCCCCTGAATAAAGAAAAAGAATTTTTAGAAAAAGGTCTGTGTGTGTCTGTCAGTCTGTGGGCAGCATAATTCAAAAACGAAAAGTCAGTTAAAAACCAAAGTTGGTATTTAAGTTTAATGTCTTTCAAGGATGAGACGCGAAGATTTTGAAGAAAATTGCTCCATCCTAAACTACCCTTTACATGGAACATTTTTGGAGAATTTTGATTTTCTTAAAAATGGCTGTAACGATTTTGATTAAAATGCCATATGTTTGAGATATTTTTATGACAAATCAAATGTATATCTTGAATTTTCTTGCTATAGCCCATGAAGCTCTATTTACTCTGGATGAATTTTGCATAACTGATAAACCGTAAGAGATAGAACAAATCTTACTATACAAAAAATGTAGATCTTGCTAAAATACACAATTTATGTGTAAATAATTTTTTTTGTAGAGTGAACCACTTCGGAGATATTGTAGATTATTTAGGCGAGTTTTGGAGAACTTAAACTTCTGTCAAATGGTACATCGCTATTCATTTTTTTATATGTTAAGTGTGCAAAGAGAACAGAACTTGAAAGCTTAAAAACATTTGACTATCGCTCAAAGCTTACTTATAAAATGAACAGCAAATGAACATAACGAAAGCAAGCAGAAAGTTGTAAGACTGGGATGTTAACGAACAAGACTGTTTGTACAACACTGAGTAGTGCCAGAAAGACAGTGTCGTTCACACCACGGGGAGCCACGCCCCATTGTTACATATACACGGCACGCCTTTATGTCTTTTTACTTTTCATTACCAGCCGATCATATCTGATTATCAGCAGCCTTGACTGAAACTCATACCCAAGGCTTAAACATCCTTCCACCATAATGGTAGTACTTCGTGACAGCAAATAAGTACCGTTTTCAATACAAACGCCTGCCTTTTAATCTCAAGTTTGTTTCTTCTGCTAACAGACTTGCTATTAAGTTACTTTGTAACCTTCATCCATTTTATATACAGGATGTTGGGGTATAGTCATTGCCTTTTTCATACATCCTCTCTTTGTATATGTGTAATTTATTCTTAGCTTGTAAACTTACCACAGGAATGAGAATGAGTTGATATGGATGAAGAACTTACCTGCAAACAGAAAAAAAAACAGACATTAGCTACCGAATTTGCACTCAAAAGCCAAGATACCCACCAGTGGGACTTACCCAACAAAGCATAAGTGCAATAATCACATTCTAATGCAGTAATTAGGAAAGGAAAACAAAGAATTCTTTTGGAGCACAGAAAAGCGAAAAAACACGTAAACCTCGTTCGAATTTCTGCTAACGTGACTTACCAAAGCGTTTTTTCGGAGTTTCCCTCATCCGAGAAGCTGAATAATGGGTAATTTTAAGCTTTGTGGGCCTAGGCAATAGGGAGATACTATCGAAAATAATACACCGTCGAGACCAACCCAATCCGAACTTCCCCCATGGCGATTCAGAGCAAGTATTGCATTCCACCCAGAAATTCGAAACGAAATATTAGAAGATAAACAAATTTTGAGTTCCCAGAACCTAAAAGAGACGGAAAAACGATGGTGGGTTAAATACCAAAGTTGGTATATGATACAGCATAAAGATTTCAAAGAAACTGACATAGAACAGTTTTTCTTATGTTTAATTCTCTTAGATTTTAATTAAAGTAGCATTTTCGGACACATTTCAAGCATAAACAGCTTAAATAAATGCCTATACTTCATAAGAAAGTCGAGTTGTAAGCCATTTCTTGCTAAACATGATTTTGTATCGAGTTTGCTTTCCAGACATGCGCAGTAGAATCTTTATTCCTCGCGTGTAACGTTGCTTCATAACGCTAGTCGACTCCCGCCGCCAAACTCCAGACATTTGACTGGTGGCAAATTGATGATCTCTCCTTAGAGCCAGGGCTTAGCGCCAAGAGATTTTCATCTGTTCCTACATCTGTAAAACCTCCTTGGCGGCGCTTTTATCCCATCATGACGATGTCAAATAAACCGCCGCCAACGTGTGGTGGGTGTTCATCGCTGGAAACTGACGTCCTCTTATGATAAGTGATTTAATAATGAGGTGTTACATGACTTTCTCGACTCACTCTCGACTAACTATTCTTATATAATCAACATCAGTCATTTGTCATGACTTCGAAATTCCATGCTACTTGCATAGCCACAAGGGGAAAAAAAAAGAATGCTGATTTATCACTTAAGTGTTTTACAATTGAAACCAATAACAAGGAATATCTAAGAAATGGCTAATACCACGAAGTAGTGATATTTCTGTGCATGATTTGCAAGCCAAAACAGCTGAGTTGAGAAAAGTGAAGCAGAACAGTTGAACAGCGGCTCGCTACACGTGAGTGTGAACTTGCCTCCATGTTTCGCGTAATGTATGCAGTAACATGGTCGCTGGGGTTTCGATAGGGAATAGGAACCCCCTCCTACAAGCGTTCGCAGATTCGTACGACAAAAAAAGTGTGAGGGAGAGAGAGAGGTAGTTAGAATCATGAAAAATGCCTCCCCATGTACTATATGTACAATAAATACAGACCAAAACATAACGCGCAAGAGAGAAGAGGGAAAAAAAAAAAAAAAAACACTTTTTTTCCCGACATGATCGGAATTCCCAAGCGCGCCTCTTTCATTGGACGTGCTTATGAATACTGGTGTCACACTTTTTAATCCATACGAGTGTGCAGCTGGGCTATTTCTCCCAGATACTGCCAATAATAAAGTGGAGAGGAAATAGAACTGTGTTGGTCATGAAGATAGGGGAGAGAGAGCTGTGACGTCAGCAGGGGGAAATAACAGCTCCTGCTATCGTGGTAAAACACCTACTGCCTTGCTAAATTTATCTACCCATCATTTAGAGTAGAGGAAACGGCACTACATTCCACCCAAAAATTTCACTTTAGCTACCCTTGTGACGAACAAGGGTCTGTGGACAGCATAACTCAAAAACTAAAAACCAAAGTTGGTATTTAAGTTTAAGTACCTGGGTGGCCGAGGTTCGCTCGGCGACTTAGATAAACCTGAATGTTAACTATATAAAACTTTTTGTCACAATTATTAAAAGAGTCATTTCCGAGATACAAGAGATATAGAAATTGATATAAATATTTCATAAACACCATCATTTCTACCGCTGAACGCAAACCTAGCCCAGATATGCACCTAGTTAGAGGTTTTCGTCGAGCATTTTTTCCATTATGGAGTTATTTTCCATTATTGTTTATAGAAGAGTGAGTAGAGAAAGAGATGTGAAAGATGTGAATGTGTTACCTAAAAGTGAGTAGAGAAACCAGTGTGAATGTAATATGCAGCATCTCTATTTCAAACATACAGAAAGTTGTATGATTTCTTTGTAGAAGATTGAGTAGAAAAACCACTGTGAATTGTGTTACTTAAAAGTGAGAGGAGAAAACAGTGTGAATGTAACAGCATTTCTATCTCAAACACACAGAACATGGTATGACTTACTATAAAAGCGGAGATAAAAATGTTTTTTGGTGTAAAATCGCGTTTTTTATGGAAAATTCTTTATAGAGGAGTGAGTAGAGAAACAGAAGTGAATGTGTTACCTAAAAGTAAGTAGAGAAAACACTGTGAATGTATTTTAAGCGACTTTTCGTTTTTACTTTCTCTACTGGTAAGTAGGGGAAGTATTGTATTCCACCCAAAAATTCGATGTCGAGATTTCACCGGAAATATATGTTTTGAGGCCCCCTGAATCAAAAAAAAAAAAAAAAAAAAAGCATTTTTAGAAAAAGGTCCGTCTGTGTGTCTGTGTGTCAGTCTGTGGACAGCATAACTCAAAAACGAAAAGTCGGTTAAAAACCAAAGTTGGTATTTAAGTTTGATGTCTTTCAAGGATGCGACACGAAGATTTTGAAGAAAATAGCCCCAACCTAAACTACCCTTTACATGGAAAATTTTTCGAAAATTTTGATTTTCTTGAAAATGGCTCTAACGGTTTTGATTAAAATGTCATATGTTTGAGATATTTTTATGACAAATGAAATGTATATCTTGAATTTTCCGGCTATAACCCCTGTAGTCGTATTTAGTCTGGACGACTTTTGCATAACTAGTAAACCGTAAGAGATAGACCAAATCTTACTATACAAAAAATGTAGATCTTGCTAAAATACACAATTTATGTCTGAATAGATTTTGTTGTAGGGTGAACCATTTCGGAGTTATTCCTGGTTATTTGTGGAAGTTTTCGAGAACATACTTCTGTCAAATGGAATATCGCTATTCATTTTTTATCCGTGCAAAGAGAACGGAAGCTTAAAGCTTTAAAATATTTGACAATCCCTCAAAGCCTAGTGTATTCCCATATTCCCGTTGTACCTACAAGAAGATACACACTGTTTATCTCAATTAACACGAAGATAGAAGAATAAGAATTGTTAGTATATGTGAATATAACACTTGAGATAGTTTTAAAACTCTCTCAACTTCTACGTATGACAAATTGTGTCTCAAAACTGAATAAATTATTGTGGATGTAGCAGGCAGTGTTAACAATTGAGTGTTACGTGTTGAAGTACAACAGCAAGGAGCCTACGTCAGATATTCAAGGTAAAGAAAGCGTGTAATAATTAGCTGCAGTGCTTGCAGCGCGCACAATGCACTTTACTTGGTGGCTGTGTGCTGTACTAATCGATTTCACATGTTAATTCGCCCACCCTACCACCCATATGTGTAAGTGCTTGTGTATTACACCATTTCTCTCCGCCCTCCCTTCATACTTCAAAAAAAAATGTTCCTTTCATTTCATACACATACATACGCTCTCTACCCCCTCCCCAGCGCTCCTCCCTCGCTCGCTCGCGTGATACGCGTAAATAATAGCAATAAAAAAACGTGGTGGCGGTGACGGCAGCGGCGGCATAGGGCGAGTGAACGACAATAATAAAACACTGTGAACAGGACAAGAACTTGTTCACTGTAAGCGATAATGAAGGGACATAGTGCTGCCTGGTCATGTTTTCCATCTCCGCCAGGCGACCACACCTTGCGAATCCTGTTTCTCCTTTGTTTTCACTACGTGTCTCTGCAGATCTATTGTCAAGGTTACATCAGCACTTTAATTGGCTGCGGCAACAGTAATTAATATGGGAAAACATTAGCAGCATGTCAATTACTCAAACACTGCTAATAGCGTTACGTGTAAAAACCGGATACGGTGTTCATTTCCTAACCTTCGACACGATTTTCCTGGAAACATTCGTCTTCGGCTACAGCTTGTATTTGTCTATAGACACACTCCTTGGAAATACAGGGGTGTCCGGGTGACCACTTGTGGCACACGCCTTACTGCAGCCCTCGTCAGAGACACTGCTCGCGCAGTCGTTTTTGAACAGTGGAATATTCAAATGCAAGCTTTGATGCGAGTCATTCACCTGTTTTCGGCAGCATTGTTATCTCTCTTTGATGTCAAATGTCGGCTGTAGCACTGAATTTTTCAGTCCTGATTCCGCCTCTCAAAGCAAATTGGATATTTGCCGGACATTACGCCACTGGGAGTGAAATTTGAAAGTTCCACATTTCTTGATAGATTTTTCTGAAATTTTTACTGTGTTTGTATTTATATGAGAATAGGAGGTACACCAAATTTCATTAAAATTGGATAATTCGTTTATGATATATAAATTATTTTATGAATTTAATTGGTAAATTTTCAAAATAGAGCTCGCGTCTATTGACTTTTCAAAATGCATTTATATTGGCAGAACTGATACTCTAAAAAATGGATAACAATTGTATGAAGAGATATTTCAAATACGTTTTCTGATTATAGTGCACATAGTTTTTTTTAATAACAAAGAAAATTTAATATAAAAAATTGATTTTTTTTTCATACAAAAAAATGTTTTTGGAATTCATGTTAATGATAACATCAATATTGAATCATAGTTTTGTTTAGCTGCTATTTATGAATACTTTTGGTAATTTTCGTTGAATTTGAAGCAAAACTCAGGCGCGAACTTCTTTTGGAATGTGCAGAAATGTGGTTTTGAGAAAAACAGGCTTTTATATAGGAGCATCCTGTGTACCTTAAGGGAAGAGCGCTATTTGAAAGGGCCGTAATGACCACGTGGAGCGGGGGATATGAAAAATTTCATTCCCAGTGTCCCTTAAAGCTTGTATTCCCCATTAAAGCTGGGTGTAGATGTCAGCGGAGAACTGCCAAGTCTGTCACGTGATGTTCATGTTGGTTTTGGTTGGCTTCATGACGTAGTTAAAGACTTGTGATAAATGGCCAAGTGTTTTCATTTAAAAAGCTTCCCTGCAGGGCCTCAAGGGTTTTTGAACGAGAGCTGAGATGATTGCTCCACGGTTGAGATGAGGACAACTTCTAATTAAGGCAACCACCGACGGAAACGAACAATGTCAGTCATGTGATTAGTCCGTGAAGATGCGGTTGGTTTTGCTGCTGGCGATAAAATGTCAAGTAGTAGAGGAAGCAATGCGGAACCTTTAAACGGGGACAGGATGCCCGTCCCGTCCCGTCCCGTCCCGGCCTTCGGATAAATTATTCATCATGACCCTGAACTGTTCATCCGTGCATCTATCTGCATTCTGAAGCTGCTTTGATGCGGTCAGCAATTTTAGTAGCGGTTGAATGCTCGTCTTTTATCTTTAGCAGTATCAGCCGCTTCGCGTGGTGCGCCAAAAGCCATTCGGAGAAAAGAAACATCTGAAGCATCTTATCTCACTTCTTCTGTCAGAGAAATGACGTAATAGAAACACGCGAAGTCTGTCAGCTGACAGCATGGAGGTGAAAACAATCGAGAGAAGTAAAAGCGGGAAATCAATGAAAACAATGTATATCCATTTTATAACAACGGCTAGCCATAAGATGGCGTGTTTTCGTTTACTTAAACCTTGTTTTACGTCATCCCCACAACTCCAGCTGCAATATTTTTGCCATTGACACAGTGCAGTGGTTCTGGGGGAGGGAGAATGTCCCAGAAAGGTTGTAATTAGTGTGATCAGCAGGCCATGACGGGCCCAAACCCACAATTACCTACACTTAACGTGAGATCCGGTCAGGAATGTGAAGGTTGCGACACCGCTAGATAAACATCTCAATACCAGCTAATTATCACTACAAGTGGACGGACATGTGGGCCGATAAAAGTGACAAATGAGATAACAGCAACAAGTGGAACATTATAATCTTTGTAGTCACCAGCTTCTCGAGCGTAGGTACTTCACCGGAACAGGCCGCTAATTTCGTCCCAAAGTGGGACTTATCTACGTAATTGCATGCTCAGGTCGCGCAGGTAAAGGAGGTGCAGAAAACAGTTGCGAGTCTAATTCACATCCTAATGACATAGACCAAGGTATAGATTAATAGTCTTACTTATCATTATTTCTTTTTCACTCAAAACTTCGACACCAATATATCACCAGAAATAATATTAGTTTTCGATAATCGATACTTGCGATACCCAGATTTGGTAACAATGACTAAATAAGTAATTACTGCCTTCGTCACGTTATAATCATTATTGGATAATAGGCACTTAAATTCTATTGGTTACTTTTGTAACTGTTAATGGGTACCTATTTTGTAGTCCTTACTTATGTCACCGTTATTGGGTAATAACTTGCTTTGTATGTGTTGCTTATGTAACCGTGAATGGGTAACTGTTACTTTGTATGCTTTACTTTTGTAACTGTTAATCGGGAACTGTTACTTTGTATGCTTTACTTTTGTAACTGTAAATGGGTAACTGTTATTTTGCACTCGTTACTTTTGTAACAGTTATTGGGTCACTCTTATCTTGTATTCGTTACTTTTGTAACAGTTATTGGGTCACTCTTATCTTGTATTCGTTACTTTTGTAACAGTTATTGGGTCACTCTTATCTTGTATTCGTTACTTTTGTAACAGTTATTGGGTCACTCTTACCTTGTATTCGTTACTTTTGTAACAGTTATTGGGTCACTCTAATCCTGTATTCGTTACTTTTGTAACAGTTATTGGGTCACTCTTATCTTGTATTCGTTACTTTTGTAACAGTTATTGGGTCACTCTTACCTTGTATTCGTTACTTTTGTAACAGTTATTGGGTCACTCTTACCTTGTATTCGTTACTTTTGTAACAGTTATTGGGTCACTCTTACCTTGTATTCGTTACTTTTGTAACAGTTATTGGGTCACTCTTACCTTGTATTCGTTACTTTTGTAACAGTTATTGGGTCACTCTTATCTTGTATTCGTTACTTTTGTAACAGTTATTGGGTCACTCTTATCTTGTATTCGTTACTTTTGTAACAGTTATTGGGTCACTCTTATCTTGTATTCGTTACTTTTGTAACAGTTATTGGGTCACTCTTATCTTGTATTCGTTACTTTTGTAACAGTTATTGGGTCACTCTTATCTTGTATTCGTTACTTTTGTAACAGTTATTGGGTCACTCTTACCTTGTATTCGTTACTTTTGTAACAGTTATTTGGTACCGAGTTACTTTGTACTCGTTACTTTTGTAACTGTTAATGGGTCACTCTTACCTTGTATTTGTTACTTTTGTAACAGTTATTCGGTACCCAGTTACTTTGTACTCGTTACTTTTGTAACTGTTAATGGGTCACCATTATCTTGTATTCGTTACTTTTGTAACAGTTATTCGGTACCCAGTTACTTTCTACTCTTTGCTTTTGTAATTGTTAATGGGGAACCGTTACTTTGTGTTCTTTGCTTTTGTAACTGTTAATGAGTCACTGTTACTTTGTATCCGTTACTTTTGTAACTGTTACTTTGTACTCGCCACTTTTGTAACAGTTACTGTGCAACCAGTTACTTTGTAGTATTTCTGCGTGACTAGTTCCTTTATATTCGTTACTTTTCAAGAATCAACGAGCACGTGTTACTTTATACTAATTACTTTGTAACTGTTAATGAGTAACTAGTTATTTTTGTAACCGTTACTAGATAATAGGTTACTTTGAATGATTACTTTCGTAACCGTTATTGGGTAAGTTACTTTGGACTCGTTACTTTTGTAACCGCTACTAAATAATACGTTACTTTGTATGGTTACTTTTGTAACTGTTAATGGGTCACTGTTACTTTGTATCCGTTACTTTTGTAACTGTTACTTGGTAACAGTTACTGTGTAACTAGTTACTTTGTAGTATTTCTGCGTAACTAGTTCCTTTATATTCGTTACTTTTCAAGAATCAATGAGCACGTGTTACTTTATACTAGTTACTTTTGTAACTGTTAATGAGTAACCAGTTACTTTTGTAACCGTTACTAAATAATAGGTTACTTTGAATGATTACTTTCGTAACCGTTATTGGGTAAGTTACTTTGGACTCGTTACTTTTATAACCATTAATGGATAACTATTTACAGCCTGACTCTCCATCACAGTGTAACCGTTCCATTATTTCCTGTCCATCCGTAGCAGCGATATGAAGAATATTTCGTTTAGTTTAACAGCAACATTAATAACAGTAATGGATTGTAACATGCAGATGTCAATGCAGAGCAGCCAACATTACAGAGCTGAACTGATGTTGCAGGGAAATTCATTACGACAGCGCTGCGTATTTTCCGGATTGATTTCAAAGAAATGACGCGTGAAATAGGGAATGCTGATAAAACGTGAAGGGAAAACAAACCAGATGCTGCATCTGAAATGGCAGCGTGGAAGTACCTATCATTTCTCTAAACTAAATATTTATTCGCCTGCTAGTGACGAAGCGACTAAAACAAATGTTTGATTCCACCACCATTGCAACACGTGACAACTTCCTAGGCCAAGCATAGCTCCAAACACAACACAAGTGAACAATTAAATAATTTACAATTGCAATATACTGATCCTTACAACATTTATTGGTCTTTGAACCTTTCGTAAAACATAACCTTAAAATCTTCAGATTGAAAACATTTAGTCAAAGTCGAAAGATAAAATTATAAAACAAAACCTTATTTTACATACCTTATTTTTTTGCTTTGGCTGCTTTACTTCATTAGCATTTTCATGATTATTTGCTAAACTTTAGTACTGTTTCATGACGTCGTGTATTCCTTTGCTAAGAAAGGGCATAAAAGCAGGAACCTTATTAATGCTGGCTATTGTACTGCGCATGCGTCAGTAATCATGTATGGTAATGGCTGCCTCAAGACGGCTGTTCCGTTTTATTACTCTCTGAAACGAAAACCTTTGGACAATGGCGTCACTGGCACGCAAACAACACAATGTTAATAGTTTGTTCACTTTAAAGACTGAGAGAGCTTTGCTTTGTGATGAATTATTTACTCGAAGCGTTAAGTCGTGAAGTGAAACAGCTAATATTGAATGTAAATGTGAAGGAGAAAACCTCTTTGAAAAAGGAGGTCAAACAAAGACGGGTTTCTCCGTCACGTGAACCGTCCGTCGGCGCTTGGTTCATGAATTTTCCATTTAGTTTTCACAAAGCAGCAGAATTTTTGCACGCAATGAAAGGTTGCTAAATCAAGTTTAACCGATACAGAATCGCAGAGGCATGAATTTCTGGGCTTCGCTTACAAGGTCAGTGCCACTCAGAGCTTCCCTCATGCTTCAAGTGAAAGGCGATAAATAAACACGAAATAGGAAACTCCTTCATTAAGACAGAAAAGTTTACTGTTGTCTGATATGTTTTACTCGTGTTCTCGTTTGTTTCGTAATAGTTGCAACACCACATGTTTTCTGAACTCTCACAGAGAATACGGGAACAAATCTGATGTTTTGCACTCACATGACTTTCTCTACTCTACATGACTCTCTACTCAGTGTCATATTGTGACAACTGACAATTTCACACATCGTCTCTGTCTGGCAGACGGTCCGTGCGCCTGCCGGCCAAGTTTTATAGTAAACGTATTGTAGATGTCATTAAAGCAGTTTTCCAATTCATACACTTTCATTATTAGTTCTTTGGCTTCCCGTTCATGCAAATACAACGAAATTTCAAAGACATTACATCTATTTATCTAAATAGAATAAGCTTTTGTAATGTTCTATGCTGAAAAAAGACTGTTTTTTATATTTTTCTTTCTTGAATTTACGTTTTCGCACTTTGAACTAAATTATTTTGTTGTTTAACGACGCTGTCAATTGTCAGGTTCACATTAGCGTCGCCGGTGTGCCGGAATTGTCCCCCAGTAAATCTACTAACGCTGTCAGCATGCTTAAAAACCATCGGTCTGTGCCGGATTTGAACCCACGAACTTGGGATGAATAGACCAGTGTCAGACCGAGTTGTTTTTGTTGCAAAAGTGTGAAACAGCTGTGCGTAAAGTGTAACTGAATGGTAAAGGCGGGGAACATTTTGATATGAGTGAAAGAAGGGAGGGAGTGCTGGTTTGCCGCGATAACTTCTAACTCCTTGATTTACACGCTATGAAGCAGTAAAATGCACTTAAGCGAAACCATCTCGTACACCTGCAGTAAATCGTCAGTAATAAAAGTTACTAAAGACGTGAGCTTGCGTAGCCAAGTAGAAACTGGAACGAATAGGCCGTTTTAATGTACTGCAAAACATGACTTGAAACATTCTAGCCATTCCTCAATGCAAACGGGCATTAATCCGCGCGTAAATTCGTTATCCATACACTCACTCACTCCACAGAGATTAATATTACAAGTAATAAAACTGTTACGAGAGTTTCTGGATTACTAGCGTGGATATAAAATACGATGTCGTAAAGAAGCGATCATGGACATAAATATTCTCTTCGTGACGACTGAAAGTGACTGCAGCGCGGGAGAATATTCGCCTCATAATTATGATACATGTTTGCCGCCGCTCTTATATCCTTTTAAGAACAGCTTTTTATTTTCTCTGCTACTTGCCTGGTAGCAAGTAGTGGCGGGTTCAAACCCCGCAGAGGGCGATGCGCTTTTTCGGACGTAACCATAACTTGCTTCGGAAGGGAAGTAAAGACAGTGGTGAGATATTGACAATCAAATGTTCAGCGAATTTTTTTGCAAGAAAGTATTAAAAAAATGAACAACGATGATCCATTTCACGAAAGTTCTAAGTTTTCCGAAACTCACACACATAACAAGGAATATCTCCGAAATGGTTCACCCTACAAGAAAATTTATTGAGACATAAATTGTGTATTTTAGCAAGATCTACATTTTTTGTATAGTATAATTTGGTCTGTCTCTAACGGTTTACCAGTTATACAAAAGTTGTCCAGAGTAAATACGACTAGAGGGGCTATAGCCGGAAAATTCAAGATATACATTTCATTTGTCATAAAAATATCTCAAACATATGACATTTTAATCAAAATCGTTAGAGCCATTTTTGAGAAAATAAAAAATTTTCGAAAAATCTTCCATGTAAAGGGTAGTTTAGGGTCGGGCTATTTTCTTCAAAATCTTCGTGTCACATCCTTGAAAGGCATTAAACTTAAATACCAAGTTTGGTTTTTAACCGACTTTTCTTTTTTGAGTTATGCTGTCCACAGACTGACAGACTGACACACAGACACACACACGGACCTTTTTCTAAGAAATGCTCTTTTTGGATTCAGGGGGCCTCAAAACATATATGTCCGGTGAAATCTCGATATCGAAATTTTGGGTGGAATACAATACCAGTAGAGAAAGTAAAAACGAAAAGTCGCTTAAAAACCTAAGTTGGTATTTAAGTTTAATTTCTTTCAAGGATGCGACACGAGGGTTTTAAACAAAATAGCCCCACTCTAAACTACCCTTTACATGGAAAATTTTTCGAAAATTTTGATTTTCTTGAAAATGGCTCTAACGATTTTTATTAAAATGTCATATGTTTGAGATATTTTTATGACAGATTAAATGTATATCTTGAATTTTCTGGCTATAGCCCCTGTAGTCGTATTTACTCTGGACGACTTTTGCATAACTGGTAAACCGTTAGAGATAGACCAAATCTTACTATACAAAAAATGTAGATCGTGCTAAAACACACAATTTATGTCTAAATAATTTTTTTGTAGAGTGAACCACTTTTGAGATATTCCTTGTTGTTTGTGTCAGATTTGGAAAACTTGAAACTTTCCTCAAAAGGAACTTCGTTGTTCATTTTTTTATTTGTTAAGCGTGCAAAGAGAAAGGAGTCTCAAAGCTTTAAAACATCTGACTATCGCTCAAAAGCTAATGTATTCTAATATTCCCAAGTGTTCATTTTTTTTATTTGTTAAGCGTGCAAAGAGAAAGGAATCTCAGTTTTAGAACAGTTGACTATCGCTCAAAAGCTAATGTATTCCCAAGGTATATTAAGATAAATGATGTCAAATAAGGAAGTATTTTGCTTCGTAGAAGAACCTATTCCAGCACAGCAGTGCATTGGGAGGTGACTGTTGTCTGTGACGGGCAAAACAGGGATTAAGTGCCTTAAGGACAAAACAAAACTGCATCTGCGTCAGCCGCCAGGAGAAGAAGTTTCTCAGTTACTGCCAAGTGTCCGAAAAGCCAGATGTGGTTTGTGAACCGTGGCACGTCCGCAACAAACACGGTGTTTTGCTACCACTTGTGCTTCCCACCAGCATGTGTATTCAAGTTCACCTCATTAACAGCTACAAGAACGGGTGGGACCAGCTCTAGTTAAATGATTTGCCAAAAAGTCCCAGCGAGTCAGCCAGCCAGCCACGTAGCATAGCAACTGGTCTTGCCGGCTAACCAAACCACAAGCCGAGTTCACAAGGAATACTTAATGAAGCGTCGTGTCCCAAGGAATGCAGCACTTCCGCAGAGATAAAACGGGTGTGTTCGATCATATCAAATCTGCTTAGCCAGTCAGTCGCTCCGGGCTACCGGCGTTGGCAGCAATGGCGAGGAATTTTAAACATACCACTCACCTGACCAGAATCATCATGATGATCATGCACAGTAATACCACTTCAACCTCTACTTCTACACGTTCTAATAATAAAATTAATAACATAAACACTTGCAGAAAACATCTTACTGGTAAATTTCCTGTAGGTCGAAGAGGAATACGGTTTTTCGGAGTTATTTGAAAGAGGAGTAATGCAATTTTACAGTGGAAGGAAGTAGCAATTATTTATGAACATTACACGCAGTTCCAGCTATCCATCATCTATGTGGCTGTCGTACAAACACCAGACAGGAAACACAAACATGCACTACTAAGCTGACCGAAATTTATGACCCAGGATTAGACTGGCTTCAACATTAGTACCAACTTGACTTCCTACACTTCAAGAAAATAACAATATATCAACAAAAACACAAGATAGAAGATGTGAGGGGCAAAGTACCACAGATATTTTGTTAATTGATACCTTAATATATATCCACTTAAGTGCTATTAGTTGTGTCTATCTTCTTTAGTACCCACTGAGTCTAAAAAAGCATTTTTAGAAAAAGGTCCATATGTTGTGTGTGTGCGTGTGTGTGTGTGCGTGTGTGTGTGTCTGTGTGTGTGTCTGTGTGTGTGTGTGTGTGTGTGTCTGTGTGTGTGTGTGTGTGTGTGTGTGTGTCTGTGTGTGTGTGTGTGTGTGTGTGTGTGTGTGTGTGTGTGTGTGTGTGTGTGTGTGTGTGTGTGTGTGGACAGCGTAACTCAAAAACGAAAAGTCGGTTAAAAACCACACGTGGTATTTAAGTTTAATATTTTTGAAGGATGCGACAAAAAAAAATTTGAAGAAAATTTCTCAACACTAAATTACACTTTACGTGAAAACTTTTTCGAAAATTTTTATTTTTTCAAAAAACCTCTAACAATTTTGATTAAAATGCCAAATGTTTAAGATATTTTTATGACAAATGAACAGTACAAGTGGCTATAGCCAATGTAGTCTTGTTTACTCGATGTCTTTTGCATAACTGGTAAACCGTAAGAGATAGACCAAATCTTACTTTACCAAAAATCGTTGTTCATATTTTTATCTGTTTATTTTTTATCTGTTACGCCTTAAAGCATTTGACTATCGCTCAAAACCTACTGTGTTGCAAATATTTATCTTAACTAACACGAAGAAGATATAGGAATAAGAGTTTGTACAGATTTTATTCTTCTTGCCTTGTACCTGACCATACTTTCAGTTGTTTACGCTCGAGGGTACAATAACTCTATTAGTGTGACCAAAACGCTCACTTTGATAAGCAAAGTAGTTACAGTGTCGTGAAAAGCATAAAAAAACGAGAGCTGGAAATGAAAACGCGAATGTAACTCAAGAAAGCGGTTGATAGGTTGCTAAAATGTCCAGTGTGATAAATGGCAGGGAAGAATAAGAGTACTAACAGCGAGATAAGGAGTGAAATTTATGAGTCGATAGTCTGGCTGCCCCGTTTAACATCAGTAGTGATAGCTTGCCAACATTTCGTAATGGAGCAGATAACAGTCACAAGGCCAACCACATAATTGGGCTGCCTCATGCGAACTAAGCAGCAAGTACGCTCATATTTCACTAAAATAGTACTGCCAACCTATCTAAATAACCTCCGAATTTGTTTTATTCTCTTTTGTCGCTATGTTCTACTATTTTTGTGTGCTTTTCCCACAAAACATTTGGCTTTTATTGCTTGACGACGTGGTTAACTACGGTCGGTTCATGCTCTCAGATAGAAAAAAAAAGCTGTCTGTGGACAGCATAACTCGAAAACAAAAACTCGGTTAAAAACCAAAATAGGTATTTAAGTTTAACATCTTTCAAGGATGCGACACGAAGATTTTGAAGAAAATAACCCCACCCTAAACTACCCTTTACATGGAAGAATTTTCGAAAAATTTGATTTTCTTGAAAATGGCTCTAACGATTTTGATTAAAATGTCATATGTTTGGGATATTTTTATAACAAATGAAATGTATATTTTGAATTTTCTGGCTATACCCTATGTAGTCCTGTTTACTCTAGATGACTTTTGCATAAGTGCTAAACCGTTAGAGATACACCAAATCTTACTATACAGAAAATGTAGATCTTGCTAAAACACACAATTTATGTCCAAATAAGTTTTTTGTACAGTGAACCATTTCGGAGATATTCCTCTTTATTTGTGTAAGTTTTGGAGAACTTATAATTCTGTCAAATGGAACATCGCTATGCATTTTTACTTTCTCTACTGGTAAGAGAAAAAATTCGAAGTCGAGATTTCATCGGAAATATATGTTTTGAGGACACCTGAATCCAAAATAGAGCATTTTTAGAAAAAGGTCCGTGTGTGTGTGTCTGTGAGTCAGTCTGTCAGTCTGTGGACAGCATAACTCAAAAACGAAAAGTTGGTTAAAAACCAAAGTTGGTATTTAAGTTTAACATCTTTCAAGGATGCGACACACAGATTTTGAAGAAAATAGCCCCACCCTAAACTACCCTTTACATGGAAAATTTTTCGAAAATTTTGATTTTCTTGAAAATGGCTCTAAGGATTTTTATTAAAATGTCGAATGTTTGAGGTATTTTTATAACAAATGAAATGTATATCTTGAATTTTCTGGCTATAGCCTATGTAGTCCTGTTTACTCTGGATGACTTTTGCATAACTGGTAAACCGTAAGAGATAGACCAAATCTTACTATACAAAAAATGTAGATCTTGCTAAAATACACAATTTATATCTGAATAAATTTTCTTGTAGGGTGAACCATTTCGGAGATATTCCTTGTTATGTGTGTGAGTTTCGGAAAACTTAGAAATTTCGTGAAATGGGTCATCGTTGTTCATTTTTTATGTTAATTGTGCAAAGAGAACGGAATCTCAAAGGTCAAAAAGGTTTGACTGTCGCTCAAAGCCTACTGTAGTTCCATATTCCCCTTGTACCTACAAGGAAATAAGCAATAAGGTAATTTGTAAGAATGGTTAGTACAAGAGTAAAGAAAGATTTTTTAGAATGTTAATACTTTCTTAGCTGTTTCTTTTACAAAAGTCTGTTAGAACAACGGTTACGTCACTTGTTTTGTACCTCTAGTTCTGTGTGAAGGCGGAGAGTGCAGCGGTTGTGTGGTATACCTCCCATTTGAGCTGTAGCAAATTGGCTACTTACAAAACACATGTACGTTGTCACACGTCGAGAGGAACTAAATGTGGCAATTTAATTAATATCTGGGGCCAATTTTGTTCACAGATTCGAACAGCACTTTCTCTTTTTAAAGGAAGATAAAGCACATCGATAATGCGCGAGAAGGCAGTTGATGAGACTATACCGGGAAACATTAAAAGGGAACAAATGCGAAGCTGGAGAGAACCATACAGGAAGAGCACTGGGGGGGGGGGGGGGGGGGGGGGGGAGATCCACGAGCGCAAAGAAGCGTTAAGAGAGGAAGCGACGCGGAAAACAGAAGTGTGTATGTGTGTGTGTGTGTGTGTGTGTGTGTGTGTGTGTGTGTGTGTGTGTGTGTGTGCGCGTGCGTGCGTGCGTGCGTGAAGGAAGGGTAACACTCTGTAGAGGCAACAAAGCGGGCGAGAAATAAAAACAGAAATAAATTTTAAAATGGAAACAAAAATAAACAAAACGGAATAAAAAAAAAGAGCTCCTTCCAACAAGCCCCCTTGTCAAAACACTCCCGCATGCACACACACACACCAGAGCCGCCTTGTGTTACGAAATGAAAACGCAAGGCTCAAAATAAAAAGATGCAGGAGCGTTCGAAATGCGCAGGTGTCACGGATGGTACAACAGAATTCATGGCTGTCTGTCAACCTTTGGGTTAAATTAATGGGGGCTAATAAATGAGCCGTTTGAAGCGAGCTGGCAACTGTTTGAGGTAAAGAATTAGCTGAATCTTACCAGTAGAAACTGCAAGTATATCTACTAACTTCTAACGTAACAATACGGTCTAAAATAAAATAAAAATCGAAAGCGTAATTGGCCGTGAATCGCTGAAATGCTAATCGGGGAATCCTCCTGCGGTGACCGCCAAGTATGCATAATGTAAGCGCGGTCTTAGTCACTACGTCTGCCGATAATCGATCAGCGTAAAACACATCTGTACTAAACGTAAGAAATAAACACTCTTTTATCAATTTAAGCCTACATCTAGACCACCTCATCAAATTTCAGACTTTTTAAACTCTAAGAAATAATTTTCCTTTTCTAATTTTCAGAACTGCCTACGTGTTTTACAGCTCTGGCATAACTGATTTCCAGGAACACGTAATTGTTTAAGCTGCAGTGACGTAACTAAGTGAATTGCCTTGGCAAAATTTTAACTTGTATTTCTTATATTACATATTGATTTTAACATACGGAAATTATTTATTGCAATTATTTATCTCTCAACCTGTAAAACGATATAGCAAACTATAAACTTTATTTATAGTTAAATATATTATAATAAAACAACGGTTATCGGAATATTAGACCGATTATCCACCCCGACGAAGGAATTAGAGAAAGAAAAATTACTTGAGATTGGTCTGACACTGAAACCAGAGAAGTAAGGAGTCATCTAGCTTGCCCGACTGAAGCTACGCCCAGGCTAATATGTATACCAGGTGAGTCAGCCGCGCCTGGAATGTAGGCCACCCAGCTAACGGCATGTGCGCCTTAGTCCAGTTTTGCGCTTACTAAAATGTATTGCTTGACGTTCTTAAAGAGAGGAATGCGCAAAATTGAGAGCAACAGTGCTTTAAGGGACAGAACGTACTCCTCGCTAAAGCACACGTCAAAAACATACGACTCGTTTACTGAGAGCGAATTCCGGTTTCCAGCCGATTTTACAAACTTTTTATTAGAGTATACACAGCAACATATTCAGTAAACGCCTCGGAAAAAATGGACCTATCATATGAGTACACTAACAACGTCAGCTAAAAAGAAAATGGTGGATTCTTGAATCTTGGTGGATTGGCTGCCAAACATTAGGAAAAATTTAGACACGCCTCATCCATCATGGAGCCGTACAGTCAAAACGGACATGTTATTAAATAACAGTTTATTTACATTTTTGCGTGAACTACGCCTCGTGCATCTCAATTAATATGCATAACAGCTTTTGCCATTTAAGTAATAATATTAAAACGCCCAGTAAGTGATTAAAACTGTCTTAAAAGGCTAAATCAAGCACGCAAACTTGCGAGGTGGCAATGGCATAGCGCCAGGCATACAAGTCCTACTGTAGAACGTGGTACGTGCTTTCAGGAAGTCTCGAAATAGCTGAATAGGATTGTGACGGGTCCTCTGCGCTTAACCACCAATGACACAGGTTCGAGTCTCAGCATTGTAAATATTTTTTTTTATGTTCATCAAAACTTGGAAACCGAATTCACAACCTAATTATGAAGTCTCTGAGGGTTTAGGACATAATAATTTAAATCGTTTTTGGTTGTCTGCATTTTTAATAGCACAATAATTAATTGTGTGCAAAATTGAGTTTAACTTCCATGCTAAACTCTGACAATGTAATTTCCTTGCTTTCTGTGTTCAAATGTGTATGAATGATCATTAGTTCAGTTGCACCTACCTATAGGTGTGTTTAAACAACTACATAATTGTAGTTCACCAATAAAGAAACATCAAAAAATGTCATAAAACATATATAAGACAATAAAAATGAATATAATAACAGTTTTCAGAATAATAGTTTATAAATTGTGAGGATTGCACGGTAAAAAAAAAAAAATTAGTACATGCAGGTGATTCGAACCACCTTCACAACAGACAGATTACTTCGGACTCTTGCGCCCGTTCCAACTGAGCTACCTAGTAACGTGTGACGTAAACATTCTGTTTAAGATGTAATATTCGCTGGTTCCAGTGAACATTTGCAGAAGTGCCAACGTCAGCTGTCTGAACCTGGTAATGGGGTCGATGTTTTCATGTTGGACTATAAAATGCGGATTGCATAAAACTCGAGAATAAGGGGCAGCTGACTCACCTGCTACTCAAGACATCTCAAAGACATCGATATTAAAACCCCTGGCCTTACATTGCACAGGGCTTGTTTGTGCTACAGTCAGGGGAAACAGTGCACTGGGACAGAGTAGGCACCGCCTTGTAATGATTTTGTTTCCTGGTGTAGATTTTTTTTTTTTTTTTCTGTGAAATGTTGGAAACAGATGCAAAGCTTGTTGCGGTGTTCCACATGATGGTGCGGTGTGCAGTAGTTCGGAACTCCTTCTTCTCCCTTCCACTCGCTGATAATGGAAAACAGAAGAAGAAAAAGACAGAACTGTGTAGACATTTCGCGTGGGGAACCGCAAAGCCCAGCCCACTTGATTCCTGTGTCTCTAGCGGAAATTGAAATGCGATACTGCAGATAAATTTCACACGAGCTGTATGCCCAAAGAGTTCTGTTATTTACGCGAGGTGATTACCGGGACACCGTTTAGGTTACGTGACCCGCGTGCGTAACTTCCATTTCTGCGATTAAAGTCGCCTGTCATCGTCAAATCTCTGCTACCAGCTTATTCCATCACCTGCTTCCTGGCTCGCTTCGATACATATCGATTTCTTACCTTATGAAGGCTGCGAAAAATTCTTACTCACGTATTTATACTAAGGGAAAGTATTATGTAAATTCAATATGAAATTCGACGCCGAGATTTCAACAGAAATAAATGTTTTGAGGCCCCCTGAATCCAAGAAAAGCATTTTTAGAAAAAGGTCCGTGTGTGTGTGTCTGTGTGTCAATCTGTGGACAGCATAACTCAAAAACGAAAAGTCGGTTAAAAACCAAAGTTGGTATTTAAGTTTAATGTCTTTCAAGGAAACGACACGAAGATTTTGAAGAAAATAGCCCCACCCTAAACTACCCTTTAAATGGAAAATTGTTCGAAAATTTTGATTTTCTTCAAAATGGCTCTAACGATTTTTATTAAAATGTTATATGTTTGAGATATTTTTATGATAAATGAAATGTATATCTTGAATTTTCTGGCAATAGTCTCTGTAGTCGTATTTACTCTGGGGGACTTTTGCATAACTGGTAAACCGTTAGAGATAGACCAAATCATACTACACAAAAAAGGTAGATCTTGCTAAAATACACAATTTATGTCTCAATAAATTTTCTTGTAGGTTGAACCATTTCGGAGATATTCCTTGTTATTTGTGTTAGTTTACGTATAAGAAAATTAGCAACAATTTCTGCAAGTATGACATTTTTACTTTCTCTACTGGTAAGTAGGGGAAGTATTGTATTCCACCCAAAAATTCGATGTCGAGATTTCACCGGAAATATATGTTTTGAGGCCCCCTGGATCCAAGAAAAGCATTTTTAGAAAAAGGTCAGTGTGTCAGTCTGTCAGTCTGTGGACAGCATAACTCAAAAACAAAAAGTCGGTTAAAAACCAAAGTTGGTATTTAAGTTTAATGTCTTTCAAGGATGCGACACGAAGATTTTGAAGAAAATAGCCCCACCCTAAACTACCCTTTACATGGAAACTTTTTCGAAAATTTTAATTTTCTTGAAAATGGCTCTAAGGATTTTTATTAAAATGTCATATGTTTGAGATATTTTTATGACAAATGAAATGTATATCTTGAATTTTCTGGCAATAGTCTCTGTAGTCGTATTTACTCTGGGGGACTTTTGCATAACTGGTAAACCGTTAGAGATAGACCAAATCATACTACACAAAAAAGGTAGATCTTGCTAAAATACACAATTTATGTCTCAATAAATTTTCTTGTAGGTTGAACCATTTCGGAGATATTCCTTGTTATTTGTGTTAGTTTACGTATAAGAAAATTAGCAACAATTTCTGCAAGTATGACATTTTTACTTTCTCTACTGGTAAGTAGGGGAAGTATTGTATTCCACCCAAAAATTCGATGTCGAGATTTCACCGGAAATATATGTTTTGAGGCCCCCTGGATCCAAGAAAAGCATTTTTAGAAAAAGGTCAGTGTGTCAGTCTGTCAGTCTGTGGACAGCATAACTCAAAAACAAAAAGTCGGTTAAAAACCAAAGTTGGTATTTAAGTTTAATGTCTTTCAAGGATGCGACACGAAGATTTTGAAGAAAATAGCCCCACCCTAAACTACCCTTTACATGGAAACTTTTTCGAAAATTTTAATTTTCTTGAAAATGGCTCTAAGGATTTTTATTAAAATGTCATATGTTTGAGATATTTTTATGACAAATGAAATGTATATCTTGAATTTTCTGGCTATAGCCCCCGTAGTCGTATTTACTCTGGATGACTTTTGCATAACTGGTAAACCGTTAGAGATAGACCAAATCATACTACACAAAAAAGATAGATCTTGCTAAAATACACAATTTATGTCTAAATAAATTTTCTTGTAGAGTGAACCATTTCGAAGATATTCTTTGTTATGTGTGTGAGTTTCGGAAAACTTAGAACTTTGGTGAAATGGATCATCGTTGTTCTTTTTTTTATATGTTAAGCGTGCAAAGAGAAATGAATCTCAAAGCTTTAAAACATTTGACTATCGCTCAAGCAATAATTTCTGCAAACGTTTATCTCAACTAACATGAAGATATAGGATTAAAAGTTGGCAAGAGTGGTTCCTGTATAGAACAGTGCTTTAACTACGGTGTGCTGAGGTGGTGAATGCAAGCCGCAGCATTGCATGAAAATCGAAAGTGAAAGAAAGACAGTGCTTTGTCTTGAACAACGTGTCTGAAAGCGGTTACATGCATTACACAGCTCCATAGAGTGAGAGAGAGTTGGTTTGTAGCATTGTCCGTGCTCTGCAAACCGGAGATTTAATAACGGGGCTTCCTTGCTCTAGCGAGAACGTTTCCGCCGTGCAATTCGCCTAGTTTACCTCCGTAACTGACGTGCTGGCCCGAGAAGCAGGCACTTAGGCGATCGCACACTATTGGAGCTTGCCTATATCGTGAAGTAAACGTGTGAAACAAAACACGGTTCAGGTGTGACAGTCGAATACTACTATCGATTGTTCCATACACAGAGGCGTAAAACTAGTATATACGAATTATCTCCTTTCTTTTGTTCAGTCAGCTGTCACCATCAACATAACCTAAACAGCATTCCAATTCAGTTTATTTGACATTATAAATTTATTTTTATATGTTAAGCGTGCAAAGAAAACAGAATTTGAAAGCTTTAAAACATTTGACTACCGCTAAAACAAAAATCTGATGTGTTGCACTCACATGACTTTCTCTACTCTTGTACTAACCATTCTTACAAACTCTTATTCCTATATCTTCTTCGTGTTAGTTAAAATAAACATTTGTACAAATTATCTTATTGCTTATTTCCTTGTAGGTACAAGGGGAATATTGGAATACAGTAGACTTTTAAGTTTTCCGAAACTCACACACATAACAAGGAATATCTCCGAAATGGTTCACCCTACAAGAAAATTTATCGAGACATAAATTGTGTATTTTAGCAAGATCTACATTTTTTGTGTAGTATGATTTGGTTTATCTCTAACGGTTTACCAGTTATGGAAAAATCGTCCAGAGTAAATACGACTACAGGGGCTATAGCCAGAAAATTCAAGATATACATTTCATTTGTCATCAAAATATCTCAAACATATGACATTTTAATAAAAATCGTTAGCGCCATTTTCAAGGAAATCAAAATTTTCGAAAAATTTTCCATGTAAAGGGTAGTTTAGAGTGGGGCTATTTTCTTCAAAATCTTCGTGTCACATCCTTGAAAGACATTAAATTTAAATAGCAACTTTGGTTTTTAACCGACTTTTCGTTTTTGAGTTATGTTGTCCACAGACTGACAGACACACACACGGACCTTTTTCTAAAAATGCTTTTTCTGGATTCAGGGGGCCTCAAAACATGTATTTCCGGTGAAATCTCGACATCGAATTTTGGGGTGGAATACAATACTTCCCATACTTACCAGTAGAGAAAGTAAAAATGTTAACTAACACGAAGAAGATATAGGAATAAGAGTATGTAAGAATAGTTAGTACAAGAGTAGAGAAAGTCATGTGAGTGGAGCACATCACAGTTTTATTTAGGGGACCTCAAAACATCTCTAGTGAAAACTCGATATATCGAATTTTGGAGTGGAAAGCAATGTTTCGAGTTGGTGGTAGATAAACGGATTAAGCAGTGTTTATTTCATTGTGAGTAAGACGTTCATGGACCCCCTGTACGGGAACCAGCAGTTAAACTAGCGCATTAACCATATGCAATCTGCTGGAAATCTTAAGTACGCATGTTCAACGTCCAAGAACACAACATTGCAAGATAGCACAGTGATTAATCTTTGTTTCCAGACTCTGCTGATTCATACATTACAAAGGAAAAGTGTGAGTAACCAGATAAGATTCACTTATCCTGCGGCTTCTATCTCAAACCTGATTTCCAATTCTATTTTTACTTTCTCTGCTAAGTATAGTATAGAGGAAGTATTGTATTGAAGCCAAAATTCGATGTGAATCCAAAGAAAAAAGCATTTTTAAGGAAAGGTACGTGTGTGTGTGTCTGTGGACAGTCTAGCTCAAAAACGAAAAGTCGGTTAAAAACCAAAGTTGATATTTGAGTTTAACGTCTTTCAAGGATGCAACATGAAGATTTTGAAGAAAATTGCTCCATCCTAAACTAACCTTTACATGGAAAATTTTTCGAAAATTTTGATTTTCTTGAAAATACCTCTAACAACTTTGATTAAAATGTCATATGTTTAAGATATTTTAATCATAAACAAAATGTATATCTTGAATTTTCTGGCTATAGCCCCTGTAGTCGTATTTACTCTGGGTGACTTTTGCATAACTGGTAAACCGTTAGAGATAGACCAAATCATACTATACAAGAAATGTAGATCTTGCTAAAATATACAATTTATGTCTCAATAAATTTTCTTGTAGGGTGAACCATTTCCGAGATATTGCTTGTTCTGTGTGTGAGTTTCGGAAAACTCAAAAACTTTCGCGAAATGCTACATCGTTGTTCATTTTTTATATGTTCAGCGTGCAAAGAGAAATTAAAACATCTGACTATCGCACAAAACCTAGCGTATTCTAATGTTCCGCTTGCATCTACAAGGAAATAAGCAATAAGATAATTTGTACGAATGTTTATATTAACTAACACGAAGAAGATATAGGAATAAGAGTTTATTTGTGTGACTAATTATGTCGGTTAATATTTATGAATGATTGTGAAGCTACAAATATTATAAACATTATTTGATCGCCGTTAATGTGGTACTTGTGATGTTTATGAAGATGTGTTGGCAGTAGTGTTGAGTTGGTATCAGCTGGGAAGCGAAGGTCACAGATAGACTGTGTACATGTGTATACACATACGCCAGCCAGTCGGAGGAGGTGAGGCAAGTCCTGTGCAAATAGCACAGTGTTGAAGTTGCGACGAGTGATGATGGGTAGAAGCCGTAATGCAGTAACGAACCTGTTCAAATAATGAGCCTCTTGTAAATAAAGAAAACATTTCCGAGTCGAGTTAGTGTCAATGTATGCTCAAGCCTGAGTGGGAGTGGAGCCTTCTTCTACTTCCATATCATTCATTACACTTCACTAAGTGGCTAGCGTTTAAAATATTAACCGCCTCACAGTGGACAGTCAGAATCTCAATCAAGCTCAAAGAAATACATATACCACTAATGCCTTTGCTAAATGTTCACGATACGCCACTGGTTTACTGCGCACGCCCATATCTGCTACATTTGTAAACACGTAATGGTTCAGCAACTGCCTCAAAATACCAATGTCACTTTGATAGTTGTAAAGATATGAAAGAAAGGAGTGAAAATGAGCTGTTTAAAGATCCTGCAGGCGTCTCATTTTTCTACCGCCAGCAAAAATAACATTCCACCATTTTAAAATGGCTTCTCATCTCCATAGAAGAAGTAAGGAAAAACGCCGCTCGTCTGTTTCCTTTTACGCAACAGCTAACGACAATGGCAGCGGCTACTTTTTTTTGTTTATTTCCATTTTCCAATTACGAAACACACACGCACTCACACATGTTTATGTGTTCCTAGAAACATCGTTGATATACAAGCTCGTTTTTTTCTTTTCTTTTCTTTTCATCCTCTCGTCTATAGAAAGGAAATAAATTCTCGAATGACGGTGCATCCAACCAGGATGATAATGCACTGCCATAAAAGGCTAGGCAACCTCGAAACAAATAAATGGTCTGTTGAAATTTCATTCGTCGCAGACGATCTTAGCAAAAGAAACAAATCATAACTTGATTTTTAGTCACTATGCTACAACAGAACGCTTTATAGAAATTAGAACACAAGCAACGAATGCAATTATGAAATAACAAATAAAAACACGACAGTTATTTGCTTTATTTACAATGAGCTTCTTTAACATACATTTCTGCTTCTGGCCTTAGAATGTAAGCAATACGCCGCAGCACAACTTTTGGCGAGATTAAAAATAGTTCGCTGAAATAGACAAATGCTAGGGAGACTAAAACAGACGTGCGGTATTATACACAACTTGAACTCATTTAAATGAGCTGTTAAACCTTTTATTGCTATTTATTGTCACGTGGTAAGAATAAAAATTTAGTTTTGAGTCTTTACGTGCCGTAAATCTACGACCCAGGACCACCGGCCTTACTTCCCTTCCGAAGGAAGCTGTTCTAAAGATTTTTACATCCGAAAACAGAACAGAATTGGAGTTGTAAGTTATCTATGTCAGTGATAAAGTACAAGTGAATTGTGCAAGCCATCCTATGTTCTTTTATTCATTTTAATACATTTTAAGCTTCTAAAGCTCGCATTTTTCTGGAGAACATGACAAGGATTGCAGAATTCCCCGATCCCAACACCGTTTATTGCAGTTACTCCGGAACGAGTAGGAAAGAAGGTCCCGTTTTTGGATGGGGCGACCAGATTGTAGGCTTAGCTAATGGACGTCCTTGTCGTTACGCCAAGTTGAAGCATTTAAACAGTTGGTATTGTTCTCTTGATTCACGGGTCAATGAATTTGACAAAGTTCCGTCGTTGCTCGATCCGGAACCGTGAAAACGGCCGCTGCTATGCTCCGTTGGTATGTTTATTAACAGAATGTTGCTCATATCAGCAACATAATGTATACGCTCCAGCCGCCCCTGACACTGCAACGTCCCTACGTCTGTCCGCGTGAAAAACGAGGCTGAGTGCACCCCGATCTAGATCTACCAGTGGGGGAAAATCCAGGGATCGAACCTGGGTCTCTCGCTCAGTAAGGAGACGACCTATTAGCGTGCATAAAGACGTAGATATTCCTCCTGCTCGCCTTGTTCTGGTGGGCAGACATTGTCACTAACGCTCTTGGAGTTAATTGCTACAGAAGCGTGGAATTGACCCATATTATTGGATGGATGGATAGATACTTGACATTCTCGATGGATATTTGTTCACATTTTGTCGGCGGGTTGTAGTGGTGGTAATTGTTGTGGTCACTATAATAGCTGTTATGTTCCTCACGTAGAGGTGTTTCCCTGCTAACTCGGCCACTGAGCCATGAAAAGGGAAACCACAGGAATCGCGTGTAATGATAGTACAGACTGCAATTCCAAACGAGCACAGTTTATGTTCTAAAAGTCGCCTCACAATCTTCCCTGCAGTTTAACGTCAAACTTACCACATTGTCTTATTACAGACTGGCCCAAATACGGCATAATAATCGACTAATGTACAATAGCGCATTTGCAATCGCGTAGTTGGTAGCCCTGCTTTTCCTGGTTCTGTTATGCTTAAATAAGAAATGGCGATCAGACGCAGGAATTCAAAAGGAATAGCGATACTCAAACGTTTATGACGTTATACGTTTGTCTTACAATTCCATAGCCTTTTCATGTAATTGCAAGACACAGCTGAATATCAATGAGCAATTCAAAGCATCATTGGCAGATATCTTTAAAAAATATTTGAAATACATTTATGTTTTCACTGTAAGCACTTGGTATAAACATAGAAGTCATGTGAATCGATATTTGCTGCAAGTGGGCCCAGTTGTATAAAAATTAATCTGAGTTCAACCACCTGAAGTCAAGCTGAACTTAAATTTTACTTATATAAACCTTAAGTCTGAAGAATTACGGAAGGAAAAAATAAATATTCACCTTTAAATAAAATAAAATGATTAAGAATGCATTTTTGTAGTTGTGGATAATACGTGCATTGTTTCAGATTGTCTTGTGTCCTAAAAACAAAAGCTTACAGGACAATCAAAAACAGTTTTACTCCTAACCTAGAAACTTTTTACAAATTCTAAAATGAGAACTTACTCTGCTTATTTCTATAAACATGAATAAGTGAAATTAATTTGCAATGTGTACATCAAATTTAAGGAAAATGTGTTGGAATTAAGTATGCTTTGATCCAATAATTAGTAAAATATATGCATAAAACGGTTAATAAGGCAAATACATAATTAAACTGGAATTAAAATCCCCAGCGACTTTCATATGGTGAAACAAACTGCCGCTTTTATTTTGTTACAATATGTTTATACTTTTATATTACTTACAATATCCAGCAATATGCTTTTTTCCTCGCGGATGAAATCCAAGAATCTTATTTCGCACCATTTTCCTATCATGCTGCACTCTGTCGAATGCGTCCGAAGCTAAAAAACAAGTGAGTTACTATCCGCGATTTTCAGCTGTAGTACCAACGTTATATAACCAACTAAGATCGAAGCTGAACAGAATTTCGATTATCTTATATTAGTCGTATACAATGCAATTCTACACTGATCTCAGATCATGTTTTGACCTTAGATTAAATCTAATCTCCAGTCAGCGATATTTATGCAACCGGGCCTTAAAAATTTACCTTGTTTTTCATATGTAACATCTAATATAAGTGTGCCTTGTTGGTTTGACTTCGATTTTGTAATCTACACGAATTGTTATTGACGACTAAATTTCTGTGCTGCACAAAATTGTTGTTCGTGAATGTTTCCGTCGATTTTCTACCATCATGCCAAGCTCTTTGTGTTTCTAACACCTGTTCAAGCAGTGAGTGAGTGAATGAATAATCCGTAAAGCACGCAAGGCATTTTCTTGCGCTTACCGAACCTTCAAAGGAATGACCAATTGCCCTAAGTCTGAATACTGATGACATGTTTCCTTGAAAGCGATTACTTCAAAGCCCCTTTTCCGCTATGCTGCGACAAACTAGGCAACAAAATTAACATGCTGAAAAACAAAAATTAAACCTAGGATTTCATATACCGGCTCTCGTAGCAATGCTCCCTAGAGGGGTGCGGGTTCGAGTCCTGCCTCGGGCATGGGTTTTGAGAGTGTGTGTGTGTGTGAGAGAGAGAGAAATTAAATACTATTTTATCTTGAATTTTCTGAAAATGTAAATCGTAACAGATAGACAAAATCTTACTACGTAAAAAACTGTAGAGCTCGCTAAAGCATATAATTTATATTTATTTATGTTTTAGAATTTTTTCGAGCGAACCATTTCCGAGGTATTCCTTGTCATTGGTTACAATTTTCGAGTATTTATAGATTTCTAAAATATGAAGTCCTTATTCGTCCCCTTTTATTTCTGGACCATGCAAAGAGGATTAAATTTCAAAGCATCGCATATTTAGAAAAGGTTCAAACGAAATAATAATGGTATTTCACTCATTATTATGACATAAATATCACAGGCACTTTCAGGTTATTTAACACAATTTTATTCGCCAAGAAACAATTGACAGTAGCTCAATACTGTGGAGTCAGAACCGCGCTATAACATCCCGCTGGACGCTAGCGTATGTGGAGGGCTGACTCGTTCCAGCGTACGCTGCTGTGTTAGAGCGGAACGCAGGAAGTTTTGTATTTACTATTTTAGTTAAATATAGTTTCTCAACAGTATGATCTGTGAAAAAATCACTAGTATAAAATAATTGTCCTGCGTTAAAACTATTACAAAACGGAGTAAGCTTTCGTCTAAGAATGGCTAATCTAACCCTATTCGTGGTGAATTTTGGAACTAACTAAAACTTCCCTGCTAACCTCCAAATGGAATTCCGAATGGGATTTTTAAAACCGCAGGAAAGGATACAGTTGTGCTGTTCGGGTGTGGTCAGAAAACCGACTTGTCATTACAACAGACGATGACAAGCGTATCCTACCCAATCGTGCATGAAACACTTTCAATTCTCCCGCCCGCTGTGTCATTAAAACCCAAAGGTCACGGCATCGGGCACAGGTTCACGAGCCGAAGGACGCGCGTTGCTGCGTTCATGTTTTGACAACTTGATAAGGAAGATCGTTCGGTAGCATCAGGTATGTTACTCCAACCACACGGGGTCATGTATTTGGCTCCAGATCATGCTGGGGTGGGCGTTTCCCCATCTTTCAGTGGCGGCTAGTGTCAGGTATGTTACTCCAACCACACGGGGTCATGTATTTGACTCCAGATCATGCTGGGGTGGGCGTTTCCCCATCTTTCAGTGGCGGCTAGTGTCAGGTATGTTACTCCAACCACACGGGGTCATGTATTTGATGCTGGGGTGGGCGTTTCCCCATCTTTCAGTGGCGGCTAGTGTCAGGTATGTTACTCCAACCACACGGGGTCATGTATTTGATGCTGGGGTGGGCGTTTCCCCATCTTTCAGTGGCGGCTAGTGTCAGGTATGTTACTCCAACCACACGGGGTCATGTATTTGATGCTGGGGTGGGCGTTTCCCCATCTTTCAGTGGCGGCTAGTGTCAGGTATGTTACTCCAACCACACGGGGTCATGTATTTGAGTCCAGATCATGCTGGGGTGGGCGTTTCCCCATCTTTCAGTGGCGGCTAGTGTCAGGTATGTTACTCCAACCACACGGGGTCATGTATTTGACTCCAGATCATGCTGGGGTGGGCGTTTCCCTATCTTTCAGTGGCGGCTAGTGTCAGGTATGTTACTCCAACCACACGGGGTCATGTATTGGACTCCAGATCATGCTGGGGTGGGCGTTTCCCCATCTTTCAGTGGCGGCTAGTGTCAGGTATGCTATTCCAACCACACGGAGTCATGTATTTGACTCCAGATCATGCTGGGGTGGGCGTTACCCCATCTTTCAGTGGCGGCTAGTGTCAGGTATGCTGTTCCAACCACACGGGGTCATGTATTTGACTCCAAATCATGCTGGGATGGGTGTATCAGTGGTGGCTAGTGTCTCACGGGGTCATGCTGGGGTGGACGTGTACCATTAATAAGCATATGCATTACGCGTGTATAGACAAACAGAACAGAACTTGATTTCCTCCAGTCCTACCCGACATGAGCTGAGTACATCTATGCTTTATTTACTTAAGGGCTGTAGATGGCACTTGTTTCGTTGTCATGTCTCGTATCTTCTTCTGCTCTTTCGCTGAGAATGTACGTTCGTTAAGCTTTCTTTCCTCGCTGGAGTAACAATGTATAACATGAATTATGGGCGCGGCATATCATAGGACATCCAATGCAGGGCAATGCCCCTCAGCCAAGTGCCCTTACACTTGACCCCGAGGATGACATTGTCGTTAAGAGTTCCATCCACACGACAAGTTGTCTGTTGACATGCTTTGAGTCTTTCCAATTGACCTACATACACTGCATTTCACACACTTGTGCTTTCCACTTGCCCAGCTACACGACGTTCCTCTGTTTTTGTTCTGCAGAATGAAAACATTGTTAACGCGTGCGGTAAGCATCTCAAAATCAGTGCCCAATGGCAACGGAAACAAAAGCAAATTGGACAGTTCATTATCGAGTGAGTGTGGTTTAAGAGCCCGTCGACCACGAGGTTATTTGTGTCCGAAATCAAAACATAAAAGTCCTAAAACTTCCAGCAGTAAAAAACTAAAAGTTAAAACCGTAAAAACATTAAAAATTTATTGTGAAAATAGAGTTAAAACAGTGAAACATATGTACAAATACAAGAAAGCGCATGCTATAAACTAAAAATCTTATGTGCTGCACTCACATGACTTTCTCTACTCTTGTACTAACCATTCTTACAAACTCTTATTCCTATATCTTCTTCATGTTAGTTGAGATAAACATTTGTACAAATTATCTTATTGCTTATTTCCTTGTAGGTGCAAGTATTCCAAAACTCACTCAAACAACAAGGAATATCTCAGAAATGGTTCACCCTACAAGAAAATTTATTGAGACATAAATTGTGTATTTTAGCAAGATCTACATTTTTTGTAGAGTATGATTTGGTATATCTCTAATGGTTTACCAGTTATGCAAAAGTCGTCCAGAGTAAATACGACTACAGGGGCTATAACCAGAAAATTCAAGATATACATTTCATTTGTCATCAAAATATCTCAAACATATGACATTTTAATTAAAATCGTTAAAGCCATTTTCGAGAAAACAAAAATTTTCGAAAAATGTTCCATGTAAAAGGTAGTTTAGGGTGGAGCAAATTTCTTCAAAATCTTCGTGTCGCATCCTTGAAAGACATTAAACTTAAATACCAACTTTGGTTTTTAACCGAGTTTTTTTTCTTTTTAAACCGACCTTTTTCTACTCAGGGGGCCTCAAAACATATTTCCGGTGAAATCTCAACATCGAATTTTTGGATGGAATACAATATATCCTCCACTTATGACACGGTGAACTCCCTAAACTTCGTAAAAAAATTTCAAAATTTTTTGCTTCTCAAAAATGTGCAACAATTTTGATTAAAATACGAGTTTAGGTATTTTCATGTCAAATTTGACTTATGTTTTTGAGTCTAAGTTCATTGATATAAAGTTGTTTATCTAAAAAAAAGTTTCTATTCAGGAAACCTCAAAGCGTCAACTTCCAAAGTATTCACCACATCTTGTGTTAAGCATGGTGACGTCAGAGGTACGTCATGGTTTTCTACTGGCCAGCACAGTGGCCCAAGCCTAACGCCATAACGGAAAGAAGCCATCCCGCTAGTTAACCTAACGAGCGCGAAAAGTGTAATTTTATTGCATTTGTAAGACTTGTGACAAATAACAGGGCAAATATTAGAGTAGTTTAACGTTGTTGAATGTAAGGAAGGAGTGAGTCCTTTATTCGACTCTTCCCCTGCACGTAACCTTGCCAAACATCTGGCATGAGGTGGATAAACATTTTGGTCACGGAAGGAAGGCTGCACTTAGGCCCTTCTTACACCAAGGCTTAAGGCTAGCACACGAATCGTGACCAACATTTTCTCCATGCCCCCGCCGTTCCAAATTAAAAGTTTCACACGCGATTTTTATGCGATGCCTGCAGGGACCAGCAGCTTGTCTCGTCATTCCAAACATGTTCCACAGGAATAAAATCATCTTAGTTTCGCCAATCCATAACACTCCGCCTTTGGCACGATGTAAAACCACACAGCTTGTCAAACACCCTGTTCAGAACAGGTCTAGACGAGGCGCAAATCTACTGTGTTTCTGTGGACAGCATAACTCAAAAATGAAAAGTCGGTTAAAAACCAAAGTTGGTATTTAAGTTTAATGTCTTTCAAGGATGCGACACGAAGATTTTGAAGAAAATAGCCCCACCCTAAACTACCCTTTACATGGAAAATTTTTCGAAAATGTTGATTTTCTTGAAAATGGCTACAACGATTTTGATTAAAATGTCATATCTTTGAGATATTTGTATGACAAAAGAAATGTATATCTTGAATTTTCTGCCTATAGCCTATGTAGTCCTGTTTACTCTGAGTTACTTTTGAATAACTCGTAAACCGTATGAGATAGACAAAATCTTACTATACAAAAAATGTAGCTCTTGCTAAAACACACAATTTATGTCCAAGTAAATTTTTTTGTAGACTGAACCATTTCGGAGATAATCCTTGTTATTTGATGCAGTTTCGGAAAACAAAAATTTCGTGAAATGGAATATCGTTGTTCATTTTTACTTTCTCTACTGGTAAGTAGAAGGAACTATTGTATTCTACCTAAAAAATTGGATGTCGAGATTTCACCGGAAATATGTTTTGAGACCCCCTGAATAAAAACAAATAACATTTTGTAGAAAAAATGTGTGTGTCTGTGTGTCAGTCTGTCAGTCTGTGGACAGCATAACTCAAAAACGAAAAGTCGGTTTAAAACCAAAGTTGGTATTTAAGTTTAATCTCTTTCAAGGATGCGACACAAAGATTTTGAAGAAAATAGCCCCACCCTAAACTACCCTTTACATGGAAAATTTTTCGAAAATTTTGATTTTCTTGAAAATGGCTCAAACAATTTTGATTAAAATGGTATATGCTTGAGATATTTTTATGGTAAATGAAATGTATATCTTGAATTTACTGCCTATAGTGCCTGTAGTCGTGTTTACTCTGGGTGATTTTTGAATAACTCGTAAACCGTAAGAGATAGACAAAATCTTACTATACAAAAAATGTAGCTCTTGCTAAAACACACAATTTATGTCTCAATAATTTTTTTCGTAGAGTGAACCATTTCGGAGATATTCCTTATTATTTGTGCCAGTTTCGGAAAACTGAAAGATTTGACTATATCTTGCACCTGCAAGGAAATAAGCAATAAAATAATTTGTACAAATGTTTATCTCAACTAACATGAAGAAGATATAGGAATAAGAGTTTGTAACAATGGTTAGTACAAGAGTAGAGAAAGTCATGTGACAATAACAAAGAATATCCCGGAAATGGTTAACTAAAAAATAATATATAGATAGAATAAGATTTTGCAACTAATTTCTGGAAGCTGTAAAAACAATATAAGGTGTTGTATAGAGAAATTTGTGTAAATGTAACAATTTTTTTTCTGTTTTTTAGGTTCGCACGATTTTAATAAAATATGCTACTGTTACACGTGATAATTTTTCTATTTGAATTACGAGCAGTTAACGAAACGTTCCATACGATAATTAATATTTAAGTGGCACGTAATTGTTTTTTTTTTTTTTTTTCCAGCTGTTTACATCATTCTTTAAAAATAAATAAATAGGCACTTTCTTTGAGTTGACTTAATGTATCCGCTGTATTTTTACAGATGGCATGAACCAATTATTTACATAAAGCAGAATGCATAACAGCTTTTCCTACCTGTTTTCCAAAGAGGTTCTAATTATACGCTTGACAAATGAAGGGGAATTATCTAGGGAATGTAAGAATTTATGAATGCGCAGTGTATATCATTAGGTGCGTGTGTGGAAGGAAGTGGAGTGCAATTATGGCAACTGAATCCAATTTTGCCTAGACGTTCATGTTAAGTGGCCATGGCAGCATGCATTACAAATTAGTACTGCGTTAAGAAAAACTTTACTTCACTCGTAATTATGATTAATTACCAACAAAGATGTGAACTGCCCGTAAACAAAATAGAAAATTACAACCTTTTTTCTCAGATGTCGCCATTTCTATACTAATATTATGTGTGTGACAGAGAGAGAGAGACTGTTTAGCGTAAACTCGAGCTATAATTCTTTCATCATTCAAAAACCCTGTTCCTCCAGATGATCACAAAGTTTTAAAACTGCGACATTTTAAATAAGTAGAGGATTCGATTTCGAAATTATCTTCTTCGTGTTAGTAGAGCGATAGTCAATTGTTTTAAAGCTTTCAAATTCTTTTCTCCTTGCATGGTTAACAAAGAACGACGTTCCATTTGGCAGAAGTTTAAGTTTTCCAAAACTCACACAAATACAAAGGAATATCTCCGAAATGGTTCACTCCATAAAAAATTTGATTAACACATAAATTGTGTATTTTAGCAAGATCTACATTTTTTATATAGTAAGATTTGCTCTATCTCTAACGGTTTACCAGTTATGCAAAAGTCTTCCAGAGTAAATACGACTACAGGGGCTAAGGCCAGAAAATTCAAGATATACATTTCATTTGTCATAAAAATATCTCAAACATATGACATTTTAATGAAAATCGTATGAGCCATTTTCAAGAAAATCAACATTTTCGAAAAATTTTCCATGTAAAGGGTAGTTTAGGGTGGGGCTATTTTCTTCAAAATCTTCGTGTCGTATCCTTGGAAGACGTTAAACTTAAATAACATTTTTGGTTTTTAACCGAGTTTTCGTTTTTGAGTTATGCTGTCCACAAATTTACTAACACACACTCGCGCGGACCTTCAGGTGGTCTCAAAAGATATTTAAGATGAAATCTCGACATCGAATTTTTAGGTGGAATACAATAATTCCGCTACTTACCAGTAGAGAAAGTAAAAATAAAAAACGATGTTGCATTTCACAAAAGTTTTGTTTTCCGGAACTGTATCAAATAAGAAGGATTATCTCCGAAATGGTTCAGTCTACAAAAAAATTTACTTGGACATAAATTGTGTGTTTTAGAAAGATCTACATTTTTTGTACACTAAGATTTGGTCTATCTCTAACGGTTTACCAGTTATGCAAAAGTCATCCAGAGTAAATACGACTACAGGGGCTAAAGCCAGAAAATTCAAGATATAGAATTTCAGTTAGCATAAAAATGTCTCAAACATATGGCATTTTAATCAAAATCGTTTGAGGCATTTTCAAGAAAATCAAAATTTTCGAAAAATTTTCCATGTAAAGGGTAGTTTAGGGTGGGGCTATTTTCTTTAAAATGTTTATGTCGCATCCTTGAAAGACATTGAACTTAAATACCAACTTTGGTTTCTAACCGAGTTTTCGTTGAGTAAAAATGTAGAAAAAATTAGCCTTAAAAGTGGATTAATTTCACGTTGTAATGAGCCACGTGCGTTTTCTCTAATCTCACCAGCAGAAAAGAAGCAATATCATCCAAATGTGGGTCCTGGTGATAAGAAAGAGGACTGAAAATTGTATACGATGCATGGATATATGCAATACGTGGCCAGGCGTTTCCAAATGTATGCACTTGTTTCACAGGCTGTGCGTTAAAACTATCGCATTTGCTATGCGTGACGTGTGCAAAAGTCACGCAAATATGGTAATATTTATACTGCAACACCAGTTGGCTATTATTTCTGTTACTTCTGCATGAATGAGCGAAATGTGACAGCGAGCCAGCCGATATAACGGACAGTTCAATGGCACTGCTATCTGACAAGATTACATATTGATAATAATGCTTTATTCCGTGTAACGTTTCAAAAGGCATTGATAAAACACTCGTTCATTTCAAAGTGCTTTTATTTACCAAGCACTTTTGTGATATCTTGATGTTATGAGATGCGATGGTTCACCTAACTACTGCCTTCCTATTTGACAGAACGTTCGCGATAAAATGACTCACGCTTATCAGCTTTGCATATGTTAACTAACCATCACAATTCATTATATGTTTCTAAAACTGTGTTCCGCAGAACAGTCGAGTTCCACGATGCTATACAGCTCATAAGCAATAGAAGAAAATATACTGCACAAAAATTATAGATCTCTTTATAACACACAAATTATTTTTGTGGCATAAGCCATTTCCGAGATATTCGTTGTTAATGGTTCGAAATCTTTACTATGCACTGCTGTCAGTCTGTAGATAGTCATTTCCTTCTCGCGATTGCATGGAAAGAGAGGGAATTGTAAGCGTTCAGTTGTTAAACATTTGACTATCGTTATTCCCCTCTGTGTCTATTAAAATGAAGTCGATAGTAAAATATTTCATAAGAATAATTTATACACGCACAAATAGTATACTTTTATTTTCTATGGCTTTAAAACTGAATGAAATATGGCATTTTTATTGCATATCCTGTAAACGATGGTAAATAAAGTGAAACAAAGAATACGATAAAATGAATATAATCTTTTGTGGTTAACCCATGGTTTTTGACAACTGTGTCCGGTAAAAAGTGTAATATATTTATTTAAACATAAACACGAACTGTGAAAATTGTCACCAGTAATAAAAAATAACTCTTTAGGTAGCTTTACACGCATAAAATAGAACAGGTATACCATTTGGGTGTCAGCAAATGAAATTCGTTAAAATGTGTGTGTTGGCATAATTAGATTGGATTAGGCGAGGGAATACAGCACGTGTTTGGGTACGAAACATGTCTGAAATTTTAATTCCGAGATATGCAGATTTTTAAAACAGAAATCTTAAATTGCTTAAGGTAACAAAAGTCGACAGATTAATCTGTTAAACACGGTTTTTCGTTTAAGATCGGGAAGGGCGATTAGGAATTTTCCACTGTTGCCAACTGGTCCCCGGCATTTGTTTGTTGCTAGCAGCGGTGAAGGGCATTTGTATAATCGCGTAGAAAATGTCTCTTATTCCACTCATTGAGGGTGGAATGAATTTTTAGGTGGTAGATTTATTTACATCATCGTGAGCTGCCATGTGATACTGTCCCCCTTACCCTTCCAGAGAGCAGAAAAGCCGCAGAGCTTTTTCAAGCGCAAAAATGCTATTAGTCTTCTGTTATGGTTATGCAAAGAGAAAGCAACAAAGCGACGAGGTAACATCTGACTATCGTTTTTGCCAACTGTTTTTGTAAATGTGTAATATAGGTTAATGTTTGCCATATTTTTTCAGTGTATCTTATAAAATCACAGCTGAAGGAAATATTTCAGTATTGCTTTAGCTTTAGAAAGCCTGTTAAATTACTGCCCAAGATTCCGAGCCTTGCTCACGCCGAGGACAATGTTGTGACGGCCTATTTTAGGTTGAAGGAAGTTCGACAACGTGGCATGTAGTGTATCACTCAGTCACGTTGCACTGCAAGCAAGTACTTCCGCAACATGCTGGCAACATTCCATTAGTCGACCACAGTATGATCTGTGTAACTATTGAAATAACAGTATCGCTTGCGAATTCAAACATAAGTCTATGCAAACAAATAGCACTGCTGGCGCACGGTCCGAAAATACCGAGGCACATTCCCTCACAAACCAAGACAATGCAGTATTTAAATACGGCTAAATGTCCTTTTATGTTTTATATAACCTGCCCTTTGTAACCGGAGAGGCTGTATTTCGCTTTTTAACAGCATTTTGTTTAACAGTATGGTTTCAGTTAAAACAAGCACCTGACGATCGCATTACGCTGCTTTTTTGTTAGCTTAGCGCTCCATTTTTATGCTCGTTTCTGGCATTACAGTGGCTTGCAAAACAGATATGCAACCATAAAAACCTAAATAACTCGAAATGTTAAGATGATTTGGGGTGTTTATTTTAGTTCTACGCAGAAATTCACTAAATAGAGTGTCTGAAACAAGTTTCTTATTAAATATTTTGCTGCGTGCGTGAAAACTTGGGCAGTTGTGGACGTTTTTCACATTATGTTGAAATTAAGGTTAGAAGTGACTTCTAAAATCGAGAAAAAAAATGAAAGATTGTAAACATGAACTGGAAAAGTATAAAAAGTATGAACTAAATTTATTCGGATTTTTTCATTAAGTTTAGCGATCTTTAAATGTTTATATACTTTACTCTTATTCACGAATCGAAATGTTGTTTACATAATTATAATAGTAATGTCCAAAATACTGAATTTCAATAAACTGTCAGATCCTTAGGGATAAAGCGAAACTTTCGTGGTGTGCTTTTTAAACAAAAATATTTTTATAAATTTAAGCACGTATTTTTCCTCTAGTAAACAACAAGAACATAAAACCACAAAATAGACTGTTGCACTAACTGATTTCTGATTTCTGCCTCGAGGGTATACCGTATCAGACATTATTGCTTTTAGGCTAAAATTGAGGTTAGGTTTGTATACTTGGAAAATTATTTATAGTGCGCGTTTGGCATTTGGCTAGTTGGCTTACGCGTTTCAAACACTGAATGAGTTGCAGTTAAGAAAGCTTACATAGAAATCATGATAAACATTCCAAATTGCCTACATATGTTGGTTTAATTGGGTGAAAGCCACTGTGGTTTAATCGCTATTTTCTTGGGGTTAAACATCAGACACTTGATTTTAAAATTATAATAATTGTGTCGTAAACATTGAACTTAAATAAATTGTCAGATTCTTCCGATAAAACAAAACTTTTATGGGTGCTTCTTAAAGAAAATATATTTTTATAAATTTAAATACGTATTTCTCCTTTGGTACATACCAACAACATAAAACCACGAACAGACTGATTATTGACGTTGATTTCTGCAATTTGAGATAAACTTAATACCTCGAGTGTAAACCGCACCGAACCTAGGTTAAATTGAGGTTAGGTAAAAGTTTGCCATAAAAATATTTTGCTGCGTGCCTCAAAATTGGTCAGATATGGTTATTTTTCACGTTTTTTACACTAATCATACAAGTTGCTTGAAAAACCGAGAAAGAAAATTACAACTTATAAACAAAAACTGAAAAAATTAAGAAGTATGCACTGAATTCATTACTACGATTTTCTCGCCAGGGTACTTAAATTTTGTGATCGTCGAAATACTTTCTTAAATGTTTATATATTTTATTCTTATTCACGAATCGATATTTTGTAACAGTTATACCGTAAACACTAGTAGATTGTCAGATCCTTTCGACAAAGCTACAACTTCGTGGCGTGCTTTTTTAAACAAAATACATTTTTGAAAATTTCGAGCACTAACGTTATTGCACTCCTGATTTCTGCAATATAATGCCACCAAACATTACGTGTTTCTAGGTTAAATTGAGGTTAGGTCTGTGTACTTGGAACATTATTAACGTTTGGCATTTGTCTTAAGTGTTACCAACACTGAATTTTTTTCACTTAAGAAAACTTGCAAAGTTTCAGATTCCTTGCGCATGTTGGTTTAACTGGGTCTTCGTAGTATTTAAAATTTATAAACAAGAACTGCAAAGATTTAAGAAGTATGGATTAAGTTCATTAGTGGGATTTTTTCACTAAGGAAATTAATTTTGCGATCGTCGAGTTCTTATTTAAACGTTTATATAGTTTGCTCTTATTCACGAATCGTAATAATTATAATAGTTATATTGTAAACACTGAATTTCAATAAATCGTGAGGTTATTCCGATAAACCGAAACATTTTCTTGGAGTATTTTTAAAACAAAATATACTTTTTTAAACACGTATTTGTCCTCTGGTAAACACCAAGACTCGTCACTAAGGTAGATTTGTGTAATATGGGCCCCACGAACATTAGTGGTTTTTAGGTTAACATTGAGGTTAGGTTTGTGTATGATGCGCGTTTGGCATTGTCTTAAGTGTTACCAACACTGAATGATTTTCACTTAAGAAAGCTTGCATAGAAACTGGGTCCTCGTAGAAAAGCACTATTTGCTTTGTTTACTCACTATTTTCACACTTTTTGGTGGTTTTTGATAATGATTAGGATTTATTTTTGTAATTTTGCCCACACACTCACTGTCTCATGAAACACGTAGTTGACGTAGGGGACTCACCGGATGCCGGGCCGCCGCCGCAGCTGCTGCCGCCGCCGCGTTCATGCCTGCGGTGGGGTACATCTTATGTCAGCAGCGCATCTTACCGCCGCCGCCACCGCCTCCTCCACCGCCGCTGCCGCCGCCGCCGCCGCCGCCACCGGCCGCCGCTGCTGTCGGGGTGCTGCTCCGGCTGCTATTGTTGCTGCTGCTACTATGGCGTGCCCTACGGGAGGTCCCAGGTTGGCGCGGAGACGGAGTCCTGCCAAGCCCCAGGAAACTCGAGGAAGGCGACACTACCCCGCTAGCGGCAGCCGCATTCACGAGGCGCAACCAGACGCTATGCTGGTGTCCCTCCAGGTTTCCACAGCAACACTAACACTGCTGCACAACACAACACAACACTCACACACACACACTCACTATAATCCTATCCGTTGCGGTGGTGGTGTGTGTTTGGCAGGGATATCGCCGCACGCACACTTACTTGCTTCCTCTCTCTAGCTCACTCAATGTGCCACTGACTGGCTTGCTACGCTCTGCTCCCGCTCGCCTAGCGCAGTCTCTCTCCCCCACCCCTCTCCCCTCCCCACCCCTCCTCCTCATACACCGTACATAGCTAAAGCTCACACCCAACACTCCAGCATGATGATTCTCCCCATACCTTGTTCGCTCCCTCTTTTTTATATAAAAAAGGACTGAAGGGGAGGGTAGGCAAAAAAAAGCTCTACACAAAATGGCCGCCCACCCTTCTTGCTCTCCACTGCTACACCCCGAACCAGCAGCACAAAAGCTTTTTCCTTCCCTCTCGCCAAATACTCTTCACTGATTTTCCTTTCCAAATATGGCAGCCGTATCTTCCCTCTTCACCCCACAAACCCGCTGCCACCCCCTTCCCCTCTTTGGATTGCCAGTATCACCCTACAACGGTTTTCGAGCCGCTAGCACAAGGGGACCGACTCCACGTGGAGTCTACGGTCTCCAAGACTTCGGCATAAATATACTCGCTCTCTCCGCCAATGGCGAGCCGAGTTGGCGGCCACTTGACCAATGGGAAGCGTTCCTCGCATTAGAGCCGTGGAAAGGCTGGGCGGGAACGACTTTTCAAGGAGACCCAATGAAAAGCAGGCAGAGACCAATCCGCGGCGTTCTTTGCGTTTCGTTGCTTGGCAACCGCGAGTTTGCGAGCCTCGCTGAGCTGACAGTTGCCTGTCGACTCCACGTGGAGTAGCAGAGCTGGCGGCGAAGCGGAGTGAAGGTGCAAGGGAATACAACAACACGAGAGAGAGAGCGAGAGGGACAGAAAAAAGCATTGGAGTGCAACTTCACTGGTTGGGGAGGAAGGGAGGTTTTCGTTCCAAGCAAGGCAGAAGGGTAGCGGGGGTGGAAGACGGCAAGGCGACGCTGCGAACAATACAACCGCTGGTGGCGTCCATACGTCACCAGTCCACCCCCCCCCCCCCGGTCCACGCCGCATCTCATTAACTCCACATACACATCACGTTATTAGACTCTATTTGAGTGCCCAAATTCATATCCAAACATGATTAACCGCGGGCTGACCTTTCACAAACTTACGCAGATCGGAAAACGCACGTGTTAAATGTGTCACAGGGGTGCCAACTACCCCTTACTGCAAACTCCACAAATTTCAATTTATTTTATTTTATTTAAATATTTATATGTTCATTTTTAAAAATTAATTTACCAGGAAAAGCATCCCTCTTGAAAAATTTGAAAATGATATAATTTTTAAATATAAAAGGTGACTTTTAAACCTCCCTTCTTAAGAATAAGCGTTTTTAATATTTTCCATAAATTTCAATTAAATTATTTTACATAAAATTTTTATACATTAATTTAAAAAAATTAATTTTGTGGCGATAACCTTCTCTCATTATGAAAATTTTGAAAAATATTATTTTTAAACACAACTAGTGGCTTTTAACATTTCCCTCCTTCAAAAACAAGATTTTGTAATGTTTTCTACTTACTCTAAATTCAAATCTCAATTAACTTAATTATCTTACACCTATGTAATTTTTATATATTAGTTTAAAAAATAAATTTTACCTGAAGAAGCTTCCCCGTTGAAAATTTTGAAGAAAAAGAATTAAATATGACTTAAAGCTCTCTTCCTCGAAAAATAAGATTTTGTATGTTTTCCACTTATGCTAAATTCGGCAAGTTTCAATAAAGTTTAGTAAATAATTCTTTAAAAAATGAAATTTTTGATAAAAAAAAAGAGCTTTTAAATATAAATATTGTCTTTTTAAGCTTCCTTCTTCAAAAATGAAATATTGTAACGTTTTCCATTTATGCTAAATTTTGCAAATTTCCAAGAATCTGATTACCGGAAACCTTTGTTTTTTCGGTAATGGGCTTCTGCCATTATAAATGTGTTGAAAAAAAATTATTTTTAAATGCAACTATTGACTTTTAACATTCCCTTCTTCAAAAATAAGATTTTGTAATGTTTTCCACTTACTCTAAATTCAAATTTCAAATAATTTAATTTTCTTATACCTATGTAATTTTTATATATTAATTTAAAAAGTTACATTTTACCTGAAAAACCTTTCTCGTTGAAAGTTTAGAAAAGAAATAATTTTTAAATATAAATATGAATTTTTAAACTTCCTTTTTTTTAAAAAAAATAAGCATTTTGAACGTTTTCCGCTTGTTCTAAATTCCGTAAATTTCAATTAATTATTTTATATGTAATTTTTATATATTAATTTCAAAAAATTAAATTTTACGTATGGAAGTTTACTCCATGAAAATTAAAAGAAAATAAGAGTTTATAAGTATAAAAATAAAATTTTAAAGCTCTCTTCTTCAAAAATAAAAACTTTATGTTTTCCATTTATGGTAAATTAAATGCATTTAATTGCCTGATACTGATTAAAAATATTTTTTTTTTTCGGAAATGTCAGCACAATGAAAAATTTAAAAAAGAAAAATGAACTATAAATGAAAGGATGGAGTTTTAAAGCTGCACATTGTCAATTAAATTAATTATCTAATACACATATTTAAGATATTAACAAAGTATTGATTTTTGGGGGGGAAGAGGCTTCCCCGGGATAAAAACTTTTAAAAAATAAATTGTAAATGAAGAGGTAGGATTTCAAAAGTTCCTTCTTGTAAATGAAGCGTTTTGGCATGTACTATTTGTGCTAAATTCCACAAATTGTAATTAATCTAAATATGGGATTATATTCTTGCTATATCAATTACAAAACTGTAATCTTTTCTGAAGAGCTCCCACTCGATGAAAACTTTGAAAAAACAGTTTTGAATAGAAAGATGGATTTTTATTTTAACTTGCTTATAAATAACCTTTTTATGTATCTTATATTTTGAGATAAAATATTTCTATGCTTTTTTAAATAAAGCCAGAGATATAGAAATATATTAATAAATAGGTTTAAAATGGTCATCTGTGGTATTTCTAAATATTATAATAATAACCTAGATTAGTAATTATTATTATTATTATTATTATTATTATTATTATTATTATTATTATTATTATTATTATTATTATTATTATTATTATTATTATTATTATTAAGGGAGAGTTGCCTTATTTAAATGTAGCTTGTAAAATTCTATCCTTATTCCAAAATTCTGTTTTCGGCTCGTTAAAACTTTTACTAATCTCTTTTCCTGCATATAATTACATAAACAAAATGTTAAGTATTGTTATTTTATCATATTTATCATTTCATATTTCCTTCAGGAAGCTGTACGAATTTAATTTCAGCTAAAATTCCTAACCAAGCATTTAACGTTCTCTGAATTATAATGTTTTCTCTTTTCATAAATTAATCACATGGAAGATCTGCATGTAAAATTGAAAACAAAATATTTCTAGAAAATGTCATTTTAATTTGTAAACTATGCTAATTTGAATACAATAAATAATAAATAAAATATGTATAAATATATGTATGTGTATTTGAATATGGGCTTAGTTAAAACGAAAGAATAGCTCTAGTTCAGATTTTTATTTCAGAGAAACAGTTAAGCCAATATTCCACGCATGCGTGAATAGAAGAAAGTCTATGGGCCCATTTAGTGACAAAGTAGTGTTGATTATTTATATAAAAATAAAGCAGTCAACAAAAATACTTTAGTTTGCTGTCAATCCATTGTTCGCGACAAAAAGTCATTTCTGCAGTTGATGTAACATTCTATAGATATACGACATGGACAGCAGCATTTTAAGAAACTAATCTTGCTGGGAAAAGAGCTTTCAGAAAACTTATTGCTCACAGAGCCTGAAATATTGCTGAAATGGTATCTAAATCAAAGCGCTAAATAAACATGAATATTGGGTATAGACAAAACACATTTTAACACCGATTATTTCGGAAACAGTGAATGAAATGAAAATTGTGCACTGACTTTTCCTGGAAGATAAAACGTTTTGCTACATCCATCATGGATTTCTACTTACATAAGGGAATCACTGACTACTTAGCAAAAATTTGTAATATTATACATTTCATTCTCCAACAAAATCTTTAATGTCATTTTGGAGAAAATAAAAACTAATGAAAGATTACAATGTATTAGTAAATTAATAAATCTAAGTCATTTTTCAACGTATAAAATGTAATATTTTATTAATTTTCAAAGTAACAGCTGAAATAGTTCTCAATTAATAACAGATTTATTTACAATATTTAATGTTCCACAAAAATTATTTTTACTAATATTTCTGGAATTGCACTCACATGACTTTCTCTACTCTTGTACTAACCATTCTTACAAACTCTTATTCCTATATCTTCTTCGTGTTAGTAGAGATAAACATTTGCAGAAATTATCTTATTGCCTATTTCCTTGTAGGTACAAAGTTGTAAGTTTTCTGAAACTCACACACATAACAAGGAATATCTCCGAAATGCTTCACCCTACAAGAAAATTTATTGAGACATAAACTGTGTATTTTAGCAAGATCTACATTTTTTGTATAGTATGATTTGGTCTATCTCTAACGGTTTACCAGTTATGCAAAAGTCGTCCAGAGTAAATACGACTACAGGGGCTAGAGCTAGAAAATTCAAGATATACATTTCATTTGTCATCAAAATATCTCAAACATATGACATTTTAATCAAAATCGTTTTAGCCATTTTCAAGAAAATCAAAATTTTCGAAAAATCTTCCATGTAAAGGGTAGTTTAGGGTGGGGCTATTTTCTTCAAAATCTTTATATCGCATCCTTGAAAGACATTAAACTTAAATACTAACTTTGGTTTTAAACCGACTTTTCGATTTTGAGTTATACTGTCCACAGACTGACACAGACACAGACACAGACACACACACACACACACACACACACACACACACACACACACACACACACACACACACACACACACACACACACACATACACACACACACACACACACACACACACACTGTTTTTGATGTGGAAATTGCACTTATTTTAGGTATAACCAGCCCGCAATGTTAACTATGTTTAGGAGGTGAAACAAACGAGCGCTGGTTTAGACCTCTATTCCCATTATGCCTACAAGGAGAAATGCGTATTTCAGTTTCTTTTGTTTTCACAGCAGTAGTAGCAGAAACTGAAGCAGTTTACGTGCAGGGATGACAAGTTTGTATTAAATTAGTCATATGGTGCAGAAATATGTATTTTTAGAGTGCACAGTGTGTAGAGCTGAAGACGGCCACGTTCTCATGCAAGTGGAGCTGTGGGAAACCTTCACGAAGCAAGTTAATTATTAATCAACACCCGTGTGATCATTGCTGCCACTGCGCACAGAAAGAATGCTTAGATAACACTTTCAAGCTATTGTTCACGACACCTGGCATTCCCGTCTGATGATAAATCACGGTGTGGTCAGTTGGTGCTATCAGGCACAGCGGAAAATAACCACGCAAAATACCTCCTCTTTCTCTAGAGCAGAAAGTCTTATGTATGTACTCACATAACTTTCTCTACTCACTCTTCATTATGTGTGTGTATCTGTCAGCATAACTCAAAAACAAAAAGTCGGTTCAAAACCAAAATTGGTATTTAAGTTTAATGCCTTTCAAGGATGCGACACGAAGATTTTGACGAAAATAGCCCTACACTAAACTACCCTTTACATGGAAAATTTTTCGAAAATTTTGGTTTTCTTGAAAATGGCTGTAACGATTTTGATTAAAATGTCATATGTTTGAGATATTTGAATGACAAATGAAATGTATATCTTGAATTTTCTGGCTATAGCCCCTGTAGTCGTATTTACTCTGGACGACTTTTGCATAACTCGTAAACCGTTAGAGATAGACAAAATCATACTATAGAAAAACTGTAGATCTTGCTAAAATACACAGTTTATGTCTGAATAAATTTTGTTGTAGAGTGAACCATTTCGGAGATATTCACTGTTTTTTGTGTTAGCTTCGGAAAACAAACCTTTCTTGAAATGGAACATCGTTGTTCATTTTTACTTTCTCTACTAGTAAGTAGGGGAAGTATTGTATTCCACCCAAAAATTAGATGTCGAGATTTCACCAGAAATATATGTTTTGATACCCCCAGAATCCAAAAAAAAGCATTTTTAGAAAAAGCTCCGTGTGTGTGTGCGTCTGTCAGTCTGTGGACAGCATAACTCAAAAACGAAAAGTCGGTTAAAAACTAAAGTTGGTATTTAAGTTTAATGTCTTTCAAGGATGCAACACGAAGATTTTGAAGAAAACAGCCCAACCCTAAACTACCGTTTACATGGAAAATTTTTCGAAAATTTTGGTTTTCTTGAAAATGGCTCTAACGATTTTGATTAAAATGTTATATGTTTGAGATATTTTTATGAAAAATGAAATGTATATCTTGAATTTTCTGGCTATAGCCGCTGTAGTCGTATTTACTCTGGACGACTTTTGCATAACTGGTAAACCGTTAGAGATAGACCAAATCTTACTACATAAAAAATGTAGATCTTGCTAAAATACACAATTTATGTCCGAATAAATTTTGTTGTGGAGTGAACCATTTCGGAGATATTCATCGTTTTTTGTGTTAGCTTCAGAAAACACTAATGTCAGCCACGTATTTCCAAGCTAAAATTATAACACACTCATCTGTCACTTGTATCAAAATTAGTATGAGTATAGGGTTTTAATTCTAAGTAGGAGTTTTAAAACCTTGTTTAAGAGTATATTTTACGGCACCTGGGGTTAGTATTCAATAGTTGTTTATGTTATTTATGTCTACGTACCTGGGAAGTGGCACCTTCCTAGTTTGATGAACAGTTTTACATGTTGAGCATTATACCAGGTTAATTTCCAGTGACAGGTGGTTCCCAGTAACTCATACATACGTACATTCTTGGGATGTTTGGAGCAGTCAGCCTTGGAGCCATTGCTTTCTGCTGCACCGACCAACTTTATTACAGCATCATAAACCGCAGACCGTGTTCGTAATATTCTTAATTCTAATTAATTCGACAAGGTGTGGAGGTGAGGTAATAGCAAGCTGTATATAATGGCAACCTGGTCCCATTATCGTGACCTGCATTACTAGTCATGTTGCAGACACTCCCAACTCACTCTCGTATACCTACACTTAAAAACCCTTACTTACTCTTCATCTTTATCAAGATTAACGTTCGTACAAATGATTTTATTGCCTAACTAGTTTAATGTGCGCAAGTGAATAGACTTAAGCGATGGTCAAATATTTTTAAGAGCTTTTCGCTATATGATGGCTTTGAAATCCCATTGTGTGTGTTTAAAAACCAAAGTTGGTATTTAAGCTAAATGTCTTTCAAGGATGCACCACGAAGATTTTGAACAAAACATCTCTACGCTAAACTACCCTTTACATGGACATTTTATCGAAAATTTTGATTTTATTAAAAATGACTCCACCGATTTTGATTAAAATGTCATGTGTTTGAGATATTTTAATGACAAATGAAATGTATATCTTGAATTTTCTGGCTATAGCCCCTAAACTCCTCTTTACTCTGGATGACTGTTGCATAACTCGTAAACCGTAAGAGATAGACAAAATCTTACTCTACAAAAAATGTAGATCTTGCCAAAATACACAATTTATGTCAGAATAAATTTTCTTGTAGAATGAACCGTTTCGGAGATATTCCTTGTTATGTGTGTGAGTTTCGAAAAACTTAGAACTTTAGCAAAATGCAACAACGTTGTTCATTTTTACTTTCTCTACTAGTAAGTAGGGAAAGTATTGTATTCCACCCAAAAATTCGATGTCGAGATTTCACCGGAAATACGTGTTTTGAGGCCCCCTGAATCCAAAAAAAGCATTTTTAGAAAAAGGTCCGTGTGTGTGTTTGTGTCTGTCAGTCTGTGGACAGCGTAACTCAAAAACGGAAAGTCGGTTAAAAACCAAAGTTGGTATTTAAGTTTAATATTTTTCAAGGATGCGACATGAATATTTTGAAGAAAATAGCCCGATCCTAAACTATCCTTTACTTGGAAACTTTTTCGAAAATTTTGATTTTCTTAAAAATGACCCCACCGATTATGATTAAAATGTCATATGTTTGACATATTTTGATGACAAATGAAATGTATATCTTGAATTTTCTGGCTATAGCCCCTGTAGTCGTATTTACTCTGGACGACTTTTGCAGAACTGGTAAACCGTTAGAGATAGACCAAATCATACTATACAAAAAATGTAGATCTTGCTAAAATACACAATTTATGTCTCAATAAATTTTCTTGTAGGGTGAACCATTTCGGAGATATTCCTTGTTGTGTGTGTGAGTTTCGGAAAACTTAAAACTTTCGTGAAATGGAATATCGCTGCTCATTTTTTTTATGTTAAGCGTGCAAAGAGAACGGAATCTGAAAGCTTTAAAATGAATGAACTTTAATGAAAGAGAATAATATTTCCGCATTTGCATTTTGGTTGGAATACTAACGTTGATTCTGCTGTGTTTAACAGCCCAGAACAGGATGTTAAGAGACAGGAAACTTGCTCACAGAATAGCAGTGATATAACTGCGAACTCGTTATTAATCCAAGAGATAACTGTGACGAAAGAACGCAGTGAAAAATACTGCAACCGTGATACGATTTATATACCCTTTCCTTTGATTATATTTTGGCTAGAAAAGTTCATGCGATATAAATTCAATTGTCATTCCTAGCTACAAAAATCTGATGTGTTGCACTCACATGACTTTCTCTCCTCTTGTACTAACCACTCTTACAAATGCTTTGTGCGATAGTCAAATATTTTAAAGCTCCTTCACCTTAACAGAAAAATGAACAACGATGTTCCATTTCACGAAAGTTTTTAAGTTTTCCAAAGCTCTCACAAACAACAAGGAATATCTCCGAAATGGTTCACCCTACAAGAAAATTTATTGAGACATAAATTGTGTATTTTAGCAAGATCTACATTTTTTGTACAGTAAGATTTGGTCTATCTCTTACGGTTTATGAGTTATGCAAAAGTTGTCCAGAGTAAATACGACTACAGGGGCTATAGCCAGAAAATTCAAGATATACATTTCATTTGTCATAAAAATATCTCAAACATATGACATTTTAATCAAAATCGGTGGAGTCATTTTGAAGAAAATCAAAATTTTCGAAAAATGTTCCATGTAAAGGGTAGTTTAGGGTGGGACTATTTTCTTCAAAATCTTCGTGTCGCATGCTTGAAAGACAATAAACTTAAATACCTAATTTGGTTTTTAACCGAGTTTTCGTTTTTGAGTTATGATGTCCACATGGACTGCAAATAAAATTTAAATTCCGCTATTTTGGGCCATTTCTTTGCTTTAATTTAGCGTGAATATGTATTCCAAGGTTGGCACTAATATGATAAGCTGTTTACCGACGTATTGGCTCACTGCAGTTCTGCCAGGTACCATGAGCTGGTGAACAAACTGTATACTAGTTATCAGTTTTATTATTGAGATTTTTCCTGGCTCATTAAGGATGAGGGATTTGATAAAACTCCAAACAAAGGAGAGACGGTTTTAAGTACTAAAAGTTAGTTTTATTTTGCCTCTTTCTTTATTTATTCCATAAATTTTAGAGCCGTAATTAATAAAAAGGGAGATGAAGATGTAAAGCCCAAGAGGGTAGAAATCTTTTTCTCGGCGCAGACTTAATTTCTCATCGGCTGGCTCTTGTGTAAAGTGTTGAGGTGTGGGGAGGGGAAGGGAGGGGTGTGGAGGGGAGGGGAGGGGGGGGTGAGTCTAATTCCCACAGCAACACATCCGCTGTCATCCTCTCCGCACTATTTCAGATTAACTTCACGTTTAGAAGAAACAGGGAGAGAGAGAGAGAGAGAGAGAGAGGGAGAGGGAGAGGGAGGGGGGGGGGAGAGAGCGGTAAAATGAGTGCCCCTAGAGAGAAACAGTCCCCTCGCTGCAGCAAACAGTGTGGCCAACCTTGTTTCATTGGCTGATGTGCACTTTCTTTTGTCAGTCTCCGAATTAAGGAGGGACAAACAAGGGCCGAGCGGGATGCTAAGGTCTGTGACTTGCTTTCAAGAGCTCGCCGGTTCGAATCTTGTGTGCCGACCAATTTAACTGGAGTTTTTCGTGGTTTCCCTCAGTCCCCAAGCTAAATACCGGATTAAGTATTAATACGACGACTTATTCCTCGTTTTCTTGCACGAGCAACGCGAATATGGGAATACAGTAGGCTTTGAGCGATAGTCAAAACTTTTAAAGCTTCTTCACCTTAACAGAAAATGAACAACGATGTTCCATTTCACGAAATTTCTAAGTTTTCCAAAGCTCACACAAACAACAAGGAATATCTCCGAAATTATTCACTCTACAAAAAAAATTATTCAGACATAAATTGTGTATTTTAGCAAGATCCACATTTTTTGTACAGTAAGATTTTGTCTATCTCTGACGCTTTACGAGTTATGCAAAAGTCATCCAGAGTAAATATGACTACAGGGGCTATAGACAGAAAATTCAAGATATACATTTCATTTGTCATCAAAATATCTCAAACATATTGCATTTTAATCAAAATCGATAGAGCCATTTTCAAGAAAATCAAATTTTCGAAATACTTTCCATGTAAAGGGTAGTTTAGGGTGGGGCTATTTTCTTCAAAATCTTCGTGTCGCATCCTTGAAAGACATTAAACTTAAATACCAACTTTGATTTTTATTCGAATTTTCGATACACGCGGATCTATTTCTAAAAGTGCTTGGGGGCCTCAAAACGAATATTTCCGGTCGACATCGAATTTTTGGGTGGAAAACAATACTTCCAGTAGAGAGGAAACATATGAATGCAGACATAAGCTTTCTTTTGTCCCCTTAAACAAGTGCCTTGTTAAGTTATTTCTCCTTGGCGACTGTCAACTGTTTGATTTGGTTGTCTCGAGTTTCAACTGTCGAGGCAGGCAGCCATCGACGGATCTCCTTGCATTAGGGAAGCAGCAGGAACCTTTCAATGTGATGAGAAGGCTCAAAATATTGCGGACCCTCTTCTGCTCTGTGGAGCATGACGTCGGAGGGAGTCCCCTCGTCAAGAAGGAGCAGAAGGAGGAGGGAGGGATATTATACATGCAGCTGGGAAGAGGGGAAACGCCCGCCGCCGCGACAGACAACCGACACTTTAAATTTGGGCTCATTATTTGAGATGGCTGCAGATAAAGTAAATGCAAATGTTCCACGATCAAAAACTTTTAAAAAATCTCCCACTTTGTTATCATTCCTTTCTGTTTGTTTCTCTCTGTGTGTGCTGTTTTTTATTTTTATTTTCCCACAAAGGAGATCAAACGGCTTTTTACAAAGAAGAGACAGCATACGTGGTTTAGCTAGAAGTAAGACCAGTGGCGTGTCACAGAGATGTTATTTATTGCTTCTCTTTTCCAATTCTGATTCCTTTTTGGTCTTTAGTACATTTCTTTCAAGTGTCTAATTAACTGAACTCGTTAACAAGGACACAACATGAATTAGGCAAAATACTAATCGCCTAATGCGTAAAATATACCAGCTACAAGTCAGAATTAATCATTTTTTGGGTAAAAAACTATAACATCCACACTTTCACTAATTTGTCACTACCAGCACACATTTTGAGTCAACGACAGCCATGTCCTCGATCCCAAGTTCTTTATATGCAATCAAACCATATTTATAACAATAAAATCATAGATAAACACTACACAAAAAATTTGATGTGTTGCACTCGTCCGAGGAATTCAATGTAAGCTTCTGTGTTTGGTAGTAACATTTTGTTCCTTATATCTTCCATTAAGTAGGTTTCCAGGGCGATTGCATTCGCTATTCTGTTTGGTACGTATTTATTATTTCCTATTGTTCTTTCAGATACAATTTTCTCCATGTCACTTCCAGTAGATATGGCGCTGTTGTCGTTTCCAACAGTTTCCTCGCTGTTGAGGTTATGTTTATGATGTCATACATGACTCTTATAGCAGCCGCTGATTTTTCCTCTATGTGGACGCTGTTGTTTGCAAGTATTTGTACCTGTTTACTATTTTCAGTGGTTCACTCATCCTTATGATTTTGTTCCACTTCAATCTTCCCTCTCTCCTGAATATCATCTGTGCTGTTTTATCTTTGTTTATGACAAACTCATTTTCTGTCGTGCTGTTTATCCTGTTTGTCGTTTTTCTCAAAAATGGCTCAAACGATTTTGCTTCAAATGTCATATGTTTGAGATATTTTGATGACAAATGAAATGTATATCTTGAATTTTCTGGCTATAGCCCCTGTAGTCGTATTTACTCTGGACGACTTTTGCATAACTCGTAAACCGTCAGAGATAGACAAACTCTTACTATACAAAAAATGTAGATCTTGCTAAAATACACAATTTATGTCTCAATAAATTTTTTTGTAGAGTGAACCACTTCGGAGATATTCCTTGTAATTTGTGTGACTTTTGGAAAACAAACTTTCGGCAAATGCAACATCGTTGTTCATTTTTACTTTCTCTACTGGTAAGTAGGGGAAGTATTGTATTCCACCCAAAAATTCGATGACGAGATTTCACCGGAAATACATGTTTTGAGGCCCCTGAATCCAAAAAAAAAAAAAAAAAGCATTTTCAGAAAAAGGTCCGTGTGTGTGTCTGTGTGTCTGTGTGTCAGTCTGTGGACAGCATAAGTCAAAAACAAAAAGTCGGTTAAAAACCAAAGTTGGTATTTAAGTTTAAAGTCTTTCAAGGATGCGACAAGAAGATTTTGAAGAAAATAGCCCCACCCTAAACTACCCTTTACATGGAAAATTTTTCGAAAATTTTGATTTTCTTAAAAATGGCTCTAACGATTTTGCTTAAAATGTCATATGTTTGAGATATTTTGATAACAAATGAAATGTATATCTTGAATTTTCTGGCTATAGCCCCTGTAGTCGTATTTACTCTGGACGACTTTTGCATAACTGGTAAACCGTTAGAGATAGACCAAATTATACTATACAAAAAATGTAGATCTTGCTAAAATACACAATTTATGTCTCAATAAATTTTCTTGTAGGGTGAACCATTTCGGAGATATTCCTTGTTATGTGTGTGAGTTTACATTTGACTATCGCTCAAAGATACAGGAATAAGAGTTTCTAAGAATGGTTAGTACAAGAGTAGAGAAAGTCATGTGAGTGTAGCACATCAGATTTTTTACATATTCTATATTGCACATTTACCAGTCATTAATTCCTATGACTATAACCTCTGAATTTATTCCTCTGTGCATATTATATGTAACTAAGTGCTTATTTCTGATTAGCACAAATGGCAGTGTTCCAATGTTATAGCTGGGAAAAAATACGAACTAATGGTTCTAAAAACAAAGGACATTATTAACCTAATGAAAACTACTAGTAAAGTTAGCTTAAACTGTAGAGACCGTTGACTATGAACCTTCACTTGCCCAGTAACACTCCTATGAATATTTACAACACATATGTGACGTAATAAAGCTTCATTGTCAAAGCGAAAAAAAAAAGCGTGTTATTTATTTTCTATTATCTGAAATGATTGATGGAATGACATAAAAGCAGAACGTGTTTATAGTCTGTGTTCACAGAATTGTTTTATGATTTGTGGGTACAGAAATCAATATATTTACAGTTTATGTTACTTTTAGTAATAGTTATGAGTTAGGTGTGGTTTTAACTATTTTATTTGCACAGCCACCTTGTACTATGCATACATAGTCATATTGTTGTCGATGTATTGTTTGTATTTTCTACGCTACGCAGAGAGAGAGAGAGATTTCAGTAGTTTAATAATTGTCCTATTTTAGGATTGTTATAAATACCCAGGCTGCTAATAAATCTGTAGAAAAATACAATTTTAAACATCAATAGTAGAGGATAAAAATCTGATATGTTGCACTCACATGACTTTCTCTACTCTTGTACTAACCATTCTTACAAACTCTTATTCCTATATCTTTGAGCGATAGTAAAATGTTTTAAACCTTTGAGATCCCGTTCTCTTTGCACACTTAACATATAAAAAAATGAACAACGATGTTGCATTTCACGAAATTTTAAGTTTTCCGAAACTGGCACAATTAACAAGGAATATCTCCGAAATGGTTCACTCCACAGAAAAATTTATTCAAACATAAATTGTGTATTTTAGCAAGATCTACATTTTTTGTATAGTAAGATTTCGTCTATCGCTAACGGTTCACCAGTTATGCAAATGTCATCCAGAGTAAATACGAATACAGAGGCTATAGTCAGAAAATTCAAGATATACATTTCATTTGTCATCAAAATATCTTAAAAGATATGACATTTTAATCAAAATCGTTTGAGCCATTTTCAAGAAAATCAAAATTTTTGAAAAATTTTCCATGTAAAGGGTAGTTTAGCGTGGGGCAATTTTCTTCAAAATCTTCGTGTCGCATCCTTAAAAGACATTAAACTTAAATACCAACTTCGGTTTTAAACCGACTTTTCGTTTTTGAGTTATGCTGTCCACAGACTGACAGACTGACACACACACGGACCTTTTGCTAAAAATGCTTTTTTTGGATTCAGGGGCCTCAAAACATATATTTCCGGTGAAATCCCGACATCGAATTTTTGGGTGGAATACAATACTTCCGCTACTTACCAGTAGAGAAAGTAAAAAATGAACAACGATGTTCCATTTCACGAAAGATTTGTTTTCCGAAACTGACATAATTAACAAGGAATATCTCCGAAATGGTTCACTCTACAGAAAAATTTATTGAGACATAAATTGTGTATTTTAGCAAAATCTACATTTTTTGTATAGTATAATTTCGTCTATCGCTAACGGTTTACCAGTTATGCAAAAGTCGTCCAGAGCAAATTCGACTACCCGAGCTATAGCCAGAAAATTCAAAATATACATTTCATTTGTCATCAAAATATCTTAAAATATATGGCATTTTAATCAAAATCGTTGTAGCTATTTTTAAGAAAATCAAAATTTTCGAAAAATTTTTTATGTAAAGGGTAGTTTAGGGTGGAGCTATTTTCTTCAAAATCTTCGTGTTGCATCGTTAAAAGATGTTAAACTAAAATACCAACTTTGGTTTTTAACCGACTTTTCGTTTTTGAGTTATGCTGTCCACAGACACACAGACGCACTAGTAGAGAACGTAAAAAGGCAATTACCACCCCGAAATTCGTTTAAGGAGCATTGTAAATACATCTCAAACAATTTTAGTGCATGCTTAGAGCATATTTGAAAGATTTTGACAGCATAAACGCATGTAGGTATATTTGAGATATTTTCAGTGCATAGAAATCCGATACCTGCTGGTGACCATAGAGCGGAAGGTCGTGCAGGATGTTGCTTTGTGTGACGTGATACAAAGTTATAACCAGTATAGGGTGCACACAAAGTAGGTGCACGATAGCTATGTTTTGTATCAAATGACAGCTTGATGCCTATACGAGCTGCTGTGAAGATGCTTGTTCTTTAACGCAATGTATCTATGAAATTTGGTATCGAAAATTTTAATTTCTAGTTTTTGCATTTTTATTAAGCTTATATTTTATCGGCCAGTTTTAAAGCTTTCAAATTCCGTTCTCTTTTCACTGCTGATATAAAAAAATGAGTAACAATGGTTAATTTGACAGAAGTGTAAGTTCTCCAAAACTCACAGAAATAACAACAAATATCTCCGAAATGGTTCACTCTGCAAAAAAATTTACGGAGAGATAAATTGTGTATTTTAGCAAGATCTACATTTTTTGTATAGTAAGATTTGGTCTATTTCTTACGGTTTACCAGTTATGTAAAAGTCGTCCAGAGTAAATACGACTACAGGGGCTATAGCCAGAAAATTCAAGATATACATTTCATTTGTCATAAAAATATCTCAAACATATGGCATTTTAATCAAAATCGTTAGAGCCATTTTCATGAAAATAAACATTTTTGAAAAGCTTTCTATGTAAAGAGTAGTTTATGGTGGAGGAATTTTCTTCAAAATCTTTGGATATTTCTGGTGAATTCTCGACATCGAATTTTTGCTAGAATGCAATACTTCGACTACTTTACTAAACATACGAATAGGAAGTAAAAATAACTGGATTGTATTTTGTAATTTTCTTACAATATTTTTATGATTGTCCATGTAATAATATTTTGGTCTTATAATAATTTCGTAATGTTTAGGTTATAGAAATCGGTAATAAATTTATAGAAGAGAATTCTCTCTCGAGTATTATGATATAAACACATTTCAAACTGTATGCAGGTGTTTGCTGTGTTGTGAGCGAAGCAGGCGTAAAACACAGTTACCACTTCTGATGAAATGGACCAATTAAAGGCAACTCACAGAAGGAAGTCTATCACCTGAAAATCGTCAGGGTGAGTAGTTTGGCTTCAGAGCTGGCAGAACTTCACAAATGTGAAGTTGTAGCAAACACTTAGCTGTGCTTCTCTCCAACAAATATGCTGCAGAATCAAAACTTTACTTTTCAAAGAATTAGATGTGCTGCATATTATAAAATAAGTACCTGAGCGACCGAGCTTCGCTCAGCGATTTTCACCTGTTTTTGTATGACCTATTTGTAGACTAGTGAGTAGAGGAAGGGACGTGAATGTGAGAGGAGAAAACAGTGGGAATCTAAAAGCATTTCTATTTCAAACATACAGAACATGTTATGAATTATTTTAAAAGCAAAGTAAATTTTTTTGTGTAAAATCGCATTTTTATGGAAAATTGTTTATAGAAGAGTGAGTAGAGAAAGAGGTGTGAATGTGTTACCTAAAAGTGAGTAGAGAAAACAGTGTGAATGTAATATGCAGCATTTCTATTTCACACATGCAGAAAATTGTATAACTTATTTCTAGAAGAGTGAGTAGAGAAACACTTATGAATGTGTTACCCAAAAGTAAGAAGAGAAAACAGTATGAATGTAATACGTAGCATTTCTGTTTCAAACATACAGAAAATTGTATGACTTATTTGTAGAAGAGTGAGTAGAGAAAGAGATGTGAATGTGTTACCTAAAAGTGAGAGGAGAAAACAGTGTGAATGCATTTCTACATCAAACATACAGAACATGTTATGACTTATTTTAAAATTGGGGATAAAAATGATTTTTGGTGTAAAATCACTTTTTTATGGAAGATTGTTTATAGAAGAGCGAGTAGAGAAAGAGATGTGAATGTGTCACCTAAAAGTGCGAGGAGAAAACAGTGTGAATGTAATAGCATTTCGATTTCAAACATATAGAACATGGTATGACTTATTTTGAAACTGGGGATAAATTTTTTTTTGGGTATAAAATCGCGTTTTTTATGGAAAATTGTTTATAGAAGAGTGAGCAGAGAAAGAAATGTGAATGTGTTACCTAAAAGTGAGTGGAGAAAACACTGTGAATATAATATGCATGTATACAAAAATTTAACCAAATCTTTAGAGCCGTTTCTGAAATACAGGGAATAAAAAATATTTTTTATGTAAAATCGCGTTTTTTCGGGAATTACACCTATATAGGTGAACTTAAAAAGCAAAACCCTATCTGAATACAAAATTTGATGGAAATCGTTAGAGCCGTTTCCAAGTTGCCCGGAATAAATATATATACAAGAATTGCTCGTTTAAATATATAAGATGATAATAATAATAATAATAATAATAATAATAATAATAATAATAATAATAATAATAATAATAATAATAATAATAATAATAATAATAATAATAATAATAATAATAATAATAATAATAATAATAATGTTCACATTGCTATATCAGACAGTTTAAGTGCGAGCCGCCACTGAATATACGGACGCTCGTGTTATCCGGTACATAAGACAGTTGTAAGTTTTGGAGGAGGTAACGCCACTGCTCGCAGGCTATTATTTCAGGACATTTGTAAACTAGAGGCTGGTCGGGGGGAGAGAGAACTGCAGAAGTCGCCCGGCCTTGCCTTGCCCGGCCAGATCTTCTCTCCATCACAAAACAGAGGTTTCCCCCACTGCTATCCCTTCTTCCACTTAGGTCGGCAAGATAATTAGGGTGCACGCACGCAGGCAGGCAGGCGGGCTGGCTTCCAGCAGCGGTGCTGGTGATGTAGCAAGCGTGTTCAACAGCTGTAGAGGTCCAACTTCAGGGTGGGAAAACGGAGGAATGGGAATTAGTTGCTCTTCTCTTCCTACACTGCAGAAACACCAAACTGAATTTAGATGAGTTTGGATTTTCGAAAAACGAGGCCACTCCCCTGGGCGGGCGCTCGCTCGCTATCTTGGAAACTTGTTCCTGCCGTTTAGCATGCAGGAATGTTTCTGACCATACTGCGGTAAGTAATATTCTCCTAGCGAGCGAGCGAGCGAGAACTGTGCATTGAAATTCCAACAACGACACACACACACACACACACCCAATCCTTTCCAATTTCTTACCAACTTCAACCCAACTTTCAAAACTATTTGGAAGCCAGTTCGACTGGAGTATAAGAAACGCAATTAATAGAGCTGCGATGTCCAACGGGGAGGTTGGGCTTACCTCCATCCACTATCCGCGGACTTTGTCACTCTTACGAAACCACTTCCAAATCTTGTGTGACAAACATAGGTTCATTAGAGACGTCTTTGGTATTGCTTACGTTTAAGAAGTCTATCAATATTTGGCATAGCCTTAGAAGATACACCAAGTGCGATATAGTTCTCTATTTACTCGACAAACATTTTCATGAAGTATTTTCTTGCAGGTACAAGGAGAATATGGCAATACTGTAGGCTTTAAGCGACAGTGAAATGTTTTAAGAGCTGTTTGCTATGCGATGCCTTTGAAACTGCATTCTCTTTGCTCGGCCAAGAGATAAAAAAAAAACGAATAACACATTGCTATTCAAGAAAACTATAAGTATTAGCAAATTCAAACAAATAATAAAGAATATCTGAGAAATGGTTCACTAAAAAATGTATTACACATTTTATTCACATTTTTATTTAGTAACACTCTGTCTCTCAAGAAAGACGAGGTCTTCTGGACACTCCGAGAATATTAAAAAACTGCCATTGATTGGTTAATAACCTCACTCGACAACCAATGGGTGCCATTTGAACTAGACTGGTGAATAACTATTTACGAGGTCTTTCTTTTTTCAGCACATCTATTGGTTTGTAAACACTTGAGCTTGGGGAATAAATTGTAAAATGAATGGAGTGTTTGTTTTCTAAATTTATGTTTTTCAATAATGCTAAACAAATGCTTCACGCCAGATGTTGGGGCTGCCATCCAACACTGTGTTTATCCTAACCCCACATTCCGCTCGCTTCCTCTTGGACATGTGACTGGCGTAAACAACTCAAAACTATTTTGAAATATTCTTTGGCCTGGCGTTATTGTTTTTAATTTTCCGCCACATAGCTTGTAGGTAGAGCATTCCAAATAAAAAATTCTATTTCGTGATTTCAACAGTTTTTTGTCTCCTGAATGAATAAATAAATAAACAAAATAAATAAATAGACAGACAGACAGATAGATAGACAGACAGACAGACAGACAGACAGACAGACAGACAGACAAATAAATAAATAAGTTTATTTAGAGAAAGATCTGTGTGCGTGTGTGTGTGTGTGTGTGTGTGTGTGTGTGTGTGTGTGTGTGTGTGTGTGTGTGTGTGTGTGTGTGTGTCAGTCTGTGGACAGCATAACTCAAAAACGAAAAGTCGGTTAAAAACCAAACTTAGTATTTAAGTTTAATGTCTTTCAAGGATGCGACACAGAGATTTTGAAGAAAATTGTTTCACCCTAAACTATCCTTTACATGGAAACTTTTTCAAAGATTTTGATTTTCTTGAAAATGGCTCTAATGATTTTGATTAAACTGCCATATCTTTGAGGTATTTTTATGACAAATGAAATGTATATCTTCAATTTTCTGGCTATAGCCCCTATAGTCGTATTTACTCTGGATGACTTTTGCATAACTGGTAAACCGTAGCAGATACACCAATTCTTACTACACAAACAATGTAGATCTTGCTAAAATACACAATTTATGCCTAAATAACTTTTTGTAGAGTTAACCATTTCGGAGATATGCCTTGTTATTTGTGTGAACTTTGGAGAACTTAAACTTCTGTCAAGTGGAACGTCGCTATTCATTTTTTTATATGTTAACCGTGCAAAGAGAACGGAATCTCAAAGCTTTAAAAGATTTGACTATCACTCAAAGCCTACAGTATTCTAATATTCCCCTTGTACCTACAAGGAAATAAGCAATTAGATAATTTGTACAAATGTTTATCTCAACTAACACGAAGATATAGCAATAAGAGTTTGTAAGAATGACTAGAGTAGAGAAAGTCATGTGAGTGCAACACTTCAGATTTTTTCCCCATATGTTGCTAAACAATTTTTTTTTTTATTTCTATATCTTCAAATTTCTTTCTGATTCTTTTCCAGAAAGCATTTACATTGTTTTCCCTTCTCCAATTTTCCTCTAATCCACTATTTTATAAGTAATTTATAACCATTTTCCCTCAAATTCTAAGCATTGGCTTAAGTTGTTTTCGTCTAGATTTAACATTCTGTACCAGTATTTAAGTACTTTATCCATATACACACATAATATCATTTGGAAGAAAGAAAGAAAGAACGGAAGAACAAAAGAAGGAAGGAAACAGTGCCCAGTGAATGTGTGTGTGTAAGCATATATATGTATATAAGGAAAAAAAACAAAAACAACAAATAATAGGAATAGACACCAAACGACTAACGAAAACTATTCTCGGTGGCCTAAAGATGGCCACCGTATGGGTTTTTGGTGATACCCAAAACTATAAGCTTGTAAAAAGAAAAATTGTAAATAAATGTAAATTTATAGCCTGCAAGCCGGGACCCTTGTACCGGCACCAGGCCAAAATTATGAATAAAGAAAACTTGAAACTTGAAAGGTATGAGAACAAAAAAGGAAATAATAGCTTAATGGCCTTTTATAAACAGTATCAAATATTGAGAAACAGTGGCTTATCCAATCACTAGTACAGATTATTGCTGGTATTACGATATTTATAAACAAATCTACAAATTTGTAGAACCCCTCAGTACCAAGTTATCATACTTGCCTATTTAGCTTCTATTTCCAGGATAAACGCAACACTCCTGTTTTGATATTTTAAAATTTTAACAAAAAACCCAGCCTTGTCAGAGTTTACGACAGCTTTTTATACAGTAGTGCATTCTAGCGGTCAGCGCCGAGAACATATTGATTCCACAATATGGTAGCACCAATACCAATAAAAAGTGACGATTTTTTTACTTCTGTGGAATGAAAATTTACGTGCTCTACAAAAACAACCTTTGTCAAAACTGTAGCACTATTTTTATTTATTTGATTTTATTGTTTGTTATTTTATTACGGCCTGGGTGTCATTTATCTTTCCTCACCAACACAGATAGGAATGCTCGTTTTTTAATGAAATGAATAACATTCTGTTCAAAGGGACCACTTTTTGCTAACTTTGTCACTGTGGACAATTTTTCACAAAAATGTATCGTGTTGCATGTTGATGTAGTTGGTGACGGAAACGGTAAAGAAATCCAAAAATACGTGGTTCAAATCCCGGCTATGATTCTACCATTCCCATATTCAACATTGCTAGCAGACTAAAGTAGGGCCTGAAAACATATATTTCTGATGGAATCTTACTTTTTCACGTAACCTAAATTGAGCATTAGAATAGTTCATTGATCTGCCGGTAGAAGCTGAGCATCCGATTAACAGCTTTTGCCACTTTGGAACACACAGCTTTAAACTCGATTATCTAGTTAACGATGCATTTAATTAAATAGGTTATTGGAAGTTTTTGTTAGTTTTTATCCACTCCCTCACCTCCTTCAGTCTGGCGGATTATTTCACATCCACCCTGTATATCATTATTTCCTTTACCCATTTATCTGCACTAAGAGAGCGTGTACTTTTGACGCCAGTTTCTTGAGATCTCTGCCAACTGCCTCTCTGCAGCCCATTTAACGTCGCCAATTAAATAAAACCTCTAATCGCCAACGAAAGGTCAGATGTGGAAAGGAAGGAAACTTTGGCTCCAGAAGAATGATCTGGCACAATTAATTAGTCTTATTTCTCTTAACATGATAAAGAATGTGCACTTTAAACTAAAATTGTATTATTATAACCCATAAACGAACATCTATCAATGATATTTAAGCATTTAGTTCATCTGGATGTACAATTAATTAATATAAATTAATTTGCAAGCTTAAAAATTAAAAAAAAAATGCATTTAATTTTGTGTTAGCGAGACTCGAGGAAATTATCAAGGGAAAGAACAAAGGAGAGAATACTTGCCATTCGGTTTCAAACGGCTGCAATTCCCCGTGCCTCTGGCCTTAACGATGACCATTGGAATGATTATTTAGGAGTGAACGGCTATTTGTATGTAATTCTTAACGAAGTTTCAGCATCAGTCGGAGGGCTATAAGATCCAATTAATATTATCACAGGGGTAGCACGAATATATTATATTGATAAAAGAATTATTAATTTCATGAATGCACTCAAAAATCGTCAGCCTTCCTATGAATCACTTTTACAAATTTCTTGTTAAGCATGGCAGACTTTGTCGCTAATGAAGAAAATGGCTAGACACAGCCAGCAATTGTAAAAAGTCAATATTCCTTTCGAAACTCACTGCAAATAAGTTCAATAAATTCCACTGGCGATACAGTTGCTTTTATGAGAATCACATCAAATTCACATTTTTTCTTTTGCTTTATGTTGTATCATACTGAACAAAAGGAGCCAGCCTATGCTGCCTATGTCCTAACATAGTTATTTCAAGCCACTTTCTGCTGCCTCTATATTTACATTTGGAATTATTTCAGAGGGCTTACATAAAATACTGCCTCGTTGGAAGTATGGGGAATTAGCTTGGAATTTCCGTGTTTCGCATGTTCGCGTGTCGGAAAACCACCATCTTTGTTTATTTACGCACAAGAAAAGAAAACAAAAAAAACAAAAAAAAAAAAAAATCTCATTTGTTGCACTTACATGACTTTCTCTACTCTTGTACTAACCATTCTTACAAACTCTTATTCCTATATCTTCTTCGTGTTATTTGAGATAAACATTTGTACAAATTATCTTATTGCTTATGTCCTTGTAGGTGCAAGGGGAATATTGCTTTGTGCGATAGTCAAATGTTTGAGATTCTGTTGTCTTTGCACACTTAACATATAAAAAAATTAACAGCGATGATCCATTTCACGAAAGTTCTAAGTTTTCCGAAACTCACACACATAACAAGGAATATCTCCGAAATGGTTCACCCTACAAGAAAATTTATTGAGGCATAAATTGTGTATTTTAGCAAGATCTACATTTTTTGTATAGTATGATTTGGTCTATCTCTAACGGTTTATCAGTTATGCAAAAGTCGTTCAGAGTAAATTCGACTACAGGGGCTATAGTCAGAAAATTCCAGATATACATTTCATTTGTCATCAAAATATCTCAAACATATGACATTTTAATCAAAATCGTTAGTCATTTTCAAGAAAATGAAAATTTTCGAAAAATTTTCCATGTAAAGGGTAGTTTAGGGTGGGGCTATTTTCTTGAAAATCTTCATGTCGCATCCTTGAAAGACATTAAACTTAAATACCAAGTTTGGCTTTTAACCGACTTTTCGTTTTTGAGTTATGCTGTCCAAAGGCTGACAGACACACAGACAGACACATGCTTTTTTTGGATCCAGGGGGCCTCAAAACATATATTTCCGGTGAAATCTCGACATCGAATTTTTGGGTGGAATACAATACTTCCCCTACTTACCAGTAGAGAAAGTAAAAAAAAATTGTCTATCGGAAAGTGTTAACCAAACAATAATAACATTATCGATCTCAATGAATTGGAGTTTAGGATTATTCATGAAGAGTTACAATCAAATAAATCTCAGGTGGTACGAAGTTCACAGGGTCAGCTAGTGTTATATAAAATTGTGAAAATGGTTTGCAAAGAGCAGTGCATGGGCTAGGTTTGACCGATGTGAAGGGCGGGTTGCATGCCTGTGGGGCACACACACACACACACACACACACACACACACACACACACACACACACACACACACACACACACACACACACACACACACACACACACACACACACACACACACACACACACACACGCATACCTACCATGGATTACAAGAAGGGAATTCCGATGGAGGACCCTGCCAAACGCCTGCCTCCCTTGGCATCAAACACCAAATCACTTGGCGTCAGTTCTGCCCGCCCGCTATGTGAAGGAAGATAACTACAGATAAAAGCAGACATCCAAGTCTTTACCATCAGGAAGGACCCAGCCAGGCCAAGTGCATTTGTTTCCAACACATCGCGGAGCAGGAACAAACAGAACAAGTGTCTGGTTACAAAGTGCTAATTAATGATCCGTGGAATCAGTGGAATGTTGCGCCAGGCGCCTTTGTGTCTTACGTATGCAGCACCAGTACGCAGGCGTTCTATTACATTCTCTACTGCCTACTTAAAATACGTATGGAATATGCTAATACAGTAGACCTTGAGCGATAGTCAAATCTTTTAATTCCGTTCTCTTTGCACGCTTAACATATAAAAAATGAACAACGATGTTGCATTTCGCTAAAGTTCAAAGTTTTCCGAAACTCACACACATAACAAGGAATATCTCCGAAATGGTTCACTCTACAAAAAATGTATTCAGACATAAATTGTGTGTTTTAGCAAGATCTACATTTTTTGTATAGTAAGATTTGTTCTATATCTTACGGTTTACCAGTTATGCAAAAGTCATCCAGAGTAAACTGTACTACATAGGCTATAGCCAGAAAATTCAAGATATACATTTCATTTGTCATAAAAATATCTCAAACATACGACATTTTAATCAAAATCGTTTCAGCCATTTCCAAGAAAATCAAAATTTTCGAAACATTTTCCATGTAAAGGGTAGTTTAGGTTGGGGGAATTTTCTTCAAAATCTTTGTGTCGCAACTTTGAAAAGCATTAAACTTAAATACCAACTTTGGTGTTTAACCGACTTTTCGTTTCTGAGTTATGCTGTCCACAGACTGACACAGACGGACTTTTTTCTAAAACTGCTTTTTTACTTTCTCTACTGGTAAGTAGGGGAAGTATTGTATTCCACCCAAAAATTCGATGTCGAGATTTCACCGGAAATATATGTTTTGAGACCCCCTGAATCCAAAAAAAAGCATTTTTAGAAAAAGGTCCGTGTGTATGTCTGTGTGTCTGCGTGTCTGTCTGTGAACAGCATAACTCAAAAACGAAAAGTCGGTTAAAAACCAAAGTTGGTATTTAAGTTTAATGTCTTTCAAGGATGTGTGTGACACGAAGATTTTGAAGAAAATAGGCCCACCCTAAACTACCCTTTACATTGAAATTTTTTTGAAAATTTTGATTTTCTTGAAAATGGCTCTAACGATTTTGATTAAAATGCCATATGTTTGAGATATTTTTATGACAAATGAAATGTATATCTTGAATTTTCTGGCTATAGCCCCTGTAGTCGTATTTACTCTGGACGACTTTTGCATAACTGGTAAACCGTTAGAGATAGACCAAATTATACTATACAAAAAATCTAGATCTTGCTAAAATACACAATTTATACCTCAATAAATTTTCTTGTATGGTGAACCATTTCGGAGATATTCCTTGTTATGTGTGTGAGTTTCGGAAAACTTAGAACTTTCGTGAAATGGATCATTGTTTCATTTTTTTATATGTTAAGTGTGCAAAGACAACAGAATCTCAAACATTTGACTATCGCACAAAGCCTACTGTATTCCCATATTCCCCTTGTACCTACAAGGAAATAAGCAATAATTTGTACGAATGTTTATCTTAACTAATACGAAGAAGATATAGGAATAAGAGTTTGTAAGAATGGTTAGTACAAGAGTAGAGAAAGTCATGTGAGTGCAACACATCTGGTGGCCTCGAAACATATTTTCGGTGAAATCTCGACATCAAATTTTTGGGTGGAATACAATACTTTCTCTACTTACTATCCAATACAATACGAACAATTTCTTCTGTGGAGTTATCTGCTGTCCAGATATTCTTTATTTTTGGCTTGAGTTTTCAAGGTTTTATAGTTTTCTCGAATAAGAAGTAATTATTCGTTTTTTAATACTATGCCCTAGCCATGCAAATATGATGTAATTTTAAAGCCATCATATAGCGAGCAGCTGTTACAAGATCTATCACTGTATGCTTGTCAATTGCACGTATAAGGAAATATGTGATAACTTAATAAAACTATTACTATAAACGTTTATCTCGATTAGCATGGTCTAGATAGCAGAATAAGCGTTTTTAATAACAATTGTACAAAACTGAGTGCAAACATCAGATCTTTTCTATTTATTTCGCCTAGGTTTGCGACGCGTTTATTAATTTTTACACTAGTTTTTGTGACGTATTTATTAAACGGGTTAGTTCACTCTCTTTGACGCTTTCACTAATGCAGCAAGAAATCGCGTGATTTGTCGCTTCTTCGATAGATCAGCAGTGAGCAGTACGGGTCAATGAGTATATCAGTCAATCACTAAACGATTTTAACTTTAAATTATTGAATATATTTAAACTTTTAAATGAACAGATTCAGTCTATTAACACAAATTATGCAGTCATATGTCTTGGCGTGTTTTCGAAACGCTACGGGGCAACATGCACGGATTACAAATGTTTATAAGTCGATATCTTTGCTATTATTAGTGCCCCGTCGCAGAATTTACACTTATTTGATGCACTGTCTCTCTCTTTTTCTCTACCACTATAAATATCTGTTTGAAGTTCACTTTAAACTCAGAAATCACTCAAATTATTGCGGATACTTACGATTTCCATTGCAATGCTGAATCAAGCCATTTAAAAAAGACAGTTGAACTCAGTCTTTACTAACTATATTTACAATGGTATCAGTAGGCTTTTCTGGCGCTTCTGTAATTTCGTATTAAATCATTCTAGAGTTATAAAGTATAAAACATACTTGCTGCAAAATTAATCAAAGCTTCAGCCCACGTTTTTGCTTTGAATTCTGTGTTTATTAAAACTGTTGGTAAACTAAGCTCATATTTGACGTGTTAAAATGCAAAACTTCTAACAGAATAATTTAAATTATTGCTTTTATAAAACTCATTGATTATTTATTTAATTATGCTCTTTGTTTATTCGTGTGCCTTATATTTATTTTGAGATTATTTCACCTTCATCACCATCATACAGGTAGGAGCTCATTTGAGCCTACTGTATTGTCCTACAAGGACCTACAAGGAAATACGATTAACATGCACTACATAGACTAAGTGTTTTTGTTTTAACAATTGTTTATATGAGAGTGAGTTGAGAAAATCGTGAGGTGCAATGGCAATTTTGAAACCTTCAGATAAGTATTAAAGTGGTTATTATTTTGCATATACTAAACCCCGGCGCGACAGCACACAAGGGGCCAAGGCCTACCGCCCAGCCGCTGCGTCCCCCACTTCAGGCGTCATTGGTGAGGTGCAGTACTGGAGGGTGGGACGTGGTCAGCGCCCCGAGCCCTGCCGGCCAGTTATGCGGTCTTCTAGACCTGGGGTCGCTACTTCTCCATCAAGTTGCTCCTCAATTGGTCCCCCCGGGACCTAACGAGGCTGAGTGCACCCCGTGCCAGACCTCCCAGAGGGGATAAAATCCGGGGATCGAACCCGGGTCCTCCGCTCCAGAGGCAAGCGCGCTACCAACTGCGCTACGGAGGCGGTCATTATTTTGCATATGTTGGCCCCAAAAACAGTTGCAACAACCAACTAAAGATAAAAGTGGTGTTTCTATCAGATTTACGAACAAGATGCTGGAATAACTGGTCCTTATCCTTTTAGGCAGTATAAAATACTCAAGTTAATGTAACACGAGTTTATACTAACCGGTACAGCATGTTGCATGCTTTTTGTATCATTAACTTCTTTTCTTGTTTTTCCCCTAACTTCACACCAATAGAGGAGATTAAAATCTTGCATTCAGTGTACTATTAGCTTATTTAGTACAGCAAAACTTGAAAAAAACCAACATAACGAGCTGAAATTATTATTCATGTTTGAAGTTTTTATAGTAATTTTCAACAAAACCGGCTTTAAGCCAATGACAAGATTATTTGGCAACGTTTAGAACCTCCTGGGATCACAGAAATGAAGGAAATGGAACTTTCGTCACATTCCTGCCCCACCAGTGTGAGCAAGGCAGTGAATTATATTCATTATGTTCGTTTTCACAATAAATACTAAAGGTAGTGTAAGAAAACCCCAATTCAGCACATCCCACTCCTGACACCAATGTGGCAAATTACAAAATCCAGTCCGGTTACTTTTCTATGACTTTATTAACACATTCTGCAGTCTTTCGGGCTATCACAGCCCACACGTGTTCTTCCCATAACCTTGTAATATCTTTAACACTTTTAAATTTATTATGTTTTCTATTGTTTTATTTTATTTTTTTATTTATTTTTTATTTTATTTTTTTCTGCACACTCAGCTAGTTGACTACAAGAACTCTGATTCCATATTTTGTTTTCTCCACTTGGATACTTGAGCCTGAGGTTACAAACATTAGTGCAGATTTCCGTGAACTGCGGCGAAAGTCTGCACAAAGGCTCTCCGACTCATTCCTCACTAATGGCTTCCACACGGGTGGTAGGTAATTCCTGTAACTGTTGCTGGAAACAGCGCCGTCTTTCAGCTCGTTGTCAACTAACCTCTAGAGCGTATCATAATGACGGTCCTGCCAAAATACACGACCGCCAGGAAGTTCAGTTCTGTTTGGAATAACAGGCAAAATGGCATTAGTTTTTGAAAAATCATAACTTTCTCTACTCTTATACTAACCGTAAGTTTTCCGAAACTAACACACAAAATAAGGAATATCTCCGAAATAGTTCACTCTACAGAAAAATTTATTGAGACTAAATTGTATATTTTAGCAAGATCTATATTTCTTCTACAGTAAGATTTTGTCTATCTCTTACGGTTTACGAGTTATCCAAAACTCATCCAGAGTAAACATGACTACTGGGGCTATAACCAGAAAATTCAAAATATACATTTCGTTTGTCATAAAAATATCTAAAAAATATGGCATTTTAATCAAAATCGTTGGAGCCATTTTCAAGAAAATCAAAATTTTCTAAAAATGTTCCATGTAAAGGGTAGTTTAGGGTGGAGCTATTTTCTTCAAAATCTTTGCGTTGCATCCTTGAAAGATGTTAAACTTAAATACCAACTTTGGTTTTTAACCGACTTCTCGTTTTTGAGTTATGCTGTCCACAGACTGACAGACAGAAACACGCACGGACCTTTTTCTAAAAATGCTTTTGGATTCAGGGGGCCTCAAAACATGTATTTCCGGTGAAATCTTTTTGGGTGGAATACAATACCTCCCCTACTTACCAGTAGAGAAAGTAAAAATGAACAACGATGTTCCATTGCACAAATGTTCTTAAGTTTTCCGAAAGTGACACACAAAACTAGGAATATCTCCGTAATAGTTCACTCTACAGAAAAATTTATTGAGACATAAATTGTACATTTTAGCAAGATCTGCATGTTTTCTGTAGTAAGATTTTGTCTATCTCTTACGGTTTACGAGTTATCCAAAACTCATCCAGAGTAAACATGACTACAGGGGCTATAACCAGAAAATTCAAAATATACATTTCATTTGTCATAAAAATATCTCAAAAATATCGCATTTTAATCAGAATCGTTACAGCCATTTTCAAGAAAATCAAAATTTTTGAAAAATGTTTCATGTAAAGGGTAGTTTAGGGTGGAGGTATTTTCTTTAAAATCTTCGTATCGCATCCTTGAAAGACATTAAACTTAAATATCAACTTTGGTTTTTAACCGACTTCTCGTTTTTGAGTTATGTTGTTCACAGACTGACAGACACACAGGGGACTTTCTACTTACCAGTAGAGAAATTTACAGTGGCTGTCTGAACATGATGCCACGAAAATTATGAACAAAAACATAATTAGACAAAACTAGATTCTAATAAGATAATAATTCATTGAATAAAATATCGCTTTTACAGCATTTTATAAAATATCGGCTATCGATCTATAAAAATCGATCTCAGTATCGAATATGGACTATCGAGAAATAGTTGTACGTCTCGACACTAGGGAGACTATTTATAAAACAGCAATAAGGGAGTTAAATGATTTTTATCGACACAATAATGTTAGTTATAACTTAATCACAAACCTGTTTGGCTCCTTTTATAAACTGTAACATTATGTAAATTAGTTTGACAATAATATGTTATTGGGAGTCGGCCGAGGACATTTGAAACAAACGAGGGTCAAACCGGAAAGGACGCCGCATCAGGGCGAATGTCTGAAACATAATTAATTAATGAAACCGTTGCTTGCTCAGAATCATTTGCATATTTTCCACGTGGAAATCGTTATGATAATCAAGTAAACAGTTGCAAACTCTTGTTTGTTGTGCAACAAAATGTTTTATGAATGCTTGTTAGAAATTAATGAGATATTGCGAATCACAGTTTACATTTCAGGTCAACAGAGTTGGGCAAAACTAATAATAAAAAAGCGATGCAGCAACATTAAGTGTATAAATGCACCTAAATGGTAATTAATTTCAAATTAAAACTTTTTTCCCCATTATTAACAGAATGAATTCGATGTATTTTGTAAGAACTGTTTGCACCATTCGAAGCATAAAATTGTTTTAAAATTAACTTTTATGGCTTCACACAAATATAATATACTAATTAAAAACTCCTGAACCTATCTGCCCCTCTTGTATGACAAGGTAATGCGAACAGCCCAAATATATATGGTTAAAAAAATAGAGGGAGCGAGTACGTAATTAGCATTCAAACAGGGACTGTTTGTCGCCGTGCAATGTAAACTGCAACGAGCTAATTTTTCCTCATCAAAACAAACCACAGAAGTTTATTTTTGCCAGCAACATAAATTAGTTTTTTGAAATTATTTTGTTTGCAGCATTGGATGAAAAATTTACATTAATTCAACCTAGAATGGAAAACACAATCGATTGCAAGCGACAAGTGAACGCCATTGGCTACTTGATTCTTACGCTCCAGCCACGATTAGTTAATTAGAGGAAGTATTGTATTCCACCCAAAAATTCAATGTCGAAATTTTACCGAAAATATATCTTTTCAGTCCCCTGTGTGTCTGTCAGTCTGTGAACAACATAACTCAAAAATGAAAACTCGGCTAAAAACCAAAGTTGATATTTAAGTTTAATGTCCTTCAAGGATGCCACACAAAGATTTTGAAGAAAATTGCTCCACCCTAAACTACCCTTTACATGGAGAAATTTTCGAAAATTTTTATTTTCTTGAAAACTGCTCTAACGATTTTGATTAAAATGCCAAATATTTGAGATATTTTTATGACAAATAAAACGTATATCTTGAATTTTCTTGCTATAGCCCCTGTAGTCGTATTTACTCTGGATGACTTTTGAATAACTCCTAAACCGTAAGAGATAGACAAAATCTTACTGCACAAAAAATGCAGATCTTGCCAAAATACACAATTTATGTCTCAATAAATTTTATTGTAGTGTGAACCATTTCAGAGATATTCCTCGTTATTTCTGTGAGTTTCAGAAAACTTAAAATTTTTGTGAAATGGAACATCGTTGTTCATTTTTTTATATGTTAGGCGTGCAAAGAGAACGTAATCTTAAAGCTTTAAAAGACTTGAGTATCGCCCAAAGCCTACTGTATTTTAATATTCCCCTTGTACCTACAAGGAAATAAGCAGTAGTCACAAATACAGGGTTTTCTTCTCATCGTTGACTCCGAAATACAATCATTCGAGTTCGTTAAATCTTCTTCACGACGAACGTGCCATTGACACACAGCTGTCTCACACTCACTGACTCATGTCCGTAACTGCAACTCTAAATGCTGTTTCCTTGTCTTCTTATACAGGGGGATGACGTCACAGGATCTTTCTCGACTTTCATAAAGACGCCGGCGATAACGTACTCAGATCTTTCTCGAAGGCTCTGGAAAAAACCACTTTTATTTGTGCCGCTCTGATTATTGCTTGTATTTGCAATTCAAATAAATAATCACGTTTTAAACAAGGATTTCTCTCTAATAAACAAAGAATTATTGTTATGGTGTCCTAAAGTGTTCACGCTGGGAACAGACATCTGTACTTTTAGCTAGATTTCTTTTTTAATTTTTTTTGCTAATGATTGGCATAATAAATTACAAATATTTACACTACCAACAATTAAGTATATTTTTTAGGTAACCACAAAAAATTCAAAAGCACGATTTTATCGATGGTGATTAAAATTATGCAATTCTCGTGGGTCATATAAAGTTATATTTTAAAGGTTTTGTCATTTTCATGTTATTTTTCATATTATAGTCATATATTAGCCTAAATGTTTTTATTTTTTTCATATTTTGTGTTTCTATTCCAGTTATACATATATTTGCTTGCAAACTCCCAAGCAATTCTTGTCTGTAATATTGAAATACAATAATAAAATTAATATTCTTTTATTATTTCTTAATATTATTTATTATTGAGTGTGCAATATTTTTAAAGTGGATTTTTAATATAATTCTAATTTAAACTGTCTTAAATTGTTGACGATTTTGAAAATGCGCCTAAAAATTTGAGATTATATTTATCGTCATGTTTTCTAATTTTTTTGGACATAAGAACTTGTATATTTGTAACATTTTAAGTCATAAACGTCTCACGTAGTATTTACAGAAATAATAGTTATGCTATGAGGGAATCTGGAGGACAAACAAAGAGTAGTGAAAGATGCATAATTCAAACCTCGCATGTATATTCTATGTAAACATTAAACTGTCTCTCCTGAGGGAGTTTAGAAACAGATGTTGATGTTGTGCGATGTTAAGTCCCTAAGTGTGAATGAAACTACATACACCTTTGGTTATTTCCCCAGCTAGATGCGCACGCATTCCTCGACACTTTGCCGGTCCGACCATGGTCTAGCCACAAGCACCACCGTCCGCGGTCTTCCGCTGCCAACCTTTGGGAATTGTGGCTTCACCCTTCTACTGAAGGATCCCTCACTGCAGCACTTCCCGTCTCTGTAAACACCCAGGAATTTCCCTCCATCACCTCCACGCCTAAGGGCGCGTTTTATCACAAACTATAAACTTACTTAACTCAGGTTAAAGCTATTAATGACGGCATTCCATTAAATACGAGTATGGGAACGCTACAAATAACAAAAGTCTTAGGGAATGATGGGCAGAGGAAAGGCATTCCATGTATTGTAATGTCATTTTTGTTAACTTCCGCGCAAACGTTGTTGTGCTGATTACGTTGCCAACCAATTTCAATTGTGTGCTAACCATTCTTACAAACTCTTATTCCTATATCTTCTTCGTGTTAGTTAAAATAAACATTTGTACAAATTATCTTATTGCTTATTTCCTTGTAGGTACAAGGGGAATATTAGAATACAGTAGACTTTGTGCGATAGTCAAATCTTTTAAAGCTTAGAGATTCTATTGTCTTTGCACACTTAACATACAAAAAATGAACAACGATGATACATTTCACAAAAGTTTTGTTTTCCGAAACTCACACACATAACGAGGAATATCTACGAAATGGTTCACCCTACAAGAAAATTTATTGAGACATAAATTGTGTATTTTAACAAGTTTTCCTTTTTTGTATAGTACGATTTGGTCTATCTCTAACGGTTTACCATTTATACAAAAGTCGTCCAGAGTAAATACGACTACAGGGGCTATAGCCAGAAAATTCAAGGTATACATTTCATTTGTCATAAAAATATCTCAAACATATGACATTTTAATCAAAACCATTGCAGTCATTTTCAAGAAAATCAAAATTTTCGGAAAATTTTCCATATAAAGGGTAGTTTAGGGTGGGGCTATTTTCTTCAAAATCTTTGTGTCGCATCCTTGAAAGATGCTGAACTTAATTACCTATTTTGGTTTTTAACTGACTTTTCGTTTTTGAGTTATGCTATCCACAGACACACACACGGAACTTTTTCAAAAAATGCCTTTTTTTTTTTGATACAGGGGGCCTCAAAACGTATAGAATAGTACTGGACAAGCCTGTACCTTAGGTGATGGGCAGGGGAAATGGGAATACAAGTAATTCCCCATCACATTTATTTGAGACACCATTACTTATGTTTGATAGAGGGAGTTGAATTGGAACTCTTTGTTTTCACATGGGCAATTTACCAGAACGACATGTGAACCTCCCAGACCGGAGGCCGGGTATTGTCTTGGGCATATCGGATCATTTATCTGACTCCACCCGGAGCATGATAAATGATTAGGAGCACGTCTACGGACTCGACTCTGATAACATTAGTTTCTGTGTAGCCCACAGCGAAGTGCCCTTCAGTGTCCTTGGCCCTTCAACTGCAAATATTTCTCTATATTACTCGACATTTGCATAACCACTTGTATTTTACTATCTGTTCAAGTAGTGGAAGTATTGTATTCCATCCAAAAAATCGATGTCGAGATTTCACCGGAAATACATGTTTTGAGGCCCCCTGAATCCAAAAAAAAAGCATTTTTAGAAAAAGGTCCGTGTGTGTGTGTCTGTGTCAGTCTGTCAGCCTGTGGACAGCATAACTCAAAAGTGAAAAGTTGGTTAGAAACCAAAGTTGGTATTTAAGTTTAATGTCTTTCAAGGATGCGACACGAAGATTTTGAAGAAAATAGCCCCACCCTAAACTACCCTTTACATGGAAGATTTTACGAAAATTTTGATTTTCTTGAAAATGGCTGCAACGATTTTGATTAAAATATCATATGTTTGAGATATTTTTATGACAAATGAAATGTATATCTTGAATTTTCTGGCTATAGCCCCTGTAGTCGTATTTACTCTGGACGACTTTTGCATAACTGGTAAAGCGTTAGAGATAGACCAAATCATACTATACAAAAAATGTAGATCTTGCTAAAATACACAATTTATGTCTCAATAAATTTTCTTGTAGGGTGAGCCATTCCTTGTTATATGTTAGGTGTACAAAGACAACAGAATCTCAAAGCTTTAATTCGGTTATTTTGCGCCTAGAAGGAAATAAGCAATAAGATAATTTGTACAAATGTTTATCTTAACACGAAGAAGATATAGGAATAAGAGTTTGTAAGAATGGTTAGTACAAGAGTAGAGAAAGTCATGTGAGTGCAACACATCAGATTTTTAAAGTAGAATTTAGCATTTTCTCGTTTCTACGTTGTGATAAATCAGGGGCAACCCAATGTTTGTATAAGGGAACACTGAAAATAAATGTTGAGTTAAATTGACTGAAGCACTGCTTAGAACAGGAAACTTTAGATTCTGTTGTTCTTGGCACCTATATGCAGTATCAGGGCCGGTTTATATTCCCTTGTCGTTTGGCTGCAAATCATCTTAGCGAAGTATAATAAAGTGGGAGTTTATTACTAGCTTTGAGGTGATATGTGATAGAAAGAGACTGCTCACAGCAGATAACAGCACCGTAAATAATCAACGTATCATTTCCGCTATAATGATTCATAAAAAGCGAACCATACAAGTCTTAACTAGAAAATGATAGCTTTTCAGGTCGTAAAGAGTTAGTAATATTATTGTGCGATAACAGTTATCTGCAACTTTCTCCTTGCAGCGGCGGCAGTATTGCCAAAGGCGTTAACAACGATAATTCCAGTTGTGCCAAATATACTTACTTAATAATACGCTACCTTCCGTTTCCTATGGTTAATTCATTGCGTGTTTCGCGAGAGCGATATGGCCGACCCAGTTGTCGCACGTAATTGCTACTGGTATAACACTCGTTTTATTTGTAATGTTTGTACATAACCTTGCATTCCAATCCTTACACACAGCTCATTAAATATAAATGCCTATTACAGCGTTCTCCAACTTGTAAATAGGGAATCAAAAGTGACTCTTGTAGGCTTAGACAAAAGAAAATCAAATCAAATCTGCATATATATTAACCGGGCTTTTATATTCTATGGCCGGCCTTACTATGCACATTTTATTTTGTAAAAATCTGTTGTATTGCACTCACATGACTTTCTCTACTCTTGTATTAACCATTCTTACAAACTCTTATTAGTCAAATGTTTGAGATTCTGTTGTCTTTGCACACTTAACATAAAAAAATGAACAACGATGATCCATTTCACAAAGTTCTAAGTTTTCCGAAACTCACACACACAACAAGGAATATCTCCGAAATGGTTCACCCTACAAGAAAATTTATTGAGACATAAATTGTGTATTTTAGCAAGATCTACATTTTTTGTATAGTATAATTTGGTCTATCTCTAACGGTTTACCAGTTATGCAAAAGTCGTCCAGAGTAAATACGACTACAGGGGCTATAGTCAGAAAATTCAAGATATACATTTCATTTGTTATAAAAATATCTCAAACATATGACATTTTAATCAAAATCGTTAGAGCCATTTTCAAGAAAATCAAAATTTTCGAAAAAGTTTCCATGTAAAGTGTAGTTTAGGGTGGGGCTATTTTGTTCAAAATCTTTGTGTCGCATCCTTGAAAGACATTAAACTTAAATACCAACTTTGGTTTTTAAGCGACTTTTCGTTTTTAAGTTAAGCTGGCCACAGACTGACACACAAACACACACGGACCTTTTTCTAAAAACGCTGAAGTAAACGAAATCCAAGAATTACATACATTTCGATCTTCTCTAGTTATAACAGTAAACCAATTATTATTAACATAAATAAAAGTTTATTTTAGAAAAATACATAATTATCAAATGAACAATTGAACGATATTTTGATTCTTAACCGGTTGTAATGTATAATAAATTTTTTCAGTGATTTATTGGATACAGTTGGCGATACTAATTAAACAAAAGGATGACACAGTAGGCGTGTAACAATGAATCTAATTGAAAAAATAGACATTACAGATACATACATATTGTCTAAAATATAAATACTTACATGTTGTAGTAATTTCTTACTCATATGTTTGTTTGTCAAGTAGTTTAGTATTATATATTTCCTAAGGAAGTGTTGATATAGTTCGTAAAATGGTATGTTAGAATGTGTCATTATTTTACAGTAATCTTCAAAGAACTCCAACTCTAGTGTTGAACTTTCTTGTTCTTCTGCCTTCTGTATTCATATTTGCAATTGCAGAGGCTCTTGGAGAAGCAGAATGCGCTGAATGTGAAGTGTTTCATTTGTTTTCTGGTTATGTGCGCACGCATCTAGCAGATTACGTGCGTTCTAGCATTTGAATTCTGCTTGCCGCTAAGACGCGCGTTTACGTGCATAAGCCTGCGCACATTACGTGCGTAAACGCACGTAAAATAAACACAAAAAGGCAATTAGTATAAGTCAGTGTAGCTAAGGTGGCTGAAGGCGTTCGTGGGAATAAAAACTAGGTGGAAATGGTAATTATAAGAAGTATATATGAAACAGTAGTAAAATCTTACGAGTCAGACAGCCGAAATCAATAATACCGAACAAAATGTGATAATAATGTTATTAAATTCCATCTTCTTCTTTGAATGGAGTTGAATGACGTGGATGATAAAGTTGTTTATTGCCAAGTCGACGCGTGATACCAGTTCACCACAATGCCTTGACCCTGTTGACACCGTCGTCTATTCAATTCAACGGAAGAGGAAAGATCTCCATTTCCTGGTTCATGGCCCTTCTTATATTAAAGAAAGAAACTGCTGCAAGTTCCTGAGAAGAGAATTTGCACCTGTCTTGGGAGTGACAAAAGGTTATTGGTGCTTTTGTTGCAGCGGAAGGTTTCTGAGAGCAAACTGGAACATTCTAGTTGATTTGGGTTACAAGAGGTTATCCTCACGTGACCCTGCCCTACAATAAAACAAGCAAGTGCGTTTGTTTGCAAAACAAATCATGTGAACGTCTATGATTAGTAAAAAGAGCATAACTGATGACTTTAGTTCAACATTTTCCCGTTTCCGTTTGTTATTCCTTTGGTTGGTATATGCATGTACTCAGAGAGTCAGAAAGTTCCGAACCGGCTGCGCAGTGTTTTGTCTGTCCGTGTCCTCGATGTTCATTGCCGTCTGCCGCTATCACAGAAAGGCGCGGATGATATATACCAGGTGCCAAACTCGTGGTCATCGGTCAAACAGTTTTGTAGATTAATGATTACATATATACAAACATCCATTATTTATATTATAGGCGATACAAATTGTTTGTAGAAGAGTAGAGAAAGATAAGTGAATGTTACCTAAAAGTGAGTGGAGAAAAGAGTGTGAATGTAATACGTAGCATTTCTGTTTCAAAGATACAGAAAATTGAATTATTTATCTTCTACCCAAAAATTCGATGTCGAGATTTGAGATCCCCTGAAAAAAAAAAAAAAAAAAAAAAAAAAACGTCCGTGTGTCAGTCTGTCAGTCTGTGGACGGCATAACTCAAAAACGAAAACTCAGTTAAAAACCAAAGTAGGTATTTAAGTTTAATGTCTTTCAAGGATGCTACACGAAGATTTAGAAGAAAATAGCCCCACCCTAAACTAACCTTTACATGGAAAATTTTTTGAAAATTTTGATTTTCTTGAAAATGGCTTTAACGATTTTGATTAAAATTCCATATGTTTGAGATATTTTTATGACAAATAAAATGTATATTTTGAATTTTCTGGCTATAGCCTATGTAGTCCGGTTTACTCTGGACGACTTTTGCATAACTCGTAAACTGTAAGAGATAGAGAAAATCTTACTGTACAAAAAATGTAGATCTTGCTAAAATACACAATTTATGTCCGAATAAATTTTTTTGTAAAGTGAACCGTTTCGGAGATATTCCTTGTCATTTGTGTCAGTTTGGGAAAACTTAAAACTTTGGTGAAACGGAACATCGTTGTTCATTTTTTTATATGTTAAGCGTGCAAAGAGAACGGAATCTCAATGCTTTAAAACATTTGACTATATAATGTTCTCTTTGCACCTACAAGGAAATAAGCAATAAGATAATTTGTACAAATGTTTATCTCAACTAACACGAAGAATATATAGGAATAAGAGTTTGTAAGAATGGTTAGTACAAGAGTAGAGAAAGTCATGTGAGTGCACATCTGATTTTTGTTCTTCTGTGTTTTACTATAATTATTGTAATTTCCTGAAGTTTGAAACACTGCTGATATGCAGCCAGCACAAACATTACGCATTATTCCTGGCCAACGGCCAATGTTAACAACGGCAGTATCGACCTCGTCAACGTCATTTCAAAATTTGATTGTTTAGCACGGCCCACAAAAATAGTGTTAAATATTTCATTTGTCAGTAAATTGCAGGTCATCAGGGTGCTAAACTTGGACATGACGTATATCCAGGCCTCTCAATTAACCTGCTAGTACGCATTTTGGAACTAATATTGCCTTGGCAGTTACTGCACGATAGCGAAATTGCTTCTCCGTTATAATTCTGTGGTGAGATTATTTTGGTGAAACTTGGAGCTGTTGGCTTATACTTCAGAAGTCAGGTTTTATCAGCACTTCCCTTATTTGTGTTGTGTTGTGCGTGTTACTGTAGAAGTCGGGGAAAAGTCATGTTTTTCTTCATTTAGAAGTAGACAGTCAAAGGCAAACAATCGACTCTCGAGATAAGCAGCTGATATTTGATAACGCGATTTTGAGAAGTACAAGCGTTACTTTGGCGATCGACTTTTGTAACTAATCTATAGTTAAGTGCTTTTAGAGATAAACTGATCGATCAGGCGTATCGGACACTGACAGTACTTATTCTATATAGCGTTCCACTCTTAGAAGACAGTATGGAGTTAAATGGGACATCTCTGTCTCTATCTAGCACATACAAGTTGCCATTAGCCGCGTCCTTTTCTAACCTCGCACTGTTGCCAGATTCCTAATAGCATGGTATAAATATTCATTTGTTATAAATTTCAGGTTTGAACACATTATCCTATGCAGAATTTTTTTCTCTATCAGGTTATATCCTTTTCAGAGTCATTATACATTTCTATAGGCCCAAATTTCTTCAGAAAACGTTTTTTTCAATAGAAGTCCGATATTTGCTGTTTCTATACTCATCACGCACTAAATAACAAACTAACTGCTAGAATGCATCTATATTTTTTTCTTAGGTAGAGTGAACTATAGTGCTACTACCTGCCCACTTTGAATTCTCTATGTTTACCCAGTTAAGTGTTATAATTTTTTAAATTAAATGTTTTCGGAAAATTTTATATCTGTGCACTGCAAAAGTTACGCAGTGTGAAACTTTTTTGTTATTGAGTTTACATCAGGGAACCAGCGAGAACAAATGTTGAGGAAGGTTGGAGAAAGTTTTTAAAATAAACCAAAAGGCAGTAACCTCTTTCTTTTATCCAGTAAGGCAAACAAAAGGTATTCATCTATTCAGCGTGTTCTCGCGCCAGGCCTGACACAGAAGATAGTATAAGGAGCAGCACTAACATTAGTTCGAAAGAAGCCGTGTGTGTAACTGTGAGCTGTTATTGCGTTATTTGTTTAATATTTTTGTAAATATTTATAGTTATGGAGGGGGAAGCCAGGAAGGGACGATATGTTGGTAAATTAAGAAGTAAGGAACGCCAAATAATTATGAATGTGTTAGATTATTTTTTAAGTAAAATGCGTGTAAGTAAGGCGGTAAAAGAAACAGCTAAGGCTATCGGGTGTTCAGAAGCAGTAGTGTGTAGGATTAAAAAGGAACTAATGAAAGGACCTCTAAGAACGCCATCGAAAAAGAAAGCAAAAAGGGCGGGACTACACAAAACGCTAGGTTAACGCAATATGATTGAATAGTGCAAGGTGGAGTGCGGCGAATTGTTCATTCTTTACAGTTTGCAAATATTCCACCCACGCTGAATATAATTTTGTCACAGTTCAACAGTGATGAGACCCTACCAAATTTCTCAAGGGCCACTCTTAGTCGGTTCTTACATGATTTGGGGTTCGAGTATGAAAGAAGGGGTAACAAGTGCATATTAATAGAAAGAGACGATATCGATATCATCAGATGGCGACATAAATATCTAAAATACGTAAAAAGGTTTAGGGACCAGGGGAAATCAATTGTTTATACAGACGAGTCATTTCTAAATTTAGGTCATACAGTAACAAAGGCATGGAGGGATACCAAAGTTAAAAGTGCCCGTCTCGTCAAGCAGCAATTGAAGGACTAAGTGCAGGACTCAGCCACCTCGAGTCGCTCGCGGAGAAAGATTCGCAACTAGTACATGTTGCAACACTGCGCTCCATTTAACGTGTACTGTCATCTAAGGGTGAAACGCGCTTTAGTTATATTTACCTTCTCTACTACGTATCTACTATAGGAGTTTTCACGTTATGAAGGCACAATGGCTCTTATGGACAATCAGCGCGGCGTTGCCATGTATGTTGTGCCGCAGCGATTACCGTGGTTTTGCTAGTTGATTCCTGAATTACTGTTCAAATCTATCGCTGTCCATTTCATCACGATAATCAGCAGAACCTTTTTTCGCCAAGCCATCGGTATGCAATATTACAAATCGTGGTCCGCGAGTAGTAGGGGATTTAAGACCAGTGGATAACCCGGCAAAAAGCGCTTCCTATCCTTCCAAACTTTTGATACCCAACTTTCATCAAGGTGCACGATTTTCCTTACCTCTTTGCTGAATTGTTTTATTTTCCGTAAACAGGAATGTCGCCGCACTATAATATAATTTGTCTCAACCATAAACGATTTATTTCCTCTGTTTTCAAAATGAAATCCCATTTCCTCCCTAAACTATAAAAGGTTGAATATTTAAAATTTGGCAGGTCCTCATCCTCATTGACTTTTTTCAACACGGTCAGAATTGTAGGGGGAGTACTTTGAGATAGAAATTCAGGAAATTTGTGCCATATTTGCGTTCAAAATGATCATATTTTATCTTCTGCTGGTTTTGCATGTATGCCGCGATGTAGTGATGGGACCCTCTTTACATTCTTTTCTTAATATAAAAAATGTAGGCCTACTTGCACCAGTCGCCTTATGAAGCTCACTAACAATAAACGAGTCACTGTATCCGGGGTTCTTTTTCTTTCAATAATCATACATTCTAAGAATTGTTTTCCGGTCACCACTTTTAATAATTTCGCCTTTTTTTCTGCGATCCATTCCGCACTGGTCACTTAACTGCAATGCACATAATTACCAGAGAGCTTGTAAAACTCGCTCACGCCTCACATTCCCAAAACCTATTAAAAACCTGCGCTGAAGTACAATGCTTTATCGGCCCTTCAACTGTTACACCACATCTGGTTTTCATCATCTGCAAGACACGAGGCCCGGCTTTCGTCCGGCGCGCCGCAAACATTTGCCTTTAAATGGTGATTCATGAATACTTCGGTACTGGAGACGTTCTATATGTATATAAAAAATAATTTCGTTATTTCCTTGACAACTTTGTCGCTGGAAGTTTTTACGTGGACTTACAGAACGAGAATTTGCCAGCGACGACATTTTCCACTATATAAATGAAAAATCTTAACACTTTGTTTTAAACTTTATTTTTTTAGAAAAATATGTTTAGATACATTGATATAATCTAAATACCAACGTGGCCCACAAAAGCAAGCGAATAATCCAGATTTTTTTCATTGCAATTATTTCGATTTGAAACCATGTTTTGACGTTCGGAGCGAGAAAGATGTTAAAAAATCTGCTTTCGACAAAATTTTAGATTTTATTATTTTATATAATTATATAAAAGGTTTATCGTGCATGCCATAGTATTCTTCGACACATTTCACACCGAAATGCATGTTCATACTTTATCTTAGTCGCATTTGAAAACACGCACATTTGGCAACAGCGCACGTGAATCTTCCATAAGAATAGCATGGTCCATAAGAGCCCGTTGTGCCTTCATAACGTCAAAATTCCTATAGAAATGGTTTCCAGACACCCTGAAAACCCAAGAAACGAACGAGCCGCCACTGGTTAGTTTGTGAAACAAAATAGAAAATATTTAATTGAAATACTTTTCAAATTACGACGTATCGATCGAATAAAATCACCGTTATTTGTAGTCACTGCTTTTGTAACAGTTAATGGGCAACTAGTTATTTTATACTCGTTACTAGATAACCGTTACGTTGTAATGTAAGCGTTACGTTTTCTCAATTGCTTCATCTAAACGTCTAAACATTTTCTCCTTGAAATAAGCAATTCTTGTTATTGCTGCAGAAGTATGTAACCTTTCCGATGCAGGTTTAATGAAAGACCCAAGATAATCACAGATATTACCAGCAGCAGCATTATATATGCACACTCGCCCACTGCCGACCAGTTGTTGGGATGAAATTGATTGCATGTTGCATGTTTCATGAAGTGAAATCTTATCTTGTTGTTACTTGTATGTAAACTTATCAATGGCAGCTGGATATGAAGAGGGCAAGGTTACAGCAGATATTCCACACTGATTACAGACTGGCTTCGCTTCTGAGTAAATAACACAACCTTATAAACTCAACAAGGGAAAGAATTTCTTTGTCTGGTGGCTTTTCACCGCTCGAAGCACAGTCATACCAACATTTTACTTTAGGTATGTGAAATATACACACACAAAATGGAAATACCTGACTGATATTTCGACAATCCCACCTCTGACACCATATGACAAACTGACAAGAAGATATAGGAATAAGAGTTTGTAAGAATGGTTAGTACAACAGTAGAGAAAGTCATGTGAGTGTAACACATCACATTTTTAAGATAGGTACCATGAAAATCATGATAATGATATTGCCATAAATGCTATTTAATATTAAAATATCGCACATGTCCAATAAAAACATTTATTTTTATAAAACTGCTACGAAAAACGTGTTTATATCGATTATAAAATATTGAAGGGAGAAATATGCCAAATCATAGAAATCCACCCTCTACGGATAACAAAAATGGCCTCTGTCCTCCTCCCACAGTAAAAAGTTGACAGTCTCTTACAGAAAGCGTAGCTGTGGTTAAAATTACCTCGTTGCCCCAGGCCATCAGATATAGTTTCTTTACTGTCCTTTGCCATATACCATATTTCGTAATGTGTATACCAACTGCTGCACGCCAATTAAATGTAGATCAATCATTGCACTCCATCAAACGCCGGCCTGCGTGTTCCAGCTTTGTAATACATAAATAGAAAAGAAGATGGAAAAAAATCTGATGTGTTACACTCACATGACTTTCTCTACTCTTGTACTAACCATTCTTACAAACTCTTATTCCTATATGTTCTTCTATTAATTAAGATAAACATTTAACTTATCTAATTGCTAATTTCCTTGTAGGTACAAGGGGAATATTAGAATACAGTAGGCTTTGTGCGATAGTCAAATGTCTGAGATTCTGTTGTCTTTGCACACTTAACATACAAAAAAAATGAACAACGATGATCCATTTCACGAAAGTTCGAAGCTTTCCGAAACTCACACACATAACAAGGGATATCTCCGAAATGGTTCACCCTACAAGAAAATTTATTGAGACATAAATTGTGTATTTTAGCAAGATATACATTTTTTGTATAGTAAGATTTGGTCTATCTCTAACGGTTTACCAGTTATGCAAAAGTCGTCCAGAGTAAATACGACTACAGGAGCTATAGCCGGAAAATTCAAGATATACATTTCATTTTTTATAAAAATATCTCAAACATATGACATTTTAATCAAAATCCTTAGAGCCATTTTCAAGAAAATCAAAATTTTCGAAAAATTTTCCATGTAAAGGGTAGTTTAGGGTGGGGATATTTTCTTAAAAATCTTCGTGTCGCATCCTTGAAAGACATTAAACTTAAATACCAACTTTGGTTTTTAACCGACTTTTCGTTTTTGAGTTATGCTGTCCACAGTCTGACAGACTGACACAGACACACACACACGGACCTTTTTCTAAAAATGCTTTTTTTTTTATTCAGGGGGCCTCAAAACATGTATTTCCGGTGAAATCTCGACATCGAATTTTTGGGTGGAATACAATACTTCCCCTACTTACCAGTAGAGAAAGTAAAAAAACTGACAGGCGTAGTCAAGATCCTTATCCACGTGTGGATAAAATCATAAGTGTTTGATATTAATATATACTTTCTCAATCTCTTTAATGTAATTTTATTGTTATACAAACTAGTTTATTTACAGAAATTTATTTTTACTTCCTTTTCGCCACTGCCTAGCACTCACATTTGCTCGACACTGCACTTTTTAGGCTTTTTAATTTCCTTTGATGCAAGATTTATAATTCTGCGCATATTTACTATTCATATGAGACATTTTTTCCTTCGATTTTCAATTTTACGCCGTTTTTTACGCATATTTCTCCCTGATGTGCTTCTCAAACTCTTTACAGCCACCCCCAAATCAATATCCTAGCTAAACGTGTTCACACTACACTATTTTATAGTTTTACACAACACTAATTCACAACAATCACGCGCAGGCGCTTACACTAGCTCGATGACAAAACAAAAGCTACTTGGAGTAGAGAAAGTCATGTTGAATTCTTCAGCACAGACCCGACATAGCATGAAACAAAACACTGTTCGTTGTGGCCACGAAAGAGCGTTGCATTTGTTTCAGGAGGGGCAGGAACACAGTGTGGGGTCCAAACACTGCTCGGTGGGGCGATGCAGATCGATTACTAAAATTAAGGAAACGGGAGATGGTTATGAATAAGAACGAGGCAGCTAAACTGTGTGGGAAGAAACATTTTATGCTTAATATTTACTTCACAAATCGCATCCCTTTGTCTTGTAAGTAACAGTCGCTGTTTAATATTCGCGATGCTCACTTGTACGTGCCAGGAAAGCGGGACGGACATTTTCAGCGCCTGTCACGGTCGTAAGATAATTTAACGTGCGGAGAGAGAGAGAGAGAGGGATATTCCTGTCGTAACGTCGCACACTTTACGGCCGTGTACATAACCGGGTCACACGTTTACGCTAATTATACATTTTGATACAAGCCGCGGCGTATTTCAACTTCTTTATGACGAAAGCACGAGATAACAAATGCTTCTGATGCCATCTATGCAAAAAGTGTAGATATATGTGAAAATAATTTACTACAAAGGCTCATCAGCTTTGCAAGCAAAAGCTTTCAGTGTTAACCACGTGGTCAGCATATGCCTTTGGGGTGACTTATAGTGCTACTCTAATGGTTAACATGCGACGCGTAAAAGCCGGGTAAGAAGATGGTGTTCAGCGACGACGCTAAAAGCAGCGTTGTCACGTTTTCTTCAAGTGTTCGCACTCCAAAACAAATTCTTATTCCTTTGCACAAATTATCTTATTGCTTATTTCCTTGTAGGTACAAGGGGAATATTAGAATACAGTAGGCTTTGTGCGATAGTCAAATGTTTGAGATACCGTTCTCTTTGCACGGTTAACATATAAAAAAATGAACAACGATGATCCATTTCACGAAAGTTATCTTTTCCGAAACTCACACACATAACGAAGAATATCTCCGAAATGGTTCACCCTAAAAGAAAATTTATGGAGACATAAATTGTATATTTTAGCAAGATCTACATTTTTTGTATAGTATAATTTGGTCTATCTCTAACGGTTTACCAGTTATGCAAAAGTCCTCCAGAGTAAATACGACTACAGGGGCTATAGCCAGAAAATTCAAGATATACATTTCATTTATCATACAAATATCTCAAACATATGACATTTTAATCAAAATCGTTATAGCCATTTTCAAGAAAATCAAAATTTTCGAAAATTTTTCCATGTAAAGGGTAGTTTAGGGTGGGGCTATTTTCTTCAAAATGTTCCTGTCGCATCCTTGAAGGATATTAAACTTAAATACCAACTTTGGTTTTTAAGCGACTTTTCGTTTTCGAGTTATGCTGTCCACAGACACACACACACGGACCTTTTCCTAAAACTGCGGAAAGTAAGTTTGTATTGTATTTATAGCAGTAATAGTAGTAATACCAGTAGTGTGGTGGCAGCAGTGGTAGCAATAGTGCCACAGTTTTTACCTGGGAAGCTGTAATATTAATATTTATTGAATTTGAAGCCTAAGATTCAAACTAAAATACTTCACTGTCACTATTTTCTGTAAGTTTTCGCTTTCTTGTCAGAGATTTATCGATATTAATCAATAAGCAGCAAGAAACATCTGAAAACTGCAAGCTGAAGTCGTCATTGTTGGCACAAAATTTCGACTCTGGATGCCAGGCTATCGATATGATACCTTTGCTTACTCGCAGCTTGCACTGGTGTCTGCTTTGGAAGTGTTCCGTGTTTTGTTTTATTAAATTATACAGTAAAAAGAAAAAATACTTCTTGGAAATCTTTGACTGACTGCATCCAATAAATTATAAGGCCATAAAGCCATTGTTTTAAAGTCATTTTCACTATTCCATAGGTCATCAAAATCTGGTCCCTGTTAATGCAGTCGCTCATTTAGAAATTTGAGGAAAGTTACAAGGTGTTTGTTGTGCAGATATCTGAAGGAGCAGGTTTGTGTGCACGAAACTGGTATCTGTGAAACACACGTAGGTATACGAGCACTGTGCGAACAACTGACGGTGCATTTTGAATAGCGCCCGCCCTTCCCTCTCTGGAAGGGAAGGTTGTAATCTACTTGCAGTGACAGGCAGGGAGGGAAGCCGATAAGAAGTTGTGCTAAGTGAAAAGGAAGGCCTGAATACCCTTGACAGGGTTGCTCTAGGATGAGATTCGCGATAACGAACAGCGCCAGTTTCCCGCTTGTTGGAGTATAAACCATATAATGGTGGCAGGCAGGCAGTCCGACAAACCCCTGCAGACACGAAATGGTACAGTCAGTTGATGGGGTTGGTAAAAGTAACTTGCTAAAACACTCTAGGCACACGGAGAATAACAACTGCTACACGCCGCTGCCTTGTTGGCACTTACGAATTTAAACTTTTATTAACCATTATAATTAGGTTTCATACGACAATTTATGCTCGACCACATACCTAATTTTATAGTTGAAATATTGTAAAATGTTGTAAATTCACCAGGAACAATGACCTATATATTTGTAGTTCTGCGCAGGCGCTAAACGATCGATTCGTTTCCAGCAAGTCACAGCTGCATAATGAAAATGATAACCGTGACTGTAATGTTTACGGTTCCAGGTTACCTATGTCACCCTCTGCCCCTCATACCCCCTCTTAGTACATATTGCAAGCAGCAAAATGATATTTGTCCAAGCTCCATTAATCTGATAGGAACTTCCACTGTTTTATAGAGACATACAGCTTTTGCGCCTGTTCTTTCACCCTTCTCCCTTCCCAAGGATATACTCGGAAGGTTAAACTTTGCTGTAGTCTGATGCTGAAAAACTCCCTCCCTCCCTCCACCGCCTTTCCCCTTTTTTGCCGAGCACAATAACTGTCTCGAAACGTGGTGTGACAAAAGAAAGTCGGGTTGCAAACCTGGGACTGTTGGGGTTATGAAGCCCCCGAGTAACCACTGTGCTCTCACATTGTTCTTGTCGCAATTGAGACCGAGTAATCACTGAGAAACAAATAGCAGGGCGCGTGCGCTAGCTGCGAGTCTTCCAACAGTTGCTGTAGGTGTTGTGTTTTGTTTTTTTCTACTGGTGCCGCCCTGTGTTTCCGGGAGACTGCTCCAGCGGCGAGGAATCCTTTGTTTGGAAACAAATGACAAGCAGGACTAGGAGAAGAGCGGTGGAACGGAGAAGGGGGGGGGGGGGGGGGGAGGGGGGGGCTATACAGAACACACGGGAATGCATGTGTGTGTGTGTCAGTACAGTCGCATCCTATAACAGAACCTATAACACTTTGTCATATAGAAGTTCATGTTACAAGCACGAAAACGATTTTCAAATGTTTTATTTTCGATCACAATTAAGGTAAAAAGCTAGTGATAACGAAGACCATAAAATAATAGTAATAATAATAATAATAATAATAATAATAATAATAATAATAATAATAATAATAATAATAATAATAATAATAATAATAATAATAATAATAATAATAATAATAATAAAGATAAAAGAGCCATAATTTATATGAATAATATAACCTGAGTGGGAGAAAGGAATATTCATCTATTGCTATCTGCATAACTTCACACATTAATGGTTGAAAATTCCTGGCGTAGTCTGAATAAGATAGCTTGTCTCCCCGTAAGAGGAAGTCGCCGCTGTCAAACCGCCTTTGTCAAGAGAAAACGTCCTCGTCGACAGTAAAACCAACAGTTCAGTTTTCAAGAGATCGTTATCTGCCAACAGGGAGCAATTAAGTTCTGCGCATGCGCTGTTACGGATCTTGAAAACAGAATCAATCATTCAAACCATTATACGTAGCATTTACATCGCTTTCTCTCCTCACTCTTCTTAAAATTACAATTTAAAACATTTATAAATTTCGTCCTCTTCGCATTACCAACTCAAAATGTAAAAACCAATAACAAAGAATATTTCGGAAACGGTTAACTATTTTGGTTAAGTAATTGTCTATCTGTTACGGATTAAGTTATACATAAGTAACTCAAAATGAGTAGAAAATAGCTATTCCCAGAAAATTCAAGTTATCCACCTTATTTCTCAATAAAATATCTTAAACAAATGGTGTTTTAATAAAAATCGTTAGTGCCAATATTGAGTAAATAAAAAAGTGAACATTTCTCCATGTAAACGGTGGCTTAGACGAAATGCCAAATGTGGTTTCTACCCTATTTTTCGTTTTGAGTTATGGTATTCAAAATAAACTCTCGCTTGCGCCGAAGTGTTTTCTAAACATTCTGTCTTGGGGTTCAGGAGCCTAAAAATACATATTTTCGGGAAATCTGCAATCAAACTTTGGCTTAAAATGCCTTAATGTTTACTACAACTGATAAAAATCTGATGTGTTGCACTCACATGACTTTCTCTACTCTTGTACTATTACAAACCCTTATATTCTTCGTGTAAGTTGAGATAAACATTTGCAAAAATTATCTTATTGCTTATTGAGCGATAGTCAAATCTGTTATACCTTTCAAATTCCGTTCTCCTTGCACATATAAAAACTTGAATAACGATGTTCCATTTGACAGAAGTATGTTCTCCAAAACTAACACAAATAACAAGGAATATCTCAGAAATGGCTCACCCTACAAAAAATTTATTCATACATAAATTGTGTGTTTTAGCAAGATCTACATTTTTTGTATATTATGATTTTGTCTATCTCTTATGAATTACCAGTTATGCAAAAGTCATGCAAATACAGCAGATGAGTGTAAACTAAATACAGCAAGGATGATGAAATCAGTTTGAAGACTTCTTGAAAATGTCAGCCTGATAAATGGCAGGACTCCAACATACAGATGATGCCTCGATAGTGACGTAAGACTGTTCTGTCACTCATATATAATCTACAATCTTCCCAGAACACTTTTATAACCCATGTCGTCGACACTTTTAGCTATTAAAAAGTTATGTTTGTCAGAAATGCTCTACATATGTTGGTTATCTGTGTTAATTAGGTATGTGCATTTAAACTGGACACACACACACACACACACACACACACACACACACACACACACACACACACACACACACACACACACACACACACACACACACACACACAAACACACACACACACTCGAAGCCTGCAGAACGACTGCAACAAGAAACTTGTATTTGAACAAATAAAGATTGACAAAAACGTGGAGTGCTAAGATTTCGAAAAACGTAATACACAAAATCTTCTCTTCTGGCTCTATATTCCTTGTAAACTACCCTTTATATCGAAAATTTTTAGAAAATTTTGATTTTGTTGAAAATGACTCAAACGATTTTCATTAAAATACCATATGTTTGAGATATTTTTATTTCAAATGAAATGTATATCTTTTGAATTTTCTGACTATAGCCTATGTAGTCGTATTTACTCTGGATAACTTTTGAATAATTCGCAAACCGTTAGAGATAGACAAAATCTTACTATACAAAAAATGTAGATCTTGCTAAAATACACAATTTATGTATGAATAAATTTTTTTGTAGAGTGAACCATTTCGGAGATATTCCTTTGTATTTGTGTCAGTTTCGAAAAACTTCAAACTTTCGTGAAATGGAATATCGTTGTTCATTTTTACTTTCTCACTGGTAAGTAGGGGAAGTATTGTATTCCACCCAAAAATTCGATGTCGAGAATTCACCGGAAATATATGTTTTGAGGCCCCCTGAATCCAAAAAAAGTATTTTTAGAAAAATATCCGTGTGTGTGTCAGTCTGTCTGTCTGTGGACAGCATAACTCAAAAACGAAAAGTCGGTTAAAAACCAAAGTTGGTATTTAAGTTTAATGTATTTCAAGGATGTGACACGAAGATTTTGAAGAAAATAGTCCCACCCTAAACTACCCTTTACATGAAAAATTTTGATTTTCTTGAAAATGGCTCTAACGATTTTGATTAAAATGTCATATGTTTGAGATATTTTTATTGCAAATGAAATGTCTATCTTAAATTTTCTGACTATAGCCTATGTAGTCCTGTTTACTGTGGATGACTTTTCAATAACTCGTAAATCGTAAGAGATAGACCAAATTATACTATACAAAAAATGTAGATCTTGCTCAAATACACAATTTATGTCTCAATAAATTTTTTTGTAGAGTGAGCCATTTCAGAGATATTCCTTGATATGTGTGTTAGTTTCGGAAAACTTAAAACTTTCGTGAAAAGGAACATCGTTGTTCATTTTTTTATACGCTAAGTGTGCAAAGAGAACGGAATCTCAAAGCTTTAGAAGATTTGACTATCGCACAAAGCCTACTGTATTGTAATATTCCCCTTGTACCTACAAGGAAATAAGCAATAAGATAATTTGTACGAATGTTTATCTCAACTAACACGAAGAAGATATAGGAATAAGAGTTTGTAAGAATGGTTAGTACAAGAGTAGAGAAAGTCATGTGAGTGTGGCACATCAGATTTTTTGCTTTTAGAGATGCAGAATTTTAAGGATATCTTTTTAAGCTCTATTTTAATTTGAACGGTAAAGTGTGATATTTCATCTTCTCGCGATGTTTTCCATTCTAAACACTCCGAGCGACAAGCAGAAAGGGAAGCAGGACTGGTAAAAACAAATCTTTTTGTGATCTCAAGGTCAAAGTGCGAGTGCTTTGGAGAGAATGTGGGTCCATGAGGGGCAAGTAATGAGGGGTTGAAGGTTCGCGCTACAGGACATAAATCACTCCAGGGACTGACTGCTTTTGTGAGCAACTTTCTAATCCCGAGCTTTGTGCTTTTCACTCCAGCGAACCCATAAAAATATTTACAGGCAAAATTCTGTCATTTGCCTCGCCTTTTCTTACGTGTGACAATAGACGCTGTTTGGGATAATTCACTCTTCTTCCAAAGGTCCTATTTGTAAAATTGCCATCCACTGTAAAGTCTCTGACACATTAAATTATTAATTACGAAGACCACCATTACATACCAGAACATAGGATATCATTATCAGAGAGACTCTGGTAATTCAAAAGCTTGCAGCAAATATTCTTTAGAGCATAAAAAATCCTTACTTTACTCTGAAATCTTTGATACCACTGTGATAATTAGGGTTCGGATTTTTATAAACTAAAAGTTCTGAAAATATAAACGAAAACTGTTGAACTATTATAATTATGGGGATAACGGTCTTTAAACGCTATGAACTGCCGATAATCAATCACAGAAAAAAAAAAAATAAATAAATATAAAAAAAATTAAATACAAAACGAAAATCGGCTATATATATTAAAAAATCTGATGTGTTGCACTCACATGACTTTCTCTACTCTTGTACTAACCATTCTTACAAACTCTTATTCCTATATCTTCTTCGTGTTAGTTGAGATAAACATTTGTTCATTTTCTTGTAGGTACAAGGGGGGTTTTGGAGTACAGAGCCATAGTCAGCTTTCAAATTCCGTTCTCTTAGCACAGCTAACATAAAAAATGAATAACGATGTTTGATTTGACAGACGCATAAGTCCCCAACACAAATAACAAAGAATATCTCCGAAATGGTTCACTCTACAAAAAAAATTTATTTGGACATAAATTGTGTTTTAGCAAGGTCTACGTTCTTTATGTAGTAAGATAAAGATAAGTAAAAATATCTTAAAATTATTTTATTTTAATCAAAATCATTAGTTATTTTCAAAAAAATCAAAATTTTCGAAACATTTAAGGGTAGTTCAGGGAGGGAGAATTTTCTTCAAAATTTTCGACTTTTAGCTTTTGAGTTATGTTGTCAACCCAAAAATTCGATGTCGAGATTTCAGTGGAAATATGTTTTGTGGCTTCCTGAATCCAAAAAAAGGTTCGTGTGTGTGTGTGTGTGTGTGTGTGTGTCAGTCTGTGGAGAGCATAACTCAAAAACGAAAAGTTGCTTAAAAACCAAAGTTGGTATTTAAGTTTAATGTCTTTTAAGGATGCGACAGGAAGATTTTAAAGAAAATTCCTACACCCTAAACTACCCTTTAATTTTTTCGAAAATTTTAATTTTTTTGAAAATGGCTCTAACGATTTTGATTAAAATGCCATATGTTTGAGATATTTTATTACAAATGAAATGTATATCTTGAATTTTCTGGTTGTAGCCTTTGTAGTCGTGTTTACTGTACCCCTTGCACCTACAAGGAAATAGCAATAAGATAGTTTCTGCAAATGTTTATCTCAACTAACACGAAGAAGATAGAAGGATAAGGGTTCGTAAGAATGGTTCGTACAATGTTATGTAGCTAACCTAAGATTTGTGTAAAGTCGGAGGTATGTTTATAACGAAGCGGTCGGTGAGTGTGACTGCGACCGGGGTATAGAAGTTGGGGGACAGGTTGAGGGAGGGAGGGATTGCTCGACAGGTCATCAACTTGTTCAGAAAGGGAGGAAGGATTCGCCCCTTTGGCCTGCCAGCACCGTATGGTCGACGGACCTGCCTGCCTGCCTGTTTTCTAATTCCCCTAACAGCACATCTTCCCTCTACCACAACCCCCTTAAGCATTGGAGATTGGTTTACCGCCTTCCGCTCCCTCTCTCCCTTCCTCCCTTTCAACCTCACAAGTAGGTATAGTCTGCAAGTTACACAAATAACCGTTTCTGATGTCACGTCCTAATTGAATGACAAACAGGATGAGGTTTCAGTAAAGCAGCTCACAGATCCACATTCAAGGACCCACTTCCTTATTTTTAAATTAATTGCTAATTTATGTAACGTTTTCCAACCTTAGGCAACATCAAAAGTGTAAGGACATCTATAAATATATTGATAATACATAAAAACACGACACAAAGTGAAGCAAATATAAATTTGGAAGAGAAAATGTTTCGAATAAATACACCTGTGTTTTGGCATCGAAATTTACAAAATGAAACGTTTAAAAAAATATAGTACAGTAGGCTTTGAACGATAGTCAAATGTTTTAAAGCTTTGAGATCCCATTCCCTTTGCACACTTAACCTGTAAAAAATGAACAACGATGTTCCATTTCACCAAAGTTTTAAGTTTTCCGAAGCTGACACAAATAAAAAGGAATATCTCAGAAGTGGTTAACTCTACACAAAAAATTATTCAGACATAAATTGGGGTTTTAGCAAGATCTACATTTTTTGTATAGTAAGATTTGGTGTATTTCTTACGGTTTACCAGCTATGTAAAAGTCATCCAGAGTGAATAGGACTACATGGGTTGTAGCCAGAAAATTCAAAATATAGATTTCATTTGCCATAAAAATATCTTAAACATGTAGCATTTTAATCAAATTCGTTAAGAGCCGTTTTCGAGAAAATGAAAATTTTCGAAAATTTGTCCATGTAAAGGGTATTTTGGGGTAGAAGACGTTTCTTGAAAATCTTCATGTCACATCCTTGAAATACATTAAACTTAAATACCTACTTTGGTTTTTAACCGACTTTTCGCTTTTGAGTTATGCTGTTCACACACACGCGCGCGCACACACACACATAAGCGCGCGCTGACCTTTTTCTAACAATTCTTTTTCTTTAGATTAAGGGGCCCTCAAAACATACTTCAGTGAAATCTCGACATGTAATTTCTGCTCCAGTCTGGTATCTTTTAACACTGTTGACCCTATCTTGTCTTCAGGCTACCAACATTTCTTTTTCCCTTTGGGTTGTGGTTTATAATGAGTTTTGGTATGAGGTCATCATTTATTCTTGTATGTGTTGTTCCCAATTATTTCTACCTTGTGTTATTGTATCTGTTAATTTAAATGTGTTCAATTCCTTCCTTGTATGTTCACTTCTGTCTCATTTCTATCGTTCAATTCTCCCCCAGTAACCTCTGTTGATGTTGAAAGAAGTTTTCTAGTGCAAGTTCGTAATAGTTGACAATAGATAGTGCTTCAAACTTGAAAACCTACAAAAGTTGTTTGTAATGAATTGTAATTCAGTGAAATATGCATTTTTTAAGTCATTCCTTATTCTTTTATTATATTTTAAGGTTATTTTATACATAGAACATTAAATTATCATACCGATTTATAACCTGACCGTTCTTTTGTTTTCTCCAAATTATCACTATGTCATTCTTTTGTTCAGTCAGTGTCGCCAACTGCAACCTATAAATCGCTGAAAAAATACATTAGAATCGATTAGCAATCTAAATAGCACGTAATTTCAATTTGACAGCTGTATTTTAAGAAGTGTTCTTTTAATAATTAATGCTATTTGATAATGTTAAAAGCAAAGTGAAATTTATTTGAGATTATAAACTGGACTTCTGGAATCTAGCCCTACTATAGAAAGAGTAAAAGAATATATATCGAATGAGCTATAGGAGTATCAAAAACTACCAGATCCAGACTCTTCTACATCCTCGCAAGAGAAGCATTCCTAGTGAAGGACCTCAGGACTTTCTTTCTTCCTCTTACCTTACACTGGAGCCTCAGAGAAACTACTGAAATCACTAAAAAGAGGAGAAGAAATAGCACAGGAGTTCTACGGAACAGAGGTTATGGTTGGCCGGAAGTGTACAGCAGCCAATGAGGCACGTGCTAACAAGAATGGCAGTGCATGGCTTCCACCATATGATCTGTAACAACGCAGCGTTTCATGAACCATCGCAAAACTGACAGATTTGTGAACGCTAACACTTGGAACTTTGTACCAATTGGCGGCTATGCAAATCAATAATATAATGATTATTCTATTCTTATATGGCTATTTAGCTGCAATAGAAGTATTAAAATTATGAACTGGTTTGTTATAAGAACAAAAGAAGGTCGAAATGCATATAACTATGGAGTTTCATTCTCCTCAGTTGGTAGTGCTGATTAAGTTGAAATGAATGTATTTTAGGTTAGTTTTCATTGAATCTAACATTTTCTTGTCTAATCTTTACGATGTAGTGTTTAAATTCATATTTTATTTATAAAATAGTTCAGATTGAGCTCCGCTCCAGAATTTATAGGTTATGTCTTGTGATATTACTTGTGATAAATTCATAATTTTAATCATCTTCAGGCCATCAAAATCCGAGCACTAATAAATAAGCTTTCGTAGGAGCAGGTAAAAGAAGCTGTAAGTATATAAATAACATTAAATTAGATTAAATTGCGTTGTTAGATAGGCACAGAGACCCATGATCGTTGAACATTTCAACGGAAATATACAATAAAGCATAAAAACGTGTGCTCTGGCACAAAAACAAAACAGGGTTAATTTACAAACAATCAAAGCTTTCCTGCAGTTATACGATTAATATAATATATATTTACAATTACAAATTAAAGTTCGTTTTAAACTTTTCCATTATTTAGTTATATAATTAGCAATTTATGGTATATTTTGTAAGTTGTTCAATACATATAAATTTAAGCATCTTTCGAGCAGGTATTAAATGTAATTAATAATTATTTGTTACTAGAGCAGCTGCATAATCAGGATAATTTGTCATTTAGATAATCTCGTACAGAATAAAATGGTTTTGAGCATAGGTACCCTTTAGCAGCAATTTTAATAGTATTTAAACTGTCAACCTTTTCCTTACCTTCCTGGAAGAAAGACATTTTTGCACTGGGATGATGGCCGTTCTTTTGTGTAGTGTTTCTCTCATGAATTTCATTGTTTGTTATAAATGTGGCTCCATTGTCTTATAAAAAGATCTTTACATAAGCATCTACTATGGGTATTGGAAATAATTCTTGTAACCTAATAATAAGAGGAATATTAATTCACTCTCTACTGAATTTCCCCAAAATAAAATCCCGTATTCCATGACAGAGTTAAAATATGCATAGCATATTTTAGTGTATTTATAGAACTCATATTTGCCAATGCTGAGTTGGGTAAAATATACATAATGTGAGCTTTCCAATCTAAATAGGTATTTTACCCTTCAAAGCCCAGAAATTTGAAGCACTTATGACCGAAAAATTAGAAAATATGATCATAAATATGACCGAATAATTTTTCGATGCATTTTTAAAATCTTTAAAAAAATTTAATGCTGTTTAAATTAATATTATATTGAAAATCTATTTTAAAAATCGAGCATCCTCAACAATAAACGAATAATGTTAATTTTATTGTTACAACGAAATATGGGTCACACTTTGTAAGCCGATTAGAAGGAAGAATAACAATAGCAAATTGTATACATTTTAACGTTTTCAAAAAGGAACGATAGACTATTTGCACGCAAGATTGTAACGGAAAGAATACATCTTAATATTATAAAATGTGACTTTAGTATGAAAAGTCTGATGTGTTGCACTCACATTAATTTCTCTACTCTTGTACTAACCATTCTTACAAACTCTTATTCCTATATCTTCTTCCTGTTAGTTAAAATACACATTTACTGAAATTATTTTATTTTTTCTTTCTCTACTGGTAAGTAGCGGAAGTTTTGTATTCCAACCAAAAATTCGATGTCGAGATTTCACCGGAAATATATGTTTTGAGGCCCCCTGAATAAAAAAAAAAGAATTTTTAGAAAAAGGTCCGTGTGTGTGTCTGTGTGTCTGTCAGCCTGTAGACAGCATAACTCAAATACGAAAAGTCGGTTAAAAGCCAAACTTGGTATTTAAGTTTAATGTCGTTCAAGAATGTGATACGAAGATTTTGAAGAAAATAGCCCCACCCTAAACTACTCTTTACATGGAAAATTTTTCGAAAATTTTGATTTTCTTGAAAATGGCTCTAACGATTTTGATTAAAATGTCATATGTTTGAGATATTTTGATGACAAATGAAATGTATATCTTGAATTTTCTGGCTATAGCGCCTGTAGTCGTAGTTACTTTGGACGACTTTTGCATAACTGGTAAACCGTTAGAGATAGACCAAATCTTACTATACAAAAAATGTAGATCTTGCTAAAATACACAATTTATGTCTCAATAAATTTTCTTGTAGGGTGAACCATTTCGGAGATATTCCTTGTTATGTGTGTGAGTTTCGGAAAACTTCGCACAAAGCCTTCTGTATTCTAATATTTCCCTTGTACCTACAAGGAAATAAGCAATAAGATAATTTGTACAAATGTTTGTCTCAACTAACACGAAGAACATATAGGAATAAGAGTTTGTAAGAATGGCTAGTACAAGAGTAGAGAAAGTCATGTGAGTGCAAAACAGATTATTTTTTTATTTCCTTATACCTGCATGGGAATACAGTAGACTTTGAGCGATAGTCAAATCTTGTAAAGCTTTCAAATTCTGTTCTCTTTGCTAACATATAAAAAATGAACAACGATGTTGCATTTGAAGAAAGTCTCTTTTCTGAAACTCACACAAATAAGAAGGAATATCTCGGAAATGGCACTACATAGGCTATAGCCTAGATTCATTTGCTGAAATTAGCAATTCGTGTGTGGGATTTTCCTAGACAGCAATGAAAGGAAGAAAGCTGTCAGGTTGTGTTCATCTCAGATAGGATTATTACCTGAACATTTTGTTATCTTCCAGATAGGAGTGTCACCACTTGATGACAGGGCCCTTTGTGCCAAAAGGTTTAGAAATGGAATGCTGTTAGGCGAGTTCGGGCCTGCGGTTGGCTTTCCATTGTGTCCCCTTGTTTATAAATACTTCTTCAACAAGCAATGAATTGCTTTGTTTGAAACGGAGAAGGGCGAGGGAGAGGTCGGGGGGGGGGGGGGGGGTAGGTCCTTAAATGAAAAAGGAAAAGAGCATTTCCTGCACAAGGAACTTGGATCAGATAAAAGGGGAGGTGCGCCTGGAGATTTTCACACAGAAGGAAAAGTTGAAGCCCCTTCTTGGGGAACAAGTTCTTCTATAATCTCTTTTGACGTAGCGGGGGTAGTTACCCTCCGGGGATCACAATGTATAAACATTTGAAAGTAGCAACAACGGTAGCAACTTGGTCATGGTGCTGTCAGATAAGAAAAGGTGTGGACATGGGCCACTTAGATATCTCCTTGCTATCTACTGGCCGTTTATAGCTCGTAAAAGTACGTCATAAACCTGGCCAATAAAACACATATCACTGCTCAGATGCAAAACTCACCTTCTCAAATATCGGGCCACACTGATAAATTAAAATATAGCAATCAAAATAACCATACGCTCGCTCCATATCAACATAAACTTTCTCTACTATACTTAGGGAAAATATTGTGATAAATTCAACATCGCCATTTCATTGGAAAATCTAATTCCGAAACACTTACTCTAAAACAAAGCATTTCTCTATTCTTATACACTAGGCTTTCAGCGATACTCAAATTTTTAAAACTTGAAAACTGCGTTCTCTTTGCACGGTTAACATAAATATAAAAAATCTGATGTGTTGCACTCACATGACTTTCTCTACTCTTGAACTAACCATTCTTACAAACTCTTATTCCTATATCTTCTTCGTGTTAGTTGAGATAAACATTTGTACAAATTATCTTATTGCTTAGTGCGATAGTCAAATGTTTGAGATTCTGTTCTCTTTGCACACGTAACATATAAAAAATGAACAACGATCATCCATTTCACGAAAGTTCTAAGTTTTCCGAAACTCACACACATAACAAGGAATATGTCCGAAATGGTTCACCCTACAAGAAAATTTATTGAGACATAAATTGTGTATTTTAGCAAGATCTACATTTTTTTGTATAGTATGATTTGGTCTATCTCTAACGGTTTACCAGTTATGCAAAAGTCGTCCAGAGTAAATACGACTACAGGGGCTCTAGCCAGGAAATTCAAGATATACATTTCATTTGTCATAAAAATATCTCAAACATATGCCATTTTAATCAAAATCGTTAGAGCCATTTTCAAGAAAATCAAAATTTTCGAAAAAGTTTCCATGTAAAGGTTAGTTTAGGGTGGGGCTATTTTCTTCAAAATCTTCGTGTCACATCCTTGAAAGACATTAAACTTAAATACCAACTTTGGTTTTTAACCGACTTTTTGTTTTTGAGTTATGCTGTCCACAGACTGACAGACTGACAGACACAGACACACACACACGGACCTTTTTCTAAAAATGCTTTTTTTGGATTCAGGGGGCCTCATATATATTTCCGGTGAAATCTCGACATCGAATTTTTGGGTGGAATACAATACTTCCCCTACTTACCAGTAGAGAAAGTAAAAACGAAAAGTCGATTGAAAACCAAAGTTGGTATTTAAGTTTAAGGATGCGAGTCGAAGATTTTGATGAACATTCCTTCACCTTAAACTGTCCTGTTATTTGACATAGAAATATCTTAAACATGTGGCATGTTAATCAAAATCACTAGTCAAAATGTTGAATATAAGGGCTAGTTTAGGGTGAAGGAATTTTCTTCTGTATTTTGTGTGGCATTCTTCAAATATATTAAACTTAAATACCAATTTTGGTTTTTAACCAACTTTACGTTTTTGAGTTATGTTGTCCACAGTTTAATACACATACACATTTTTCTAAAAATGTTTCTTTCTTTTATTTAGTAGAGAAAGTAATAATTCCCTGACCCAATCGCCCTTTACACGGAAAAGTTTCGAAAATTTTGATTGTTTCAAAAGTTTAGCAATACCTTAGAAATGCAGAAATGCCATTTAGAATCTCTAAGGAAATAATTTATAAGCAAGATCACTTCGTTTAAGAAATGTCTGCATAAAGGCGTGGTTTCCTGTCCTGGTTTACTGTTTCTTTATTGCTTAAACCAGTTTTTAAATTAAACAAGTTAACTGCTACGTAATAATGCCGCCATATACCTATCGGACCCAAGAATTTAGTATTATTGATAACTGTATTGCAGAATCAAAGGTGCAGGTGGAGTCATTGTGTGCTAATTGGGAACTTAACTGCACCAAATTCCATAGCGTACGTTGTGAAAGAAAAACTGGTTAGTGGTTTGTAAGCCTTGCTAATTCTTGTGGAAAGTAATCGACCGAAGTATTACACTCGCAGTTTTTGGTGCGATTGAAGTTTCACAATCGGAGAGGACCAAAGTTTTGATTGGTCACTGTCGTATATTGATAGGAATATAGGAGAAACAGTTTATTGGAATACCCCAAAAACCAACTGTGATATTTTTCCCCCATTATGGCGTGGTCTGGGTATATTTGGTAATATTCTATCTGTTAGGTTGCATTAGTACTGCCAACTGCTTGTAAAATATAACCATGGTAAAGCTACGGTCATAGTTGGTGTTATTGCATCCGTTATGTTGGCACAGAAGTCCCTGTTTTTGAACCTGTCATCGTTATCACCGTTTGAAAGTATGTTACTTTAACTCTGTGATATTTGAGGTTAGAAATTATTCTTTAATATGTAGGTTGGCAATACTGCTTTGTGGTTTAATGTCAGCCATATTGAATTCTTGGGAACTGTAGTTATTCATTTTTTACTTTCTCTACTGGTAAGTAGGGGAAGTTTTGTATTCCACCCAAAAATTCCTTGTCGAGATTTCACCGGAAATATATGTTTTGAGGCCCCCTGAATCCAGAAAAAGCATTTTTAGGAAAAGGACCGTGTGTGTGTGTGTGTGTGTGTGTGTGTGTCTGTGGACAGCATAACTCAAAAACGAAAAGTCGATTAAAAATCAAAGTTGGTATTTAAGTTTATTGTCATTCAAGGATGCGACACGAAGATTTTGAAGAAAATAGCCCCACGCTAAACTACCCTTTACATGGAAATTTTTTCGAAAATTTTGATTTTATTGAAAATGGCTCTAACGATTTTGATTAAAATGGCATATGTTTGAGATATTTTTATGACAAATGAAATGTATATCTTGAATTTTCTGGCTATAGCCCCTGTAGTCGTATTTACTCTGGGCGACTTTTGCATAACTGGTAAACCGTTAGAGATAGACAAAATCTTGCTGTACAAAAAATGTAGATCTTGCTAAAACACACAATTTATATCTCAATAAATTTTCTTGTAGGGTGAACCATTTCGGAGATATTCCTTGTTATGTGTGTGAGTTTCGGAAAACTTAGAACTTTAGCGAAATGCAACAACGCTGTCCATTTTTTTATATGTTAATCGTGCAAAGAGAACGGAATCTCAAAGGTCAAAAAGATTTGACCATCGCACAAAGCCTTCTGTATTGTAATATTCCCCTTGTACCTACAAGGAAATAAGCAATAAGATAATTTGTACAAATGTTTATCTCAACTAACACGAAGAAGATATAGGAATAAGAGTTTGTAAGAATGGTTAGAACAGGAGTAGAGAAAGTCGTGTGAGTGCAACACATCAGATTTTTTAAATTTGATATAACAATTTGACAGTCGTAGCTCAAGTAGATTTAGAGAAAACATTATTTCAGATGAGTCGATGCATAGAAATTCAAGAGCCCCCCAAACCGGGTTGAAGAGTTTGAACTATTCCCCCTTTGTGCATGTATTTAACAGCAGAGTAAAACCGGTAAGTAACGCTAAACATTACAAAGCAGTGCAAATGCTTAAGTCTCCCTTTGTGTAAATAAAGAATAAGCAACCCTTCGTTACGATGCATCGAGTGTCCTCATTAGAGGATTGGGGCGAAGCACTTTCTCACACTTCTAGAATCTTTAACATCTACTTCAGAATAGGCCAAAACCTTTCCAGGAATATTTCTTCCTTCTTTCTTTCTTTCTTTCTTTCTTTCTTTCTTTCTTTCTTTCTTTCTTTCTTTCTTTCTTTCTTTCTTTCTTTCTTTCTTTCTTTCTTTCTTTCTTTCTTTCTTTCTTTCCTTCCTTCCTTCCTTCTTTCTTTCTTTCTTTCTTTCTTTCTTTCTTTCTTTCTTTCTTTCTTCTTTGTTTCTTTGTTTCCTTGTTTCTTTGTTTCTTTCTTTCTTTTTCTTTCTTTCTTTCTTTCTTTCTTTCTTTCTTTCTTTCTTTCCTTCTTTCTTTCCTTCTTTCTTTCTTTCTTTCTTTCTTTCCTTCTTTCTTTCTTTCTTTCTTTCTTTCTTTCCTTCCTTCCTACCTTCTTTCTTTCTTTCTTTCTTTCTTTCTTTGTTTCTTTGTTTCTTTCTTTCTTTATTTTTCTTTCTTTCTTTCTTTCTTTCTTTCTTTCTTTCTTTCTTTCTTTCTTTCTTTCTTTCTTTCTTTCTTTCTTTCTTTCTTTCTTTCTTTCTTTCTTTCTTTCTTTCTTTCTTTCTTTCTTTCTTTCTTTCTTTCTTTCTTTCTTTCTTTCTTTCTTTCTTTCTTTCTTTCTTTCTTTCTTTCTTTCTTTCTTTCTTTCTTTCTTTCTTTCTTTCTTTCTTTCTTTCTTTCTTTCTTTCTTTCTTTCTTTCTTTCTTTCTTTCTTTCTTTCTTTCTTTCTTTCTTTCTTTCTTCCTGTTTATTTTTCTCTTTCTTTCTTTCTTTCTTTCTCCCTGTTTATTTTTCTCTTTCTTTCTTTCTTTCTTTCTTTCTTTCTTTCTTTCTTTCTTTCTTTCTTTCTTTCTTTCTTTCTCCCTGTTTATTTTTCTCTTTCTCTCTTTGTTCTTTCTCTCTTTGTTCTTCCCTTCTTTCCTTCGCTGTTTCTTTCTTTCCTTGCAATTATTTATCATTCTTGCTATCAGTTTTATCTTCTTATCAATAATTACTGTATAAACGTACACAAACTTACACTGTGAAATATTATTTCCATACATTTACTCGACGAGTCGTCGTTTTAACGTTAATTTAATATCATATTTTGTAATAAATTAATTGTTCACACAAGCTGAACGCAGCATCGACTAAACCCTGCTATGATATCCACTTGATAACACCACTCGAACAGCCCCAATTCACATGACGTCATGTAAATAAGGTCAACAAGTAGGTAAGCCCCATTCGAACCATTGTGGTGAAATGTTAACACGCCCTTCATGAATTTGTTATTCTATGTAATAATTTATATCTGCACACATTTTAGCCTTGGAAATAAATTTACATTCACTGCTCTTCTAACCATTTAATTTAAAATATTTATAATCTATTTAAGTTATAAAGCGAGTGTTTCATCTCATATCTACTAAAACAAAACGTTTTCACGTAAAGGGAAGTTTTGGTTGTGGTTATTTTCTTCTTCTTCTTCTTGTTCTTCTTGTTCTTCTTCTTCTACAATACTTCCTCTACTTTATTATACGTGGTAGATTGCCGCTGCCCGGAAGCAGTGATATTTAGCTGTTTCCAAACATAATACTACAAATTAAGATGAAAGATGAACTGAGGCTCAATGATCTTAGCTTAGTTTTATACTCTGATCTCAGTTCAAGTGTTGACCTCAGATTATATATGATCTCCAGTCAGCGATATTAATGCAACCGGGCCTTAATGTGAATTACTTTATTGTAGCAGAATTTGAAACGCGTATTCACTCGGAAAATACGTTTTATTTTTAGTATCGAGTTAGTGTTTATGATGATGTGAATACTTGCAGCTGCCTGTAGGCACGACGTCAATTTGCATAATGCAGTTGTTTGTGTAGGTAGTCAAAGCATATTGCCAAGCTCAAGTACACACATTTCCACGGCACCTTTCTCTTCCTGAAGGAGGGGGAGGGGGAGGTGCTTTCAAATTGACTGTGGTGGTGGTGCAAGATCCTATTATACAAGTCTCCTAAGAACCACTCTAAATCCTCATTCCAACATCGGGGTCAAAGGTCACGAAAGGATCATTTCCGCCTGCCCTCCCTCCCTCCCTCCCTCTCTCCGTCTCTCCTTGCCGGGGACGTCTTCCTCCTCCGCCAAACCTCTGGAGTCTTTCTCAAGAACAGACATTAGAGGGCGGTTCCCAACTTCGGTGATTACCAGGCCAATAGAGGGACGGTGTTAGGGGGTGTGAGTGAACACAGCTCCCAAAACCCAAATTGCAGGCTTTACGGTCGAGTGGGTGGCTGGGGGGGGGGGTGTGGGGGCCTAACTGCTTCTCTGCACCCTCTACACTAAGTACTTGGGGCGGAAGGAAGATGTGAGAACAACCTCCTTCTCTCTCATCTTCCTCCTCCTCCTCCTCGAGGTGAACATCGCGCGACCCCTTCTTTGTGCTACACTAGGGGATGACTAGAGGGTTCAGTAGATAAGCTTATCGTCTTTAAACGATTCTTATACTTGCACAAAAAATACTGGATACTCGAGTTCAACATAACTCAAACATTCTGTCCCACACAACACACAAGGGGAGTCCCGCGCATGCGCTATAAAAGGGAAGCGCTGTTCACAACTTTAGCCTGCATTTGTTTCCTACAACTATCGAAGCCAATGTTAAGATATGTATCCAGTTTAAACTCATTTCGATACACAATTCTAATTACTCAGTTATATTTTAATACACACATGACGAGTAAATGAACAAAAGTTGCTATACAAAATATTCTATACATAACTTATCTATATAATTTACCATTTAAAAAAAAATCAATATTTTTCAGTATTTTTATACCTTGACACGAACTTCTTACTTTCTCTAAAATAAGGGCAGTATTGTATTCTGCTTAAAATTTCGATATCAGGCTACCAAAGTTGGTATCTAAATTTAATGTCTTTCAAGGATGCGACACAAAGATTTTGAAGAAAATTCCTCCACCTTAAACTACTCTTTACATTGAAATTTTGGTTTTATAAAAATGGCTGTAACAATTTTAATTAAAACACCATAAGTTTAAGATATTTTATAGCAAATGAAATCTATATTTTGAACTTTCACTCTTTAACCTATTTACTCTTGATGAGATAGACCAAATCTTACTACACAAAAATGTCGAAATGCATTTTTTTGTACAATGAACCATTTCGTAGATATTCTTTGTTATTTGTGTCAGTTCTGTAATACAGTTTTTGCAAATGGAAAGTCGATTTAATTTCCTGGCCGTGTAAAGAGAATGTAATTTCAAAGGCTTCATTTAGCGACCAGTTTTAAAAGATTTGATATTACCTTTTCAAAAGATATTCCCCTTCCATTTACAACAAAATTACCAATAAGCACAGCTAGTACAAGAGTAGAGAAAGTCATATGAGTGCAACACATCAGTTTTATTCACTTTGCACAATATTTTCATAGTTTGTTAGATTCATTTACGGAATTTGAAGTCATAATATTTTAATTATTTTAATGACATACTTAAATTCAACTATATTTAAAAACTGCTTCGCATCAAATTACAAAAATTGTTATAAAATAACTCTTACGAAGAAAACGCTGACTTTAAGGTTAGAATACCTTGGAGTAGAAAAAATAATGGTTGTACTGCATAGAATATAAATATTTGGTACACTCCACAGAGTACAAAAACAAGTTACATTTCATTGCAAAGAATATACATATGCAGCAACACCTCAACAATGAGAAGACAGTTCAAAAACTGACAATCGATCCTATATCGTATATTTGTTTCTTTGTCATTTATCAAATACTGCAGATGTGTATATAATGAAAGTGTCAAAACTTCTAATAACCTTTATTTTAATACTAGAGATTTATAAATTGAAGTGGATTCAACCAGGATGTTTCTGGATGCTACCAGGGCATCGTTAATACTTGTACAATAAACAGAGCAGATTGCCAACGTTCGAAATCAGTGAAGCAATGTTCTATATAACAGTGATTTTCCAAAGAGATAAAATTGCTGTCCTGAGAGTGCGGAAACAATTTTCGTTGTATAAGTTACAGGTTACTGCTTTATGTTAAAACTGTGCAACTTCTATGTTATTAAACAACTACGAAACAAAAAGAAGGCATAAGGTTGAACATTTTAGCTACTTTATCTAAAACCTACTCTCTCATTCTGACAAAGGATTCCCACAGTCAAAGAATACTTATACACCATGTAGCATTTCTAGAGGTTAAGGTAATTAGGCGTTCCGCCGATGTTTCACATTCTTTTCTATGAATATTGGGAAACCTTTCATCCGTCATTTGGAAATTATAATTATATAAGATATAAAGTAGGATATTCACGATAAAAACTGTCTAGATTATCGCAACCCATAAGTTAGCCGCCATATTCCTTACTGGCCGACTGGCACAGTCTGTTCACGAGTTCACAATTTAAAAACGACTCAATTCTTAGTCAGTGGGAATTTTCCTGTTCACAAATAAAACTTATAAGTGCAGTATGTTACAATGGAAACATTAATTATATTTGCGAACAGATTTTAAACAGTAATAACATTAAAAACTGGTGGATTTATTTTTTTTCTTCCTGAGAGTGCTTCGGTCAGGCTACTCCTCTCACTCTAAGTTTAACCCCTTTAACCTGGAGGTCAGAGCTGATGAATGAATGAAATGTGTGAGATGATGCTCAAATGAATCCGAGGTCCATAGAGTTTAAAGTTACTGAGATTTGTTTTCTGAGGTTTTCTTACTCCAACCGAGATCCGAACTCAGGAATGTGAAGCAACTACGTACCCCCCCCCCCCCCTCCACCACCACCACAAATTTGGACTCTTTAATTTCCTTTATGGCTGTAAAAATGAGCACATGCTACACAATTTTATTTTTATTCCTTTTATTTAATTTTGCTGACGAAGTATTGTTGTCAGACGTGCTGGGGAAAGAACAGAAAAGACGTTGCAACAGTAGTACATTTGGGGGGGGGGGGGGAGGGGGGACCACCTGCTGTGTTTGGGGAGTAGAGGGCCTCTCTAATAGTTTACAGCTTGTGCTGGGCTCAGAATTCAAAGACTTCCGTTCGCTTTGTAGCAGATCCGTAACGAAAGATCACACAGGGTGGTGTAAGCGTAGCAAGGAAATCTATCCGTTCACCTGCGCCCTGGTCGTCCATCCCATCCTGTCCTGAAGAACTGTCAGTATGTGTGAACATTGCTACCAACTGTTATACTCAGGAATATTTTATTAATAACTACAATGCATAAATTTTCAGGGAATAGCCGCTGAAGTTCTTTTGCCATATAATTTTACTATACAAAACACGTAGATTTCATTAAAACACAAATTTATATCATATTGTGACTTTGGGTCGTTCAACAATATACGGACGAGAGGGGCTCTGTTACCTTGTATGCAGGGAGTGGTTGTGTGTGCACGTGACAGTAGTAATGGTGGTAAAACACAAAAGAAAGAGCAACTACAGGGCAGCTAGCGACTGTGTATATGTGATCGAACAGCGATAACACCAGCAAGGTCTAGAAGCTTCCCGAAAACTCCTCTGAGTCCTGGTTACAGGTGTGTATTTAGGGTTCTCGAAAGTCACGCGACACCGGCTCCAGTATAAATAGGGTAGACACAGTTAAAGATAGTCGTGTGCAGTTAGTTTTTAGTTACGAGAGTGAGTCGGTCAGCCTGTCAGTGAGTACATGTGTGTCGTCGAGTGATTGTATCGTAGTAGTCAAGATGTAAGAGACAGAGAAACTGGTGAAAGACAGAAAGACTGAGAAACATTATCAGAAGAACAATTGTGAACTGATGTTGCAGAAAAGACCATAAATTGTGTTAACAACGGGAAGAAAATTCTGCATTTGTAGTAAAATTTAGAGAAAAAAAATCTGATGTGTTGGACTCATATGACTTTCTCTACTCTTGTACTAACCATTCTTACAAACTCTTATTCCTATATCTTCTTCGTGTTAGTTGAGATAAACATTTGTACAAATTATCTTATTGTTTATTTCCTTGTAGGTACAAGGGGATATTAGAATACAATAGGCTTTGTGCGATAGTCAAATCCTTGCACATTTAACATATAAAAAAAAATGAACAACGATGATCCATTTCACGAAAGTTCTAAGTTTTCCGAAACTCACACACATAACAAGGAATATCTCCTAAATGGTTCACCCTACAAGAAAATTTATTGAGACATAAATTGTGTATTTTAGCAAGATCTACATTTTTTGTATAGTATGATTTGGTCTATCTCTAACGGTTTACCAGTTATGCAAAAGTGGTCCAGAGTAAATACGGCTACAGGGGCTAAAGCCAGAAAATTCAAGATATACATTTTATTTTTCATCAAAATATCTCAAACATATGACATTTTAATAAAAATCGTTAGAGCCATTTTCAAGAAAATAAACATTTTCGAAAAATGTTCTATGTAAAGGGTAGTTTAGGGTGGGGCTATGTTCTTCAAAATCTTCGTGTCGCATCCTTGAAAGACATTAAACTTAAATACTAAGTTTGGTTTTTAACCGACATTTCGTTTTTGAGTTATGCTCTCCACAGACACACAGACACACATACGGACCTTTTTCTAAAAATGCTTTTTGTGGATTCAGGGGCCTCAAAAGATATATTTCCGGTGAAATCTCGACATCGAATTTTTGGGTGGAAAACAGTACTTTCCCTACTTAGCAGTAGAGAAAAACCAAAGTAACACATTTTATAGAAAGCTTCATTTTTGTGCGTGATAATATTTAAGAGGCGTTAGCTTGTCGGAAAGTAGTTGTATTAAGGCGTCTTTTGTTTCACTCGGCTGGGGAGAGCGTCGGGACATTTGCTCTCCAGTGAGTGGCTGTCTACTCAATTAGAGCATCTGCCTGAATGACTTCCACGAGCATTTGCTCCCCTCTTCTCTTCTCTCATTTGTCTCTTATCTTAAGCAGAACAACACACCCAAATTACCCACTCTTTACCGACTCTTCACTGGTTTACAACATTCCGGAGACACTGCACCAGTTGCCACAAGCCATTCCTTTTTAACAGCCCGGATTTGAATATATAACGTAAGTCAGCGCAAAAAACAAACACAACAAAAATATCTTCTATATCTTCTTCGTGTTAGTTCAGATAAACATTTGCAGAAATTATCTAGAGGAGTATAGGAATACATTACGCTTTGAGCGATAGTCACATAGTTTAAATACAGTTCTCTTTCCACGCTTAACATATAAAAAACTGAATAACGATGTTCCATTTAACGAAAGTTTTGTTTTCCAAAACTCACACAATCCACAAGCAATATCTCCGAAATGGTTCACTCTACCAAAAAATGTATTCAGACATAAATTGTGTGTTTTAGCAAGATCTACATTTTTTGTATAGTAAGATTTTGTCTATCTCTTACGGTTTAGGAGTTATTCAAAAGTCATCCAGAGTAAATACGACTACAGGGGCTATAAGCCAGAAAATTCAAAATATACATTTCATTTGTCACACAAATATCTTAAACATATAGCATTTTAATCAAAATCGTTATAGCCATTTTCGAGAAAATCAAAATTTTCGAAAATTTTTCCAAGTAAAGTGTAGTTTACGGTGGAGGAATTTTCTTCAAAATCTTCCGTGTCGCATCTTTGAAAGACATTAAACTTAAATACCAACTTTGGTTTTTAACCGATTTTTTGTTTTTGAGTTATACTGTCCACAGTGTGATAGACACATACGGACATTTTTCTAAAAATGCTTCATTGTACTCAGGGGGTCTGTACTAAAAAATTCGATGTCGAGATTTTACCGGAAATGTTTTGAGGCCCCTGAATCCAAAAGAGCATCCCTGTGTGTTTGGGTCTGTCAGTCTGTGGAAAGCATAACTAAAAAACAAAAAGTCGCTTAAAAAGCAAAGTTGGTATTTAAGTTTAATGTCTTTCAAGGATGCGACACGAAAATTTTGAAGAAAATTTCTTCACCCTGAAGTACCCTTTACATGGAAAATTTTTCGAAAATGTTGATTTTCTTGAAAATGGTTCTAACGATTTTGATTAAAATGCCATATGTTTGAGATATTTGTATGACAAATGAAATGTATATCTTGAATTTTCTTGCTATAGCCCCTGTAGTCGTATTTACTCTGGACGACTTTTGCATAACTACTAAACTGTAAGAGATAGAGCAAATCTTACTATACAAAAAATGTAGATCTTGCTAAAATACACAATTTATGTCTCAATAAATTTTCTTGTAGAGTGAACCATTTCGGAGATATTGCTTGTTGTTTGTGTGAGTTTTGGAGAACTTACACTTCTGTCAAATGGAACATCGCTATTCATTTTTTTATATGTTAAGCGTGCAAAGAGAACGGAATCTGACAGCTGTAAAAGATTTGACTATTGTTCAATTTATTTAAATTGTTTTACAGTTGTGTTCGGCTGATATTATCAGGCACTACAAAATATTTTGTTTGTTTCTATGTTTACAACGAGCAAACAGAAGTCCCTGGGTCATCCCTTGACTTGCAGTCACGCCACAAACAATGAGAGAAAATGGGTAGAATGTCACCCAATAATCGAAGCACTTAATCAGGCTTCTAATTGGACAGACAGAGAGAGAGACTTGGCTTGTGACTCATGCACCAAAATTGCGATGACGCCTCGGGTGAGTGTGAACTAGGGGAAATAGCCTCCCTTTTCAAGCTCTTCACTATCTTCAAAGATTAAAGAGGGGTAGAAACCACCCTAGCGGAGCTGCCAGTAATTAACTATATACAACCAATAACAAAGTGCAGCCTGACATCTTAATACACGTTTTAATGGATAGAGCATGAATCACCAGACAGAAAGGAGGAAATTGGAATTGAAACCCTTAAATCTGTTGGCGCAATTATTATTTGAATTAGTGTTGCTCTGGGAACGAACATCTACGTCATTGCTCGTTGTGGACTTTTAAAATGTCTCATTGCTGCCACTTTATTAATTGTTTGGCCTGGAAAAGGTTACAAAGAGCAAATGTGTTCATTAAAGTTATAGACAAAGTCGAATAATGGATGCCATTTGCACAACACAGGCGAGCGCAATTTGTTAATAAATCACTCGCTGTTTGTTTTGTGGCGTTGCAGAGAATAAACTGTAACATATGAAAACATCCAACCGCATATGAACTAAGGCCTGCTTCATATAACTTAGCTGTCACGTGACTGAGTAGTCGCCTCTCATTGGCTGTCGTGGAATAGCTTATTCTATGGTGCAATAGTTCCTTATTTAAACCACTATTTCACACAGAGAGGAGTTAAACTATCATAACAAGGGCCCAAATATTTAAATTTTTGTTCGTCTTTTTTTTCCATGAAAAATATAAGCAAAGCAGGATTTTATTAATGATTAAAATTATGGAATTCTCATGTGTCATATAAAGTCATATTTTGGATTTTCTAATACCTTTTTTTCAATTTCTTGTCATTATGGTCATATTTTCTTATACATTTTCGTATTTTTAACATTTTTACTTTCTCTACTGGTAAGAATCCGGACAAAGTATTTTTAGAAAAAGGTCCATGTGTGTATCTGTGTGTGTGTCAGTCCGTGGACAGCATAACTCAAAAACGAAAAGTAGGTTAGAAACCAAAGTTGGTATTTAAGTTTAATGTCTTTTAAGGATGCGACACGAAGATTTTGAAGAAAATAGCCCCACCCTAAACTACTCTTTACATGGAAAATTTTTCAAAAATTTTCATTTTCTTTAAAATGACTAATGATTTTGATTAAAATGCCATGTGTTTAAAATTTTTTATGACAAATGAAATGTATATTTTGAATTTTCTAGTTATAGCCCATGTAGTCCTATTTGCTCTGGACGAATTTTGTATAACTGGTAAACCGTAAGAGATAGACCCAATCTTACTATACAACACACAATTTGTGTCCAAATAACTTTTTTTTTTTTTGTAGAATAAACCATTTAGGAGGTATTTCTTGTTATTGGTGTACGTTTTGCAGATCTTAAACTTCTGTCAAATTGAACATCGTTATTCATTTTTATGTTAACCATACAAAGAGAACGAAATTTGAAAGGTTCAAAAGATTTGATTATCGCTCAAGCCTGCTGTATTCCCATATTCTGTTGCACGTGCAAGAAAGCAATAAGGTAATTTCTGCAAATGTTTACCTCAACTAACACGAAAAAGATATAGGAATAAAATTTTTTAAGAATGGTCAGCACAAGAGTAGAGAAAGTCATGTGAGTGCAACACATCACATTTTTTTTTTTTTTTTTTTTTTTTTTTTTTTATCAGGGAGCGTTCAAAACACGTATTTCCAGTGAAATATCGACATTGAATTTTTGAATGGAATACAAGAAGTGACATTATTTTCCATACAAAGGGTATTTTGAGGTGGTTATATATTGCACCTACATGAAAAAATCCTGGTGAAGATGGAAGAATAGGCTTTTATAAGAATATTCTGCTACAAAATGGAGTATACAACACATGGGCACGTGATGATATGTGTAAATTTCCAAATTATCTGTCGTCTTAGTGATGCAAATCTGTAACGTAAGACATTTTCTTTCTTTTTGTGCACAAACGGTCCATTGTGACGGATGCTGGAAAACATTTTGATTGTACAGAGAGCTGTTTAAATCCACGTATCTGACAGAACGAGCGTGGAGACATCTGTGCGGCGAACAAAGCTTTTCAACAAACATACCAAAGAAAAGGAAGATTCGAGTTCCTTCTCTCTCTCTCTCTTTGTGAAGAAGAGAAGGCGAGTTTAGATGGTGTGGGTCACTCAAGAGGTTTTTTCAAGATAAACACATTCCCTTGATTAGACGGACAAAAAGTTTAACTGGAATGTTTGTGGCTGGTTCAGTCCGTTCCCTTCTGCGCAAACAATCCTCTTAAAGGCTGCACAAAAATATCATTGCCCATTCAAATATAGAGCATCACTATCCTCAAAAAACAAAAAATGTCCAAAAGGGAATAAAATCGCAGTTGACTTTGAATAAACCTATAAAAACGAGCCATGACTTTGGATAAAGCTTTTAAAGTAGTCATTTATCACTTGTGGAAAACCATCAGGTGGACAAAAGACTCAAAATTTAGCGTCTATCATTTGCAGATGGAAAACGATACCGTAATTATCAGTGGCGTAGCGTCTATGGATGTGGACTGATGTGTTGCATACCCTGACAATTTTCCTTATCAATCCAATTGGCATTCTTCTTGCTTTATATTTCGAACAACAATCTGTTATAAATCACTATTGTTTGCCTATCACGCCAAGCACTGAGACAGACCGCGCACTGGATGTGACACAGAAAAGTGCATCTCACTTGCTAATGTTACTGAGCTTTAAAACTACATTTTTTATTTTTATTATTTTTTTCGACAGTGAAGGTTAATTTAATATTTTTAACTTCTTCTGCACTTACCAGAGTACAGCAAGCGATATTTTGGACAGTAATTGGTGTGAACGTGTAAGAGAGAAATACGCCAGGAAACCGAAGGCAGGGTATGCGCATTGCTCATGTGCTTCCATGTGGTTCATTACGAGGAAAACAACGTGTTGCAGAGCCTGGAAACCCACTGCTCCGAATATGGTGCTTGTAATCAACAAAGTGGGAATGTAGAAATAAATAATGAGTGATATTTCCGTAATACTAATATTTAGCAGTAGGTGAATTGTAAAGTTTTATAAAAAAGTGTGAGAAAATACATTACAAAATGTTCAGTTCCCAAAATTCCTTTGAGGGCACTTATCTATAACAATAATATTTAAAATCATCAAAATTTTGATCCCCATCGTATGGACTATTTCAGGTACGGTGCTCAAAATACCTAAACAATTAAATAAATTTAAAGCTGTCAAAGATATTCCAATGAAAATTTGTATGCACATTATTAGCTGCATATATTGTCTGATGTGAATTTGAACAAAATGCGCTAATAGTTGTACTATTTAGAAATTTCACCTATCAAAGTGTATACAATAGTCCACACACCACGAAACGCCACTGGTAATTATGTTTCTCTGCTAACCACTCTTACAAACTCTTATTCCTATATCTTCTTCGTGTTAGTCGATATAAACATTTGTACAAATTATCTTATTGCTTGTTTCCTTGTAGGTACAAGGGGAATATGGGAATGCAGCAGGATTTGAGCGATAGTCAAATCTTTTAAAGCTTTGAGATTCTGCTATCTTTGCATACTTAAGACATAAAAAAATGAACAACGATGATCCATTTCACGAGTTATGTTTTCTGAAACTCACACACATAACAAGGAATATCTCCGAAATGGTTCACGTTACAAGAAAATTTATTCAGACATAAATTGTGTATTTTAGCAAGATCTACATATTTTGTATAGTATGATTTGGTCTATCTCTAACGGTTTACCAGTTATGCAAAAGTCGTCCAGAGTAAATACGACTACAGGGGCTATAGCCAGAAAATTCAAGAGATATGTTTCATTTGTCATCAAAATATCTTAAACATATGACATTTTAATCAAAATCATTAGAGCCATTTTCAAGAAAATCAAAATTTTCGAAAAATGTTCCATGTAAAGGGTAGTTTAGGGTGAGGCCATTTTCTTCAAAATCTTCGTGTCGCATTCTTGAAAGACATTAAACTTAAATACCAACTTTGGTTTTTAACCGACTTTTCGTTTTTGAGTTATGCTGTCCACAGACACACAGACAGATAAACACACATGGACCTTTTTCTAAAATTCTGTAATTAGTTTATTTACTGCTCTTTTACATAATAGCCGTGTAGGTATAGGACAGGAGTTGGCTATAATAGCTTAGTGGTTGTAGTAACCGTAGATCCGTGGTTCAAATCCCATTCATGACATTGAATTTTTCAGTCCCACTCCACCCTTTCCAAAATAAAATCTTTTTAACCCGTGACCATACACTATTTTAGACAGTGCAGATTGTGTGGGTGGTCAGTTTGAATATCTCGAAATAGCTCTAAGGATTTTTATTAAAATGCCATACGTATAAGAAATTTTTTTGGCAAAGAAATTTATATTTTGAATTTTCTGGCTATAGCTTACGTAGTCTGTTAATCTTGATGACTTTTACATAAATTGTAAACCATATGAGATAGAACAAGTCTTACTATACAAAAAAATGTGGATCTGGCTAAAACACACAATTTATCTACAAATAAATTTTTTTGTAGACTGAAGCATTTCGGAGATGTTATCTCAATTAACATGAAGAAGATAGAAGAATGGTTAGTACAAGAGTAGAGAAAGTCATGTGAGTGCAACACATCAGATTCCCCCTCCCCCCTTTTGGTTCTGTTTGATTACGAGGGTTGGTTCATTGGGATCTTTGTGTTAATTAAAGAGGTTTATACATTTCTGGAGTACGAAGATGCATTTAATTAAGTTTGTGTCAAGTTATTAGGAGCAAATGGAAGTAACCCTTTTTGATATATCGTGAGGGAAATATTTGTCCCCTTAGGAAACCACAGAAGTGTCGCAAGTAGCCCAAGCCATGCTAGACAGCTGAAAGAGCTTGGGCGCTTTTATCAAGCGAAGAGCTGGCTGGATGCATTCAGTGGAGCTAGCTCTCCTATCAGCGCCTGTTTTCCATAGAGAGTCTGCTGGTCTGGTCTGGTCTAGTCGAGTCGCATTCATCGCCCGGACGGACGGACGGACGGACGGACGACTTTGTTGAGAAAGGGATGGGAAGGGAAGCGAAAAACCTGCTCTGGCTTCCACGATCAGATTAAAGTCTTTCAAAAACCTGCTCGGAACTTCTAATCAGGCGGGCAGCGAGTGGCGTTACGCTACCCTCGTCGACAAAACTCCCCTCAGATCAATATGGCTTAGAGCGAATGAAAAAAATAAAAAACAGCACAAGAGGAGGGAACCAGTGGCGTGTCTTGTGTGGAACGTGCTGTCTTAAGTCAAAGGATCAGCTCCCTGTACTTGTTAACGGATCTTGACACCTTCACAGGAGAGGGGGGTTTGCAAAAAGGATACATTGTATATGGGCAACAATGCTAAACGTTCATATCAGAGCGACACTGAACATTTTTAGAAAGACAAACAAGGATCTGATTGTTTTTATACTAACCATTCTTACAAACTCTTATTCCTATTTCTTATTCGAGTTAGTTGAGATAAACATTTGTAAAAATTATCTTATTGCTTATTTCCTTGTAGGTGCAAGGAGAATATTGGAATACAGTAGGCTTTGTGCGATAGTCAAATGTTTTAAAACATTGAGATGCCGTTCACTTTGCACGCTTAACATATAAAAAAATGAACAACGATGATCCATTTCACGAAAGTTTTAAGTTTCACGAAACTCACACACATAATCAGAAATATCTCCGAAAGGAATCACCCTACAAGAAAATTTATTCGGACATTAATTGTGTGTTTTAGCAAGACCTACATTTTTTGTATAGTAAGATTTTGTCTATCTCTTACGGTTTACCAGTTATGCAAAATTCATTAAGAGTAAATAGGACTTCATGGGCTACTGCCAGAAAATTCAAGATATACATTTCATTTGTTATAAAAATATCTCAAACATATGGCATTTTAATAAAAATTATTATAGCCATTTTCAAGAAAATCGAAATTTTCAAAGAATTTTCTATGTAAAGTCTGGTGTAACGTGGAGGACTTTCCTTCAAAATCTTCGTGTCGAATCCTTGAAATACATTAAACTTAAATACCAACTTTGGTTTTTAACCGACTTTTAGTTTTTGGGTTATGCTGTCCACAGACAGGCACACACATATCTGGACCTCTTTCTAAAAATGCTTTTTTTGGGGGTTCAGGGAGTCTCAAAACATATATTTCCGGTGAAATCTCGACATCGAATTTCTAGGTGGAATACAATCTGGTCACGATTTTCAGTATGACCACCGTACATTATTTTACATTTATGCAAGTCTTTGTAAGACACTATATCAGTCTTGAAGTTATTTTTATGTTTCTTTGTTGTAGAGCTGTTCCTGGAAATAATTCTGGGGCCAATGTGCGTTAACCTCAATAAATCCATTTATTTTCTCTCCCTTTCCAACTATTCGTTTTAATTCGCTCCATGTTTGTGGTTGAATACAAAATATATAAAGCGCGCGCGCGCGCACACACACACACGGACCTTTTTATAAAACTGCTTTTTTGGATTCAACGGGCCTCAAAACAAATATATATTTCCGGTGAAATTTGGACATCGAATTTTTGTGTCGATTACAATACTTACCCTAGTTAGTATACTTAGAAATTAAGTGAAAATTCGGCCATGAAAAATGACAAATTGTGCAGATAAAACCCGCTGTTTATCATCTAGCTGCCAATTAAACTTTCTGTTAGATTTAATCCGCACTCGGCCTTTGTTCAATTATTGATTCCATTTCCACAACTGCCGTCCGCAACAGCATAAATGTTTATTTATTCCAAAACTTATGTTTTTTATTTCTTTCTCGGTATTCTGGGTTAATTACCAGAGGAACAAGAGCTTGTTTCACCGTTCAGTTAGAAACTTGCTTGTAATATGCCTCAGGTCTGTTTGAGATAAAAGAGGTATTATTCCTATTTCTCCGTAATCAATAGAGAAGTTGGCAAAGTGCTTATAATACCGGCTTTAGCACAAGGCAATGATAAAAGAGAAGTATTTTCCATTTCCTTCTACATTCACATATTGCACCGTTCACACACACACCTATACATGCCCACGCACAAATCTCTTTCTGGAATTTTTACTTTCTCTCTCTACTGCATGGAGGAAGTATTCTATTGTATTCGACCCAACACCTGGTCCTTGAAAGGAGAAGAAGAAGAAATAAAAATATGGTGCAAATTGGATAAAAATAAAGAATTTCCAAAAGTCACTATGATCCCCCCTCAAGATTCACTGTATTCTTTCTCATCACTATTATGACTTTGTTTATTGTCTTTGCAATAGCGGTCTTTGTGAGCTAATTCCCAGGAATCTTCTCTAGATGTAGTGGATGTTTACTTGAGCTGTGCTTGTGTTTCCCTTCACTTGATGATGGGACTCGATTCTTCCTCTATCTCCATCTCTGTGGTTTTTAGCTCCCCACATTCCGGATTTTCCTGATTCAGGGCTTTCCCACTCTTTATTTTTTATCTAGTGGTTTCATTGAGCTCCCACTGGCATAGGGGAATACAATGTCCACAACCATGGATCCCCCTACATGGGTGAAAGGCTGTAGAGTTTTTTCAGGTTCCCTACAGAGGTCGTTAGCGACACCATACGTATCACCCTGTTGCCATACGACAATGGGGCGATGGTCCCGGTCTTGTTCAGGACGAATACTTGGAGATTAAACTATGTCAAACTGTGTTACCTGATGATTATTCTTTCACATTAGTGTCTGTATTGTTAGCGAAAATGACAGCGATGTCTCCAGAGTGCGATAATATAAAAAGAATTGGTAAAGCCCGACTGCGCGCGGCGGTCAGTTTTGAGATAGATCAACTGCGCGCGACGGTATTCCCTAGATTTCCTTCCCTTTTTTCTAGAGACTTAGGACTCTCCATAAACACTGACTTATTTGCCATTCATATCAACTCTTTCACTGGCAACTTCTTTGCAAATCAACTTTAATGGTCTTTCAGTAACAGCTTCATAACTTTCATAACCTGCAGAGAAGCGCTGAATCCATTGCTCTATGAAAACACACACAATGAGTACATCATTTTATAAACAGCATGCCATCTTATACATTCGGAACATTCGACAGTCGTTAAAAATGTTCACAACCCTATAAACCTATGAACTATAACCACAACTATTCTTGAAAAAAATAACTACTTATTTACTAGTTGTGCCACACTTCTGTTACTCGCAAAGCATTTCACGTATTTGTAGTATAGATGTTCGCGCGCTGTTGGCTTGTTTACCCTTGACAAGCTCGCGCGCAGTAGGCCTGTTTACCCTTGACAAGCTCGCGCGCAGTAGGCCTGTTTACCCTTCACAAGCTCGCGCGCTGTTTCCTGTTTACCCTTGACAAGTTCGCGCGCTGTTTGCCTGTTTACCCTTCACAAGCTCGCGCGCTGTTTCCTGTTTACCCTTGACAAGCTCGCGCGCTGTTTGCCTGTTTACCCTTGACAAGTTCGCGCGCTGCTTGCCTGTTTACCCTTGACAAGTTCGCGCACTGTTGGCCTGTTTACCCTTCACAAGTTCGCGCGCTGTTGGCCTGTTTACCCTTGACAAGCTCGCGCGCTGTTTGCCTTTTACCCTTCACAAGCTCGCGCGCTGTTTGCCTGTTTACCCTTGACAAGCTCGCGCGCTGTTGGCCTGTTTACCCTTGACAAGCTCGCGCGCTGTTTGCCTGTTTACCCTTCACAAGCTCGCGCGCTGTTTGCCTGTTTACCCTTGACAAGCTCGCACGCTGTTTGCCTGTTTACCCTTGACAAGCTCGCGCGCTGTTGGCCTGTTTACCCTTGACAAGTTCGCGCGCAGTAGCCCTGTTTACCCTTGACAAGCTCGCGCGCTGTTGGCCTGTTTACCCTTGACAAGCTCGCGCGCTGTTTGCCTGTTTACCCTTCACAAGCTCGCGCGCTGTTTGCCTGTTTACCCTTCACAAGCTCGCGCGCTGTTGGCCTGTTTACCCTTCACAAGTTCGCGCGCTGTTGGCCTGTTTACCCTTGACAAGCTCGCGCGCTGTTGGCCTGTTTACCCTTCACAAGTTCGCGCGCTGTTGGCCTGTTTACCCTTCACAAGCTCGCGCGCTGTTGGCCTGTTTACCCTTCACAAGTTCGCGCGCTGTTTGCCTGTTTACCCTTCACAAGTTCGCGCGCTGTTGGCCTGTTTACCCTTCACAAGCTCGCGCGCTGTTTGCCTGTTTACCCTTCACAAGTTCGCGCGCTGTTGGCCTGTTTACCCTTGACAAGCTCGCGCGCTGTTTGCCTGTTTACCCTTGACAAGCTCGCGCGCTGTTTGCCTGTTTACCCTTCACAAGCTCGCGCGCTGTTTGCCTGTTTACCCTTCACAAGCTCGCGCGCTGTTGGCCTGTTTACCCTTCACAAGTTCGCGCGCTGTTGGCCTGTTTACCCTTGACAAGCTCGCGCGCTGTTGGCCTGTTTACCCTTGACAAGCTCGCGCGCTGTTTGCCTGTTTACCCTTGACAAGCTCGCGCGCTGTTTGCCTGTTTACCCTTCACAAGCTCGCGCGCTGTTTGCCTGTTTACCCTTGACAAGCTCGCGCGCTGTTTGCCTGTTTACCCTTCACAAGCTCGCGCGCTGTTGGCCTGTTTACCCTTGACAAGCTCGCGCGCTGTTTGCCTGTTTACCCTTGACAAGCTCGCGCGCTGTTTGCCTGTTTACCCTTGACAAGCTCGCGCGCTGTTTGCCTGTTTACCCTTGACAAGCTCGCGCGCTGTTTGCCTGTTTACCCTTGACAAGCTCGCGCGCTGTTTGCCTGTTTACCCTTGACAAGCTCGCGCGCTGTTTGCCTGTTTACCCTTCACAAGCTCGCGCGCTGTTGGCCTGTTTACCCTTGACAAGCTCGCGCGCTGTTTTTCTGTTTACCCTTGACAAGCTCGCGCGCTGTTTGCCTGTTTACCCTTCACAAGTTCGCGCGCTGTTGGCCTGTTTACCCTTCACAAGTTCGCGCGCTGTTGGCCTGTTTACCCTTCACAAGTTCGCACGCTGTTTGCCTGTTTACCCTTCACAAGTTCGCGCACTGTTGGCCTGTTTACCCTTCACAAGTTCGCACGCTGTTTGCCTGTTTACCCTTCACAAGCTCGCACGCTGTAGCCCTGTTTACCCTTGACAAGCTCACACGCAGTAGCCCTGTTTACCCTTGACAAGCTCACACGCAGTAGCCCTGTTTACCCTTGACAAGCTCGCGCGCAGTAGCCCTGTTTACCCTTGACAAGCTCACACGCAGTAGCCCTGTTTACCCTTGACAAGCTCACACGCAGTAGCCCTGTTTACCCTTGACAAGCTCACACGCAGTAGCCCTGTTTACCCTTGACAAGCTCGCGCGCAGTAGCCCTGTTTACCCTTGACAAGTTCGCGCGCAGTAGCCCTGTTTACCCTTGACAAGCTCGCGCGCTGTTGGCCTGTTTACCCTTCACAAGCTCGCGCGCTGTTTGCCTGTTTACCCTTCACAAGCTCGCGCGCTGTTTGCCTGTTTACCCTTGACAAGCTCGCACGCTGTTTGCCTGTTTACCCTTCACAAGCTCGCACGCTGTTTGCCTGTTTACCCTTCACAAGCTCGCGCGCTGTTTGCCTGTTTACCCTTGACAAGCTCGCGCGCTGTTTGCCTGTTTACCCTTCACAAGCTCGCGCGCTGTTTGCCTGTTTACCCTTCACAAGCTCGCGCGCTGTTTGCCTGTTTACCCTTCACAAGCTCGCACGCTGTTTGCCTGTTTACCCTTCACAAGCTCGCACGCTGTTTGCCTGTTTACCCTTCACAAGCTCGCACGCTGTTTGCCTGTTTACCCTTCACAAGTTCGCGCGCTGTTTGCCTGTTTACCCTTGACAAGCTCGCACGCTGTTTGCCTGTTTACCCTTCACAAGCTCGCGCGCTGTTTGCCTGTTTACCCTTGACAAGCTCGCACGCTGTTTGCCTGTTTACCCTTCACAAGCTCGCACGCTGTTTGCCTGTTTACCCTTCACAAGCTCGCGCGCTGTTTGCCTGTTTACCCTTGACAATTTCGCGCGCTGTTTGCCTGTTTACCCTTCACAAGCTCGCGCGCTGTTTGCCTGTTTACCCTTGACAATTTCGCGCGCTGTTTGCCTGTTTACCCTTGACAATTTCGCGCGCTGTTTGCCTGTTTACCCTTCACAAGCTCGCACGCTGTTTGCCTGTTTACCCTTGACAATTTCGCGCGCTGTTTGCCTGTTTACCCTTCACAAGCTCGCACGCTGTTTGCCTGTTTACCCTTGACAATTTCGCGCGCTGTTTGCCTGTTTACCCTTCACAAGCTCGCGCGCTGTTTGCCTGTTTACCCTTGACAAGCTCGCACGCTGTTTGCCTGTTTACCCTTGACAATTTCGCGCGCTGTTTGCCTGTTTACCCTTCACAAGCTCGCGCGCTGTTTGCCTGTTTACCCTTGACAAGTTCGTGTGCAGCAGGCCTGTTTACAATTCAATACCTCGCGCGCAGATAGGTAAAAGTTGACCCTTTTCGCGCGCAGTCGGTACCCACTCGGTACCCCATACAAGGTACATCCAGTTTCTATCGCTCATAACCTTAACCTTTCCACAGTGCACTTGGGAGCAGTTACCAAAAATTGTCAAAGTTTCATCCCCTAACGGTATGTTTGTAAATGAATGGTAATTACTTTGAAAAGCTTGGGTCTTTGGCAATGTTTGGCGCTTTCCGTGGTGTAGGTACGAATGTGTGCTTATGTAAGATGATAAAAAGGGAAATAAGAAGACGGTTTTAGGGGAAACTTGAGGTAAATAAATAAACAGGGACTGCGATGTTGAGTGTATAGCATGCTCCTCCTCATTCTCCGTTAATTCAATAACATCCCCTTCTCTGCGTATCTGCATCTCCCAGGAACACTCCCTCCCTTACTCTCTCCCTCGCGAAGTAGAAGAGGGATTTGTGATAATCAGATTTGACTCCAAGTCTTCCTACCTCGCTCGCATTTGCGAGATTGAATGCCCGCCCATAGCCCAAGGCAGGGGTGTAACCGGGTTCAATAGGTAGTCATTTCCTTGCAGATGGCTGGCGCACGCGATGGATGCCCCGCAGCCCTTTTATCAAACAAATATGTGTTATCATTCTTTTTTCTCAACTTCTTATTTTCAAATACGTAATAAGCAGTTTGTTTGAAACGCACTAATAACTGAGAACCCTAATTTGGGAAGAAATCGGTTGTGCCTTAGGCTTAAGGTTCTCTTATTTTCTGAACTACATAGATATTCTCATGCCGAAAGCGAGGGCTGGCAGACAAACTGCAGGAAATAAAATCACATTTTAACTGCCTAAAAAACCATAAAAAAACAGACAAAATTCCGAAGGCGTGCAGAGAGTAAATGAAGGAGGGTCCTAAATATGTATTGAGGCTTGGAAAAATGGCCATCCCTGGGGAAAGCATTGTTGCTTGTCAGAATAGCTGACTCACTGAGGCCCCTGAATCCCCCCAAAAAAGTATTTTTAGAAGAATGTCCGTGTGTGTGTCTGGTGTCTGGACAGCATAACTAAAAAACAAAAAGTTGCTTGAAGACCAAAGCTGGTATTTAAGTTTAATGTCTTTCAAGGATGCGACACGAAAATTTTGAAGAAAATTGCTCCACCCTAAACTACCCTTTACATGGAAACTTTTTCGAACATTTTTATTTTCTTGAAAATGCCTCTAACGATTTTGATTAATATGCCATATGTATGAGATATTTTTATGACTAGGGCTGGGAAGTTCATGCATTTGCATGTTTTTTCATAGGGGTTAAAAATGTATGCTTTTACATTATGTGCACGAATTACGGAATTTTCAGTTATTTGGACATGATTTTATGGTACATATAACTGCATATTTTCTTGATTTTTGACAAATGGATATTATTTCAATACTATAGCCCCTATATTGCATATTTTAATGATTTTTATGGCTTTATATTACTTTTTTCTATCTGGATAATATTTTTCATATTGGCAGTTCTGCACATGGTGATGCAATTCACGAAGATTTCAATATTATTGCCCCTATATTGCATATTTTAATGATTTTTATGCTTTTTTTTATTTTTTTCATCTGTATAATATTTTTCATATTGGTAGCATTTCTGAGACAATGGTTCTTTCCCATTCGTAGATAGATTTGTGTCCAGTACGAAGATAATTTTTGTTAAATCTCCTAAAAGAGCTCAGTTGTTATCTGCCCATTTTTCTTTCTTAGCAATTTTTCTTTCTTCCATAACGGCATCGAAAGCTGTAGGATCTCCTTTGCATGAATCACTTACTGTCTTTGAAAAAACAATATGTGATCTAAGTTCGGTTCCTGGTAGCATAGGACAAAAAGTGAAAGAGAAAGTGAATTATGTAATTTCAAAAAATTCTGATTATAAACAGATGTGCGATATTCGAGACATCCTCAAAAGAAAACCATCTGTCACACCAAGAGACTTGACTCTCTCTGTGAAGCAATTAACATAATTTAAATATGCCCCGATAGCATCTTGTGATGTGGAGAGAAGCTTTTCACGTTACAAAGGTGTTTTGCGAGACAACAGACGATGTTTTACAGTTGAAAATTTGTGCAAAGTGTTGGTTGTGAACTGCAATTTAGCAGTTAATACTAACAGCCGGACCACTTCTGCTTCAACCTCTAAGGAATAAGGTAACTTTATTTATTATTTACACTAACTCGTCTACTGCAAAGCGATACGAACTGTTGAAATTAAATAGTGCATATTTCGTGGCATATTTTCTAGTTTTTAAGAGCATGTTTGCATGCACATTTGCAGCTTGAAAGGATTTGACTATCGCTCAAAGACTATTGTATTCTCATATTCCCCTTGCACCTACAAGAAGATAATAAGATAATTTGTACAAATGTTTATCTCAACTAACACGAAGAAGATATAGGAATAAGAGTTTGTAAGAATGGTTAGTACAAGAGTAGAGAAAGTCATGTGTGTCTTAGATGAAACGCAGTCACTTGAGCGTTTGAGGGGGGGGGGGGGCTTTTGGGGACTATTCTCCATTACGTGCTACTGTGCTGTACTGGTTTGTAGAATTAATGAGGGAGCGGCAATCTCTTAAAGATGAAGAGAATAGTGGCAGACCAGCAACAGTAGTGATTGCCAAAAACATTACAGTTGTGCAAACAATGATTAGGGAAGATCCAAGACTAAGCTACAAGGGCATTGGCCTGGCATTATGGATTAGTTCGCCGAGTGTTCCAACCATCCTTCATGACAATGCACCAGCTCACATCGGTAATGTGACAAGGTCGGAAAGCCTTCAAGGAACGCTGAAAAGCTTATATTGAATGCATTTAATAGGTTTTCGGTGAAGTATACTACCGTGGCTATAAAGATCTGGTAAAGCGTGATAATGGACAATGTCTCTTACCATCCAGTAAGAATGGGGCGCGTTCCGAACAATGCATGGAAAAACCCTGAATATTAGCTGAGATCTAAGAATCCTTACAATGTAATTACTGTAATAACAATGGCTATCATATGTTCAATAATGCAATGGTTTATATAACAACAAAAAGTCAGGTTATGTGAACGAGGTAAATTGGGTAGTGGTAACATTAATATTGTTGTTTATATGGGTATGTGAAGATATGTTAAACACATAAATAAAAGGGTCGCTTTGTAACGATCTGGAAAGCCGATTTTCGCACGAACTATACCAGAGGTGCGACGCGGAGGAATAGACTATTTTATTCTAACAGCAAATAGGTTCTAGGTAAATACTAACCATAAATGGAACATGAAGTAGATATTTGAGTCAAATTATAATCAACTAGATTATTACTGATAGCGAAAAGAGAAAAACTGGATGATCACAGTGTAGAGGCAGGCTTGCTGGATGAACTGCACTGCATATTCAAACAAAACGAACTGAAATTCTGCGAGAACGTAGGAAAGCCTACGTCAGAAAGGTGCGAAAGCAGTACTCGGGCAAAATCGATTACCTTTAAAAACAAAAGCCTAAAGAAGAAGCGGGGTTCTCTACACCGACGTGTCACTCCCTGCAGTGCTGTATATTAAATTATCTCTAAAACGTGTAATATTTCTCACCGCAATTTCTCTTTTGCACTTCCGCAAGCAACACAAAGGGATAGGGGAACCAAGAGAATGGTGGCTTTTGATTATATGTACTTGTTTATATATCTACCCCCCCCCCCCCCCCCCCGACTTGAATGCTGCGGAGTGCTAACTTGGAGAAACACCACCCGGGGGGAAGAGACTATCGATTACAAATCGAGCATTGTTATGCAAGCTGGCTCTAATCTCTCCCATACTGCTCATTTGCCGGGGGCGAGCGAACGCGCAGGGTTGACATGGAAGAATAGGGTAAACCTCCCCGTCTCTTCTTTCAAAAGATTCGTCCCCTCGCTCTTTGTGTCGTGGTTTGCTTTCGTGTACCTGGCAGATTAGTTGAATTTCCTCAAGGGCTTTCAAAATAATACGGCATTTCGCGCTTGATTATCATATAAAACGCTTTGTACATGTTCCTTCACGTAATCAAATCTTCTTCAAATGTGGTTTACTAAATAAACACGGCATCAGTTTTACATATTTATACAACAAAGCTTTCGCGAGATGAATAAAATATAAATATAAATGTATTTTGACTTTGTATTACAATTACCTATATTCATGAAAGCAGATTAAAAAACAAAATAAAAACGTTTTTCGTGTTTTCATTTTAAAGTGTGAGGTTATTACTTTCTCTACTGGTAAGTAGGGGAAGTTTTGTATCCCACCCAAAAATTCAATGTCGAGATTTCACCGGAAATATATGTTTTGAGGCCCCCTGAATAAAAAAAAAGCATTTTTTAGAACAAGGTCCGTGTGTTTGTGTGTGTCTGTGGACAGCATAACTCAAAAACGAAAAGTCGGTTAAAAACCAAAGTTGGTATTTAAGTTTAATGTCTTTCAAGGATGTCACACGAAGATTTTGAACAAAATAGCCCCACCCTAAACTACCCTTTACATGGAACATTTTTCGAAAATTTTGATTTTCTTGAAAATGGCTCTAACGATTTTGATTAAAATGTCATATGTTTGAGATTATTTGATTGCAAATGAAATGTATATCTTGAATTTTCTCGCTATAGCCCCTGTAGTCATATTTACTCTGGACGACTTTTGCATAACTGATAAATAGTTAGAGATAGACCAAATTATACTATACAAAAAATGTAGATCTTGCTAAAATACACAATTTATGTCTCAATAAATTTTCTTGTAGGGTGAATCATTTCGGAGATATTCCTTGTTATGTGTGTGAGTTTCGGAAAACTTTGAACTTTCGTGAAATGGGTCATCGTTGCTCATTTTTTATATGTTACGTGTGCAAAGGCAACAGAATCCTAAAGCTTTAAAACATTTGACTATCGTACAAAGCCTACTGTATTTTAATATTCCCCTTGTACCTACAAGGACATAAGCAATAAGATAATTTGTATAAATGTTTATCTCAATTAACACGAAGAAGATATAGGAATAAGAGTTTGTAAGAATGGTTAGTACAAGAGTAGAGAAAGTCATGTGAGTGCAACATATCAGATTTTTTTTTAAATTGATGGTGTTATACATTACATAGGATATGATAAGGTATAACTCAAGAACTAAGACATATCAAACTGCAATTTGAAACCATATAATGTTTAAGATACGATTGAAAATAAATGTTGAGCTAAACTTTAGAAAATCACATTTTTGTGTTATGTATTCCCCGAAGCAGAATGTCTATGACGTCATCAGTATACGCTGGAAGTGTTTCTCGTCCAAGAATCCGTCACGAATTGGCTAATGCATCCTGAACCTGATTTAGGGATTAAGTGAGCGGTGTTTTACTGAGAGGGGAACGTTTGGGCAAATAGGGGCAGGAGATAAGTAACTCTTTCCTTTTTGTCATTACCCAAAAATCCGAACCATAAAGCAGCATCGATATTCGATACTTTGTAGATGTTAATAATTGTTCCCTTTCTAGTAGTTTTAGGGATCTATTAATAATGCTCTATACTAACTGAATTTATAGATTTTGTTTTGAATATCATATAGAAAATATTGCAGCCGAGGTAATTAAAACAATATTCTCTATTTTTGTCCTACCAAGAAATATTTTTGCTCTTTGCTCCTCTAAATGCTATAAAACCTTTGTTTTGCTAACTCAAATATCTAACATAAAAAGTTTTTCTTCTTTTATTTAATTGGAACAATGCCCTCTGGTGTCAGTTTGTGAACTAGATTTTAAATGTTGGTAGAAGTGGTTACGCTTGTCTTATTTCTTTTGTTTATTGTTGTTGTTATATTCTTTCCTTTCACTGATGCGACATCTAGTAAAGTTTTATTCTCAAGATATAAAGTTTTTATTGCTGATATTAGATATGAGAAATCTTTTCCTTCATTGTAATAATAATTTATGAGTATTATTAATAATCTACAAAATCATGTATGTTGCTATCAACATACTATACATAAAAAAGAAGAAACTTTTTGACACAAAACTTCTACCAACTGTTTTTAACAGAAAATTATTTGGGCATCGTGTACTATGCTGGTCCAACTTTACTCTCACCTGTACGACATGTCTAATAAGATGTTAGTTATCTTAAAACTGCTTAATAAACACACTCCCAACCTAACCTAACCGAAACTAACATAATCTAACCTGAGATCTAACTCCTCTTATGAATACAGTTGTAAAAACAAGTTTGCTTTCTTAAAACTGCTTATATACTAAACTAACCTAACCTAACCTCGGATCTAACTTGTTTTATGCATATATAGTAAAAGAACCATCGTTTTGTTGAAACTGCTTATATACACCTGATCTAACCTAACTTAACAAACTAAACGAACCTAATCTAACCTCGAATCTAACTCGTTTTGAGAATATAGTAGTAAAATACCATCGTTTTGTTGAAACTGCTTATATACACCTGATCTAACCTAACTTAACAAACTAAACTAACCTAATCTAACCTCGAATCTAACTCGTTTTGAGAATATAGTAGTAAAATACCATTGTTTTCTTGAAACTGCTTATATATACCTCATCTAACCTAACTTAACAAACTAAACTAACCTAATCTAACCTCGAATCTAACTCGTTTTGAGAATATAGTAGTAAAATACCATTGTTTTCTTGAAACTGCTTATATAAACGTCATCTAACCTAATCTAACAAACTAAACTAACCTAATCTAACCTCGGACTTAACTCGTCTTCTGAACATAGTAGTAAAACATCATAGTTTTCTTAAAACTTCACCTAACCTAATCTAACCTAAATTAACTGCTGTAAGCTCCATGGAAGAACATATACCATAATTACCTGAACTCTCTAAAGACTTAAGAAGGTATTCTGTCCCCATTTGTGTTCTTATAGTGAGTGTTTGAAGCATTTTAGGATGTGCCAATTTGGGCCAGGAATTGCAATGATTTATTTCCGTGTAACAGTTATTAATGTTACAAGTCAACAACGTTGGTATTAGCCAATGAAGGGCAAGCTTTGAGCAATGGAGACATAGTAAAGCGCGAATCCTGGATCAGGTCTAGTTCTGGCTTCATGTAAATGCCATTCCCACTCAGGTCTCCTATTCTGTTCACATTTCCAGATTTTTAGCATTCAGGACATGCTCGCATGAAGAGATGAGGGGATTTGGAATCACGCGTCGTCATACTAGCGGGAGAGAGAGAGAGAGAGGGAGAGAGGGAGGGGGGGGGGGAAGAAAAGGGCGATTTGACGTCGACGAACAAACAGGAAGAGGGAAGGGAACATCATGGCACTCTTCTCTCTTTTTCAGCAAGTGGGGAATAAAAAATATAAAATGAGAAGTGTGGTAATGGTTTCGAAATGAATTCATTTATTCCGAGTGAACATGGGTTTGAGTGGATGAAACGGGAAGCTTGTGCGTGTCTCTCTCTCTCACATATCAACGTTAAGCCCTCAAGCACAAGAATGGCAGCTTTAATAAACGAGGACACTGTTATTATTTGGGGTTTAAAAATGACTGATTCAGCGCATCTCTCTGTAACTAGATCCCATGTGTAATGTGAGTGATTCCCTGTTTCACAACTCACATGGAAAATTCACGTCTGTCCACCAGAAGAAGGCGAGCAGCAGCAATGTGCTATCACGTGGTGCACGTATGAGAGTTGCCAACATTAGCCAAAAGTAGTGAAATCTTATGTTAAAGTCACTAGAAAGTCGCTAAATGAAAATAAACACTATAATAATTAATTAAAAGATGTTTGTATAACATTTAATATTTTTAAAAGAAAAATAGATTTACATAATCAGAAGAAAGGTTAATATTCCAGTTGATCCTCAAGCTAGTGTCAGCCAAAAGTCGCTAAATCTTAAAGTTACTAGAAACTCGCTAAATCAAAATAAATACTATAATTAATTAAAATATATTTGAGTAATATTTAATAGTTTAAAAGAAAAATTCATTCGTATAATCAGAAACAGCTCATCTTTCAAGCTAATGTTAGCCGAAGAGTCGCTAAATCAAAATAAATATTATAATTCACTAAAATATATTTGTATACTATGTAATAGCTTTAAAAGAAAAAATATTTGTATAATTGTATAATTAGAAGAAATAGGCTCATGTTTCGAACCTTCACGAACGAAATCCATTCCAAAGATAGCACAACAGGTGGAAATTTCAGTCTTTTGAAAATATTATGGTTTCTTTCATCAGTGAATGAAGGTTTAATTGCTCCACAGCTTCTGTTCTTTTCCAACGAGGCGTGGTCCCACCTAAATGGTCGTGTCAACAGTCGGTACTGGGCCTCTGAAAATCCACATCGCGTTCAAGGGATCCCTCATTATAAACGGAGAATTGGAGTTTGGTGTGATGGACGCATATTCAGTCCAATATTCTACGAGCACAGAGGTACGGAAATGACAAGAGAAATCATATGGATGGTTCCAACAAGATTCTGCTACTGCCCATACAACAGAGAAATCCATGAATAAAATTACAGGAATCCAAAAGTATTTCTTCCTGTGGAAAACATGTATTTTGGTGCCAAGTTCAAATATATCTGACAAAATCATCCCTGCCCAACAAATATGAACAAGTTTTCAAATTACTCTCTGTTGATTTTTACGTTGACTCAGTTCGCGACATACAAAGAATTTTGGAGCGAATATTATTTATTATTATTGTTGTCATAAATATGTATACACTAAGCAAAATTGCTCGTTAAAAAGCTACTGTTTTCTACTGCTTTTTTCTTTCTCTACTGGTAAGTAGGGGAAGTATTGTATTCCACCCAAAAATTCGATGTCGAGATTTCACCGGAAATATATGTTTTGAGGCCCCCTGAATCCAAAAAAGCGTTTTTAGAAAAAGGTCCATGTGTGTGTCTGTGTATGTGTGTCTGTCAGTCTGTGGACAGCATAGCTCAAAAACGAAAAGTCGGTTAAAAGCCAAACTTGGTATTTAAGTTTAATGTCTTTCAAGGATGAGACACGAAGATTTTTAAGAAAATAGCCCCATCCTAAACTACCCTTTACATGGAACATTTTTCGAAAATTTTAATTTTCTTGAAAATGGCTCTAACGATTTTGATTAAAATGTCATATGTTTGAGATATTTTTATGACAAATGAAATGTATATCTTGAATTTTCTGGCTATAGCCCCTGTAGTCGTATTTACTCTGGACGACTTTTGCATAACTGGTAAACCGTTAGAGATCGACCAAATTATACTATACAAAAAATGTAGATCTTGCTAAAATACACAATTTATGTCTTTATAAATTTTCTTGTAGGGTGAACCATTTTGGAGATATTCCTTGTTGTGTGTGTGAGTTTCGGAAAACTTAGAACTTTAGCGAAATGCAACAACGTTGTTCATTTTTTTATGTGTTAATCGTGCAAAGAGAACGGAATCTCAAAAGTCAAAAAGATTTGACTGTCGCACAAAGCCTTCTCTATTCTAATATTCCCCTTGTACCTACAAGGCAATAAGCAGTAAGATAATTTGTACGAATGTTTATCTTAACTAACATGAAGAAGATATAGGAATAAGCGTTTGTAAGAATGGTTAGTACTTTTTACTTCGGCTGAGATGGCAACACTGCGCGCAATGGCGGAATCAGAAGTTTTCATGTAATTGACAGAGGAAGATGGCGGTGAAGTGCGCGTACTTGATAACCATCCTGTATAAGTAGAGCATAAATACAAGAGTGAAAAAAGCAAAAAGAAAACAACAGAGAAGAGCTTCATAATAAACTAATAGAGGAGAGAAGAGAGGCAGGCAGGCAGGATATTCCACTACAAAGTTTTATTGAGCATTTCCAGAGTCTAACGGCAGCAATATTTGAACTTGTTTACTCGATATAACAAGAGTAGCATAAAAATGGTGGAATATCAGAGTAGTAAGCTGCAGTATTTTACGAGGCATGCTTGCTATTAGAAGCTGTTTTCTTGTTCCTCAGAAGCGAGCGCCATAAACGCCAGTCGTAACACACACAGCGACCCAGCGCTTTCTTCTTCTGCATTTCCAAGTATTCGCTCCATTCTGCAGTTTTCTGCGAAGCATTTGCTCTCTGCTAGTTCCTTTTTTTTGGCTGTCGCTCGTAACATGATGTGGGTGTCAGCAGCGGAATAGAAATGTAATTCATGAATCGTAAAATTAAATGCAAGAGAGATTACTATGCGACGCAGAAAGTGATGACATCACACACAATACAGCACCCAGGTATCTACTGCAAACCTGCTGAGTCCTTTTTATTAACTTGAGCACGGAACTTTTTATTTTACTGAAACGAGTACACGCAGTGAATGGAATCAATAAAACGATCCCAAACTGCAAAGTTTCACATGGAGTGGTGAGCAGTCTTCTTAGAACATTTTTAAACAGTTATCATCTAGTCATTCTTTTGTTTAGTCAATGTCGCCAACTATTCCATAAGTTTGGGCAATCATTTGCGCCGGTTTTTAAAATAAAACTGTTGCTGTAGCCCCACGTTGGGCGCCATTTGCGGCGGTTTTACAATGCTGGCACTTCTAATTTAGAGATTTTTTTTTCCATTGTACTAACATTTTTCACTTATACCTAGCAACTGTACATGGGTACCCAAATAACAAATGAACTTTTAAATTTGTAAGATTTAAATACGTGTAATTCTTGGATTTCGTTTTCCTCAGTTGGCAGTGCTGAGTAAGTCAAACTACATTAATCGAAATTAATACTTTTAGTTCATTTGTTTAGAGAACTGAATATTTACTGGTCAAATCTTTGCGATATAGTATTTGAATTCATAATACAGATAAATATAATTCGAAAGTCTGAGTTTCCCTGATAACTAATATCGGTTAGGTCTGACGATGATTAAATATAATAATAGTAATAATAACAATAATAAAAACAATAAATACTAGAATGTGTAGCACTCACACGACTTTCTCTACTCACTCTTATACAAAATATTGCTATACTTGTCACAACATTTCAAAAAGGTTCAAACGATTTACCACTTCTTTGTAACCCAATCTATCAGCAAGCCACGTGTCATGCCAGTTCTTTGTTAGAAGTTGACGGTCTATGTTGCATTAGATGGGACCTGCAGTGCGGAAAGAATAACTTTTATCACTTCCTTCAAGGGATACGTTACTTCAATCTTTTCTCAATTTTGCAGCGCCTATATATACGTTTATTCTTCTATCTACATGTTAATTGAGATAATCTTTTATAGAAATTATTTTCTTATATATTTCCTTGTAGGTAAAATCGGAATAGGAGAATATAGTTGGCTTAGGCGGTAGTCAAATATTCTTTGCACCGCCAAGACATAATTAGAAAAAAAATCTGATGTATTGCACTCACATGACTTTCTCTACTTTTGTACTAACCATTCATACAAACTCTTATTCCTATATCTTCTTCGTGTTAGTTAAAATAAACATTTGTACAAATTATCTTATTGCTTATTTCCTTGTAGGTACAAGGGGAATATTGGAATACACTAGGCTTTGTGCGATAGTCAAATGTTTGAGATTCCGTTGCCTTTGTACAGTTAACATATAAAAAAATGAACAACGATGATCCATTTCACGAAAGTTCAAGTTTTCCGAAACTCACACATATAACAAGGGATATCTCCGAAATGGTTCACCCTACAAGAAAATTCATTGAGACATAAATTGTGTATTTTAGCAAGATCTACATTTTTTGTATAGTGTGATTTGGTCTATCTCTAACGGTTAACCAGTTATGCAAAAGTCGTCCAGAGTAAATACGACTACAGGGGCTATAGCCAGAAAATTCAAGATATACATTTCATTTGTCATAAAAATATCTCAAACATATGACATTTTAATCAAAATCGTTAGAGCCATTTTCAAGAAAATCAAAATTTTCGAAAAATCTTCCATGTAAAGGGTAGTGTAGGGTGGGGCTATTTTCTTCAAAATCTTCGTGTCGCATCCTTGAAAGACATTAAACTTAAATAACAACTTTAGTTTTTAACCGACTTTTCGTTTTTGAGTTATGCTGTCCACAGACTGACAGACTGACACACACACGGACCTTTTTCTAAAAATGCTTTTTTTAGATTCAGGGGGCCTCAAAACATGTATTGCCGGTGAAACCTCGACATCGAATTTTTGGGTGGAATACAATACTTCCTCTACTTACGAGTAGAGAATGTAAAAAGTGTTTGAAAATTCAAACCAACAACAAGAAATATGTTGAAAATAGGTAGTTATACAAAAATAAAATTATTTTTACATAAATTGTGTGCTTAAGCGAGTTCTAGATTTCTTTTTTCCAGTGAAATCTGGGCATAGAAAAAACATTTCAGAAGCCAGATCCAACCCTGAATGTTCGCTTTCATAAACTGGAAAAACAAAACCTGCATTATGATAGTTCTTTAACAGAAGGTCTTGTTGCATTTGGAAGGCATAAAAGCATGGACCTGTATGGGGAAAACTCCCTTTGAAGCAGCAGGTGCTGTGTGTGTGTGCAGAGACATCTATTGAGTACATTCCTGGATCTGGAAGGTCAACACTGGTCTATTGAGTTCTGTAAAAAGGTTAACCACCCTCCCTTTCCCGTGCAATGGGGAGGAAACTGCGGCAATGCTTATACTGTTGCAAACCATTGTACTTGAGGGGTAAACCTCTGAAATCCCAAAATTAGGGTTGTCCATAGTATAGAATTTCCCGGGTAAAAGAAAATTTTGTGGTTAAATTTAAACCGAATATGAACCTTGGTTGCTGACTTCACATCCACGTACACAAGACAGAGATGAACAATCATCTGGGATCATATTTCCCTAGCGGCAAAATTGGCTCTCCTGACCTACAGACCGCTATCTATCGTAGCTCCTTAAATACACGTATACTATACATAGACCCAAATATCTGCACCCATATGGATGCACTAGAACCCACAAGCATTCTGCTGTTTGAAACTGGAGAACATTCTTACAAACTCTTATTCATATATCTTCTTCGTGTTAGCTGAGATAAACATTTGTACAAATTATCTTCTTGTTTATTTCGTTGTAGGTACAAGGGGAATATGGGAATTCAGTAGGCTTTGAGCGACAGATCTTTTAAAGCTTTGAGATTCCGTTCTCTTTGAACGCTTAACATATAAAAAAATGAACGATGTTCCATTTCACGAAAGTTAAGTTTTCCGAAACTGACACAAATAACAAGGAATATCTCCGAAATGGATCACTCTACAAAAAAATTTATTTCGACATAAATTGTGTATTTTACTGCGGTCTACATTTTTTGTAGAGTAAGATTTGGTCTATCTCTTACGGTTTACTAGTTACTCAAAAGTCATCCACAGTAAACAGGACTGCATAGGCTATAGCCAGAAAATTCAAGATATACATTCCATTTTTCATAGAAATATCTTAAACATATGATAATTTAATCAAAGTAGAGCAATTTTCAAGAAAATAAAAATTTTCCATGTAAAGGGTAGTTTAGGGTGTGGCTATTATCTTCAAAATCTTCGTGTCGCATCCTTGAAAGACATTAAACTTAAATACCAACTTTGTTTTTTAACCGAGTTTTCGTTTTTGAGTTATGCTGTCCACAGACACAGACACACGCGCGCGCGTGGTTTTAAAAAAACACCACATGGAAAATACTTCTTTAAGTTTGGCAATAGTCATAAATGTGTCAATTACCCCACACTAGAACCAAAGATGCAGAAGCGGGAATGCAACCAGTCCCTAAAGTGAACATGACTCAAAACGGTTAGTCATATACTCGTAAGTGACATAAATTCATCGCTGCACCAAGGCGAGAGTTAAGAAGCCAAAGTGGAAACTTAAACAGCGCCCCTACCATGCCATGGCAACATGCCAATACATTAATTCCCCAACTGATTCACATTTTCCCAGTGAATCATAAGGGATTCTCAGATTCATTTTGAGATATCGTACTCCAGTGATTACCAGAGTCACCTTTGTTCGATCCCAGCAAGCTGACTGTAATCATATTTCCTTTCCTCCATTTCGTAACCTGATTCCGCGGTTTCGACCAGTTTAGCTGGGCACTATGGACCCTTAGCCGAGCCCCTCCCGTAAGAGCATTGTTCGAATTGGGTTGGACTCGGCAGCACAGTGGTTCACGATAACCGTAGAAGGTTGGGTACATCTGGGTAGGGTTGTTCTCCGGTGTTACCCGAGCTAGAAGATCCTCTCTAATCCAGGCTTCCGACACCAGGCACCAATTTCTGGGGGACGGGGGTAGGTCTCCATACGAGGGGGATAACTTGGTTAACATGCGCTTTACAATTGATCATCAGAATCCACACACCACATGCATTGCTTGTTCTCGTAAGTCGCTGATGTTCCACATTGCACCAAAGAGCGTGTCACTTCAAAGAAATCACAAATGACAGACAGATGTTAACTCCACGTGGAGTGAAACACAGCGTTGCAACATCTCTCATTCTGTTTGTTTTCTCTGACATTGGTCTTCTAAGAAATAAATGTCTACGCGTGGAGTGAGAACATTTTCCTGGAGAAAACATGACAACGTTGCTATGAACGACACTAAATACCTTCATTTTCTCACCCGGCTTTGATGCGCCGAATGTTAACCATTAGAGTAGCACATCATACTGTTCTTTTACACGTGCCGCGTGTAGGCTAACCTTGGACAGAAGTTCTAAAATATTCATTCTATGGGAGTTTTATATATAAGACATTGTCAAAAACGTTTTAAGAACAATTAAATCATAAATATTTTAACCTTCTAAGTTAGCAGCATATGAGAGCCTCCTCTCGGATAAAGTTCTAATTAAGATACTATATAAGCAAGGCACTTCAATGTTATAGAGCGAGTTTCAGATCAACCAGTTTGGTCATTTGTAGTGAAAAGGGAAGGGCATTTTCTCTCTCTTTCCCTCTTCCTGCATCTCTGTCTTTAAACATGCACTTTTTTAGTGGCGTAGCCGTTTTACTTATTAACTTCAATTATTTTTGAAATTCAAGTAAGTAGAAAATGTTCGGTTAATGCTAATCTCCTACTTCAATTAGCCAATCAGGAGCAAGATTGTCAGATAACAGGCTGAGCTAATGGCGCAGCGAGACTTGAGAAGTAATGACTAAATTACTTTCTCTGTGGTAAGAAAGTCTTGAAAATCTTCGTGCTCCATGCCTGGACGCCACTGAACTTAAATATCAAGTTTGGCGTTTAACTAACTTTTCGTTTTTGAGCTATGCTGTTCAAAAAAGCATACACACACTCACCTTTTCCTAAAAAATATTACTGGTGTGTTGAGAAGTCCTCAAAACATGCATATCCTGTGACATCTGGTTATAGAGTTTGTGGGGCAATTTCAAAGTAAAGTGAGAATAAACCGAGTAAACCAGAGTATATGGTTTATGACAAAGTGGAATGATTGGATGGGACACAGGCGTTACATATGTGAGTAGAATCGAATGGAAGAAAGGCGATCAGAAAAAACACGTACGCATTTGGAAAGATAATCTTTCGCGAAAGTGGATATCAGAAAGTAAAATGTATTAATATATACGAAACCAGAGGAAAATGATGCCCCACGAAGGAATTATAATATCGAAATTTAAGTGAGGAAAGGAAGTAGAGGTGATAAAGTGAGTTAAGAATGATATGGATTATTTAAAATAATAAAAAATTTAGAAAAATGGATGGTGTAGGTGAAATTGGTGTCTTTAACTGAGTCAAAAGGCAAAAGTAACAACGAAAGATAAATTTCAAGAAGGTTTGAAGTTATTATAGAATAAACATCATATGTCAGAAAATTATACCCAGACAATTTGTGACAAATTCCAAAGACAAAGGGCCTAGGGCCCAAGTTTGTGGGCAGCCCAGCATGTATATGCTTTAGTGTTCAATAAATTCATATTAATATGTGCACATAATCTTGAAGTGACCTCTCATTCCCGTGATGAACTTTTCCGGATAAGCGAATAATTATTCTAATCTGAGAATTTTAGTTGATTTTAATTGAAACATTTTTACTTCCTCTCCTACGTATAGTAAAATAGAGGAAGTATTGTATTCCACCCAAAAATTCGAAGTAGAGATTTCACCGGAAGTATATGTTTTGAGGCCCCTGAATAAAAAAGTAGCCTTTTTAGAAAATGGTCCGTGTGCCTGTCAGTCTGTGGACAGCATAACTCAAAAACCAAAAGTGGGTTAAAAACCAAAGTTGGTATTTAAGTCTTTAAAGGGTGCGACACGAAGATTCTGAAGAAAGTTCCACCGCCTAAATTACCCATTACATGGAAAATTTTGATTTTCTTGAAAATGGCTGTAACAATTTTGATTAAAATGTCATATGTTTGAGATATTTTTATTACAAATGAAATGTATATCTTGAATTTTCTGGCTATAGCCCCTGTAGTCGTATTTACTCTGGATGACTGTTGCATAACTGGTAAACCGTAAGAGATTGACCAAATCTTACTATACAACAAATGTAGATTTTGCTAAAACACACAATTTATGTCCAAATAAATTTTTTTGTAGAGTGAACCATTTCTTAGATATTCCTGGTTATTTGTGTGAGTTTTGGAGAACTTAAACTTCTGTCAAATGGAACATCGTTATTCATTTTTATATGTTAATCGTGGAAAGAGAAGGTTATTTGAAAGATTTAAAATATTTGACTGTTTCTCAAAGCCTACTGTATTATAATATTCCCCTTGTACCTACAAGGAAATAAGCAATAAGATAATTTGTACAAATGCTTATGTCAACTAACACGAAGAAGATATAGGAATAAGAGTTTGTAAGAATTGTTAGTAAATTAAACCACTGTTAAGTGTAGCTTTTTCTGCATTTTAGACAGTTTTATCTGATAGAACATTTTTACAGCTTATAAGTCATTTTAGGTCATTTTTAAGAATCCAGATTTCTGTCTTGTTCGCCAACTGCAGATTAATATATCCAACTGAAGGGTTTATTGTCTATTACAAAACAGATTTGCAGTCCAAAGGAATGAGGGGTGAGTTTTCTTGCTACTTTTGAGGGTCGCACCATGCCTACTGGAGTCTTCACACAAGACAAGCCAGTGTTTGTGCTGATATTTTTAATTCATCATGCCGAAGGTAAAAAAAAAAAGTATTTCTCGAAACTGAAAATAATCTCGACATCGAATTTTTGGGTGGAATACAATATTTCCCCTACTTACCAGTAGAGAAAGTAAAACTCACAAAAGGCTGCCACAACTGTAAGTATAAAACTGTGAACAAATTTGATTCAGTATCGAAGTATTTATAAATCACACATTTCTTTCTGAATTGCATTGCAACACAACTGGTATAGAAATGTTAATGAAGACAGAGAGGCATAGAGTGAAATACCTTACTAAACAGCCTTGTAAAGCTGAAAGCATTTGCAGTTTATTTACATTCCTGAGTTTGACGTTAATAACTGCTGAGCATGTAGAATGTTTTATGTGGAAATGTTATGCGGCACTGCAACTTTTACGACATTCCATGCAAAAGCTTGCTTCCGTGTAGTAATTGATTCTTGCAACATAAACTGCAGCTTTCAGGGCAAATGAACCATTCTTTCAGTTAATACCCAGCTCCGCTCATTATACGTTTTTTATTTAATTTATGGCACAGCTCACATAAATTATATTCTTTTAGGTGTGCAGGGAAGGGATATTGAAAAAACCTACATGACTTTATCTATCTATTAAATATTCCGACATGTATATCGGGTGTTCAGATTAGCAGTCAGTTTAAGTGAATGACGTCATTATTAGTTCAGTGAGCCCCTTGCCTCGGTCTGCGCGCGCTCCTGGTTTAGTAAACAAGGTAATGTATTGCGACTGCGCAATTGTTTCCATTTTGTGCGTTCCTTGCACGTGAGGTGGAGGTGACCACCAATCACAGAGATAAACATTTGCAGAAATTATTTCATTGTTTATTTCCTTGTAGGTGCAAGGAGAATGTTAGAATACAGTAGGTTTTGAGCGATAGTCAAATATTTTGAAGTTTTGAAATTGCGTTCTCTTTGCACGGTTAACATATAAAAAATTCTGATGTATTGCACTCACATGACTTTCTCTACTCTTGTACTAACCATTGTTACAAACTCTTATTCCTATATCTTCTTCGTGTTAAGATAAACATTTGTATAACTTATCTTATTGCTTATTTCCTTGTAGGTACAAGGGGAATGTTAGACTACAGTAGGCTTTGTGCGATAGTCAAATGTTTTAAAGCTTTGAGATTCTGTTCTCTTTGCTCACTTAACATATAAAAAAATGAACAACGATGATCCATTTCACGAAAGTTTTGTTTTCCAAAACTCACACAAATAAAAAGGAATATCTCCGAAATGGTTCACCCTACAAGAAAATTTATTGAGACATAAATTGTGTACTTTAGCAAGATATACATTTTTTGTATAGTAAGATTTGGTCTATCTCTAACGGTTTACCAGTTATGCAAAAGTCGTCCAGAGTAAATACGACTGCAGGGGCTATAGCCAGAAAATTCAAGATATACATTTCATTTGGCATAAACATATCTCAAACATATGACATATTAATCAAAATCATTAGAGCTATTTTTGAGAAAATCAAAATGTTCTAAAAAATTCCCAAGTAAAGGGTAGTTTAGGGTAGAGCTGTTTTCTCCAAAATCTTCGTGTCGCATCCTTGAAAGACATTAAACTTAAATACCAACTTTGGTTTTTAACCGACTTTTTGTTTTTGAGTTATGCTGTCCACACACACACTAAAGAGGTTTGTTTCTGAAGCATTTTGGAAATCCCTGACCTAAATCATGCAGTAAAGCAGACTGCCATTGAGGAACACAGGTAAAGAAATTGTATTTGTGCTATGAGTCGCACAAGAATGAGGAGGGTGTAGGAAGAAAGCAACAAGAAAATAAAAGCAGACAGGGAACCAATCCCAAAGGACTGCCTCTCTCTGTCCTTGTCTACAAACAAGCCCCTGCATAGGAATGGCAACAATAAGAGATGCAGGACTTGTTAGTTGTGGGGACATTTGGGATATGCGGACAACTGACTCTAGGCAAGGCAAGGCAAGGGTGTATAAGCTCGCCAAGAAAAAGTTGAACTGCTGCAATTGACTCTCCCTCGAGAAATACACAGGCTGCCATGTTAGGGGAATTTACTTTTATACAAGTTCCACTGAAAGCACACCTTCTAACACTAGAATTTGAAGATTATAACCAGAGCTCGAATCTTTATGGTATGTCGTAGATTTTGCTGTCATGGTTCATATAAAGACATATTTTTCTTTTTTATTACTTTCTCTACTGATAACTAGGGCGAAAATTGTATTCCACCCAAAAATTTGATGCCAAGGTACGTCTGTGTGTCTTTGGACACCATAACTCAAAAACGAAAAGTAGGTTATAAACCAAAGTTGGTATTTAAGTTTAATTTCTTTTAAGGATGCGACACGAAGATTTTGAAGAAAATAGCCCCACCCTAAACTATCCTTTAGATAGAAAATTTTCCAAAATTTTGATTTTCTTGAAAATGACTCTAACGATTTTGATTAAAATGTCATATCTTTGAGATATTTTTATGACAAATGAAATGTATATTTTGAATTTTCTGGCTATAGCCCCTGTAGTCGTATTTACTCTGGACGACTTTTGCATAACTGGTAAACCGTTAGAGATAGACCAAATTATAGTATACAAAAAATGTAGATCTTGCTAAAATACACAATTTATGTCTCGATAAATTTTCCTGTAGGCTGAATCATTTCGGAGATATTCCTTGTTGTGTGTGTGTGAGTTTCTGAATACAACTTTCGTGAAATGGAACATTGTTGTTCATTTTTACTTTCTCTACTAGTAAGTAGGGGAAGTATTGTATTCCACCCGAAAATTCGATGTGGAGATTTTACCGGAAATACATGTTTTGAGACCCTCTGAATCAAAGAAAAGCATTTTTATAAAAAGGTCCGTGTGTGTGTGTCTGTGGACAGCATAACTCAAAAACGAAAAGTCGGTTAAAAACCAAAGTTGGTATTTAAGTTTAATGTCTTTCAAGGATGCGACACGAAGATTTTGAAGAAAATAGCCCCAACCTAAACTATTCTTTAGATGAAAACTTTTCCGAAAATTTTGATTTTCTTGAAAATGGCTCTAACGATTTTTATTAAAATGTCGTATGTTTGAGATATTTTTACGACAAATGAAATTTATATCTTGAATTTTCTGGCTATAGCCCCTGTAGTCATATTTACTCGGGAGCACTTTTGCATAACTGGTAAACCGTTAGAGATAGACCAAATCATACCACACAAAAAATGTAGATCTTGCTAAAATACACAATTTATGTCTGAATAAATTTTCTTGTAGACTGAACCATTTCGAAGATATTCCTTGTTAAGTGAGAGAGTTTCGGAAAACTTAAAACTTTCGTGAAATGGATCATCGTTGTTCATTTTTTTATATGTTAAATGTGCAAAGACAACAGAATCTCCAACATTTGACTATCGCACATAGCTTGCTGTATTCTAATATTCCCCTTGTACCTACAAGGAAATAAGCAGTAAGATAATTTGTACAAATGTTTATCTTAACTAACATGGAGATATAGGAGTACGAGTTTGTAGGAATGGTTAGTACAAGAGTAGAGAAAGTCATGTGAGTGCAACACATCAGATTTTTAATAGTGAAAATTGGAATAGCTTTTGATGATGTAGCCTTAAGAATTCAGGAGCTTTTGGACATTTTGGCAGCAAGTCTTGACGATGACTTAGCACATTAAGAAACAATTGGTAAGCGGGAAAGAGGAATCCAAAGAGGCTGTTCCCGTTGTTTAGACCGTCAAGATGGTGCTCCAGATAGCCACGGTTTGCTAAGAGTAAGACCAATGAAGTTTAATTAGGAACGGTGAATTGTGTCGAGCGAGGAGTGTGTGTGTGCGTGTGCGTGAGTTTTTGTGAAGTGCTCAAACAAAGCGCACACCGACTCCACGGGTGGTTCACAACAATGCAACACTTCCCTCGTATTTCATGCCAAGCCAGCCAACCTGCGATGAGATTACAAAAAGTACCCAGAAAGATTGTAAACAACGCCGAAGCTTCTTGCGGTTACGTAAAGTAAAATCCATTCAGTGACGGCTCGTAACTTTAGCAACTCGAGAAAAACATTAGCACCTTCTCTCAGTTTATGCATTCCTCCATTATGCTCTCATTTAACCCTTTCATGCCTGAACTATTTTGCCACTTATGCCGTTCTTCCTCTAATTCGAAACCGGTTTAGATTAGGCGGTCTGGGTTCGTGAGTTCGAGTCTCGGCAACCGCAGTCAAATGTGCCTGTGGTAAAGGACGGGGAGGGCCCACGTAAAATAATCGGTGTGATGGCCATCGTGGATGATGACGGGGTATCATTTGACTGCGGTTGCATGGATTTTGCTTCTTTTCTTATTAAAAAAGCTACAATATAAATTGTAAAAAAATAAATAAATAAATAAATAAAAAAAAATAATAATTTTTTACAATTCAAAACGTCTCAAATATCTTATATATTTAAACGAGCAATTCTTGCATATATATTTATTCCGAGCAACTTGGAAACGGCTCTAACTATTTCGATCAAATATTGTATTCAGATAGAGTTTTGCCTTTTAAGTTCATCTATATAGGTGTAATTCCCGAAAAAACGCGATTTTACATAAAAAATAACATTTTTTATTCCCGCTTCTACAGTGCAATTCTTGTATATATATTCCCGGTATTTCAGAAACGGCTCTAAAGATTTGGTTAAATTTTTGTATACATGCATATTACTTTCACAGTGTTTTCTCTACTCACTTTTAGGTAACACATTCACATGTCTTTCTCTACTAACTCTTCTATAAACAATTTTCCATAATAAACGTGATTTTACACCAAAAACACTTTATCCCCACTTTTAAATTAAGTAATACAATTTTCTGTATGTTTGAAACAGAAATACTACATATTATATTCATACTGTTCTCTCTCTCTCACTTTTAGGTAACAGATTCACATCTTTCACATCTCTTTCTCTACTCACTCTTCTATAAACAATCTTCCATAAAAAACGTGATTTTACACCGAAAAAAAGTTTTTATCCTCACTTTTAAAATAAGTCATACCATGTTCTGTATGTTTGAAATGGAAATACTATTACATTCACCCCCTTTTCCCCTCTCAATTTTAGGTAACATTCACATCTCTTTCTCTGCTCACTCTTCTACAAATGTCATACAATTTTCTCTATGTTTGAAGTAGAAATGCGCATATTACATTAAACCTCGGTCATCCAGGTACTGTATTTTTAATTGGTGAGAGACAGTATAACAAGAATATAGCAGAAAAAAAGTTAAAACTAGTACAAATAGGAAAAAAAGCCTATGTATCTTATAATACACACCTGGCATGAAAGGGTTAAAGAGACCAAGTTCATACCAGATCGATGGTCCATTTTACTCCAACAGACAGAGAAATCACTCTTCCTTTCCAGGTGCACACTTGCCATACATTAATGGTTAACTGTCTGAAACACCCAGCGTTGCTCCTGGTTTAACGGTATAGCTCTATAACACTTGACTCTGCGAGCACTTGCTCAATAACCTTAACATTTAAGTGCACACCGAAAAAAAATTTATTTTCTAAAATATTAATATTAGAGACTTAATTTTTAGTTTCTCTATTACGTGTTGTAAACTAGAGGAAGTATTGTATTCCACCCAAAAATTCGATGTCCAGATTTCACCGGAAATATGTTTTGAGACCCCCTAAATCGAAAAGTCGGTTATCTTTCAAGGATGCAACACGAAGATTCTGGATAAAATTCCTTCACCCTAAACTACCATTTACAACAATTGTTTTCTCGAAAATAGTTCTAAATATTTTGATTAAAATGCTATATATTTGAGACATTTTTATGGCAAACGAAATGTATATTTTGAATTTTCTGACTGTAGCCCATGTAGTCCTGTTTACTCTGGACGACTTTTGCATAACTGGTAAACCGTAAGAGATAGACCAAATCTTATTATACAAAAAATGTAGATCTAGCTAAAACACACAATTTATGTCCAAACACATTTTTCGTAGAGTGAACCATTTCGGAGATATTCCTTGTTATTTGTGTCAGTTTCTTCATTTAATATGCTAATCGTGCAAAGAGAACGGAATCTCAAAGCTTTAAAACATTTGACTATCGCACAAAGCCTACTGTATTCTAATATTCCCCTTGTACCTACAAGGAAATAAGCAATAAGATAATTTGTACAAATGTTTATCTCAACTAACACGAAGAAGATGTAGGAATAAGAGTTTGTAAGAATGGTTAGTACAAGAGTAGAGAAAGTCATGTGAGTGTAACACATCAGATTTTTGTTGTAAAATTTAACATTTCTAGTCAAAGCTTTGTGATATAGTATTTAAATTCATATTTTATTTATGAAATAGTCAGATAAATATCATTCGATGGTCTGACTTTCACTTCACTCGAGAATTTATAGGTTAGAAGTCTGGAAAACTGATAAGCAGAACAAAGTGCGATCGCGCCATAGGAATTGCGCCGTTGCGTTCTGCAACTGTTTTTGAGAAAATAAAAGTTGTGGAAGAATTTCTTTGTAAAGGATAGTATAGAGTGGAGGAATTTTCTACAAAAATTTACATGCCGCATCCTTGAAATTAAACTTTTTTCCAAAACTGCCTTTTTTTACTTTCTCTACTGGTAAGTAGGGGAAGTATTGTATTCCATCCAAAAATTCGATGTCGAGATTTCACCGGAAATATGTGTTTTTAGGCCCCCTGAATCCCAAAAAGAGCATTTTTAGAAAAAGGTCCGTGTGTGTGTCTGTGTCTGTCAGTCTGTGGACAGCATAATTCAAAAACGAAAAGTCGGCTAAAAACCAAAGTTGATATTTAAGTTTAATGTCTTTCAAGGATGCGACACGAAGATTTTGAAGAAAATAGCCCCACCCAAAACTACCCTTTACATGGAAAATGTTTCGAAAATTTTTATTTTCTTGAAAATAGCTCTAACGATTTTGATTAAAATATCATATGTTTGAGATACTTAGATGACAAATGAAATGTATATCTTGAACTTTCTGGCTATAACCCCTGTAGTCGTATTTACTCTGGACGACTTTTGCATAACTGGTAAACCGTTAGAGATAGACAAACTTATACTATACAAAAAATGTAGATCTTGCTAAAATACACAATTTATGTCTCAATAAATTTTCTTGCAGGTTGAACCATTTCGGAGATATTCCTTGTTATGTGTGTGAGTTTCGGAAAACAGAACTTTCGAGAAATGGATCATTGTTGTTCATTTTTTTATATGTTAAGTGTGCAAAGACAACAGAATCTCAAACATTTGACTATCGCACAAAGCCTACTCTATTCTAATACTCCCCTTGTACCTACAAGGAAATAAGCAATAAGATAATTTGTATAAATGTTTATCTCAACTAACACGAAGAAGATATAGGAATAAGAGTTTGTAAGAATGGTTAGTACAAGAGTAGAGAAAGTCATGTGAGTGTAACACATTAGATTTTTTATACAGCATTTTATCGAAATTTTGGACCGAATACAATACTAGACGCAGCAGAGAAAGTAATAGATGTATTCTAATATAGTCCGTTAGTCAAGTAGGCCTGAATGTTCTTGACAGTGTTTGCTGTTGGAGTGGGGTGGGTCCCCCATGAAACTGAGCACAATTCAGTTGAAGCAAAGTGGATGACAGGATATGGCAATGAAAGAGCAGATGTACCAGCCAAGGAACTTAGATACGCCACTCACTGAACCCCACCAGCACTGGCACTGGCTAGTCAACTCTGTGATACGTTTCCCAGAGAGAATTTTCACTATACCTACTTTTTACAGTCGCAGGGGAAGTATTGTATTCCACCCAAAATTTCGATGTCGAGATTTCACCGGAAATACATGTTTTGAGGTCCAACAAAACATTTAGAAAAAGGTCTCTGTGTGTGTGTCAGTCTGTGGACACCATAACTCAAAAACGAAAAGTCCGTTGACAACCAACGTTGGTATTTAAGTTTAATGTCTTTTAAGGATGCCACACGAAAATTTTGAAGAAAATTGCTTCAACTTAAACTACCCTTTACACGGAACATTTTTCGAAAATTTTGATTTTTTTTTGAAAATAGCTCTAGAAATTTTCAGTAAATTGAGGTATGTTTGAGATATTTTTATGACAAATCAAATTTATATCTTGAATTTTCTGGCTATAGTCCCTGTAGTCATATTTACTCTGGATGACTTTTGTATAACTCGTAAACTGTAAAACATAGACCAAATCTTACTATATAAAAAATGTAGATCTTGCTAAAATACACAACTTATTTCCAAATAATTTTTTTTGTATAGTGAACCATTTCGGAGATATTTCTTGTTATGTGTGTCAGTTCTGTATAAGAGTAAGGAATGTCTAACACAATTATTAGCAATAAAATATTCCTGTTAACTTATAGCCGAAGCAGTACCTTCCACTCTGTATAGGGTTAATATCTTCAGGATATTTACAAGTGCATCTTTGCTTTCGAACATTTGTCTATAGACAAAGCTGAAAAGTAACCCCTCCCTTGCCAGGAATCGATTCCGGAACCCTTCGCACAGCAGACAGATGTTCTAACGAATGATCTACTTGGCCAACCTGAACATTTTTAACAATGCACATACGTAATATGAATAAAAGTGTAAAAATCTGATGTGTTGCACTCACATGACTTTCTCTACTCTTGTACTAACCATTCTTACAAACTTATTCCTATATCTTCTTCATGTTACTTTAGATAAACATTTGTAAAAATTATCTTATTGCTTGTTTCCTTGTAGGTACAAGGGGAATATTAGAATACAGTAGGCTTTGAGCGATAGTCAAATCTTTTAAAGCTTTCAAACTCCGTTCTTTTGCACGTTTAACATATACAAAATGAATAACGATGTTCCATTTTACAGAAGTATAAGTTCTCAAACTTAAACAAATAACGAGGAATATCTCGGAAATGGTTCACTCTACAAAAAATTTAATGAGACATAAATTGTGTGTTTTAGTAAGATCTACATTTTCTGTGTACTAAGTTTTTGTGTATCTATTACGGTTTACTAGTTATGCAAAAGTAATCCAGAGTAAACAGGAATTCATGGGCTATAGGTAGAAAATTCAAGATATACATTTTATTTGTTATAAAAATATGTGTAATATGTGGCATTTTAATGAAAATCCTTAGAGCCATTTTCAAGTAAATCAAAATTTTCAAAAAATTTTCCATGTAAAGGGTAGTTTTGGGTGGGGTAATTTTCTTCAAAATTTTTGTGTCGTATGCGTAAAAGACATTAAACTTAAATACCAACTTTGGTTTTTAAGCGATTTGTCGGTTTTGAGTTATGCTGTCCACAGACACACAAAGTTTTTTCTAAAATTTTTGGGAGGTTGCGGAAAGAAAAAAAATGGAAGGCAGTGGTACACCGGAGCAGAGTGTGAAATTAGAATGAGCTAACCCGAACCATAAGAATAAAGCAATTGCTCAAACAGACAAGGAAAAATATGATAAAAACAGCTACCACGTCAGCAAGTAAGAGCAAATAAGTAATTAGCAAGCTGGAAAAAAATAAAGGAACATCTGAAGTACAGGCAGTTGGTCCATTAGATATAGCTACCTCCCTCCCCTTCTTTATCTACTGAGTGTACATACAACTTGTTTTACAATTAGTGTGTAGAGGGTCCTCCCCTCCAAAGAGAAACAAAAAATTGACCGTTTATTAGGGGCTGGGCTGTGGCACCCTGCGGCTGCATGCTGCTGGATTGGTATGCTACACGAGAACAGGCTCCCAAGGGGTCCTCACTCTTGGATCATTAAGGCAGCCAGGGTCGCCAAGACTTCCCGGCTGTCGGGGGGCCGAGCGGCGGCGGGGAGGGGAGGAGGGGGGCAACACGAGTCCACGTGGAGTCGACATGCAGCTGTCAAGTTCCTCTGCTCGCCAGCCAATCCCCTGCCGCGCACACCAAACATGGCTCCACCTTTTCTATACCTACACACGGAAGAGCAACAAAGAAAGAAAAATTCTTGCCTCGTTTCCTGGAGGGTTAGGCTAACCCGCAAGGCAAGACCGTCAGAAACTTTGTTAGAAAGACGGGGGACTTGGTGATTCGAGCGAATCAAATTTTGTACGGTCCTCGCTGTAATTCGCAGTCAACAGATAAATCATATAGGTCTTTTCATCGGGCCAGTTAGGCTTTTGTTGTTATTGTTTAGGTGCCAAACTCGAGTCTTGCAATGGAAAGTTACTGCTTGGATTTCACAGAGGACTTCACTATCTGACAACTGACTTTACACAGTCCTGCTTCTGAATATACAGGGTGCTCAACCTCAACCATCTCAGAGAGCACATGGTAATGACGTGTTACCAACTTTGAAGCACGAACTAATCCCAAACATACTCAAAAAAAAAAAAAGAGCATTTTTAGAAAAAGGTCCGTGTGTGGGTCTATGTGTCAGTCTGTAGACAGTATAACTCAAAAACGAAAAGTCGGTTAAAAGCCAAAGTTGGTATTTAAGTTTAATGTCCTGCGCATTAGGAACCACGAAAACTACGTGATCGCCAACATTGGCAAAGGCGAGCCGAAGCACCGTAAACATAGTAGAATAAAAATGTTCTAGACGCGGCACGATTCGCCGACTAATGCGTGTGCATGCAATCTCGCTCTAAGGCCACACACACGTTACGGCAGAGGCCCTCGCCCTCGCCTCGGAAAACTCCCAGGAGCTACACCCTGCCCACGCAGGAAAACAGCGGGAAAATGTAATAGTGCAGTGTGCGAGCTGGGACGCATATTTCTGGTGTGCCCAGTGAACGTGTGTGTGTAAGCGTGTGAATGTGAGTGTGTGGGTGAATACGTGCGGGTATGTGTGTATATAGATGTATATATGTACATATGAAAAAAAAAAAAAAAAAAAAAAAAAAACACAACAAAAATAATTGGAATAGACACCAAAAGACTAACGAAAACTATTCTCTGTGGCTCCTTCAAGGATGTGACACGAAGATTTTGAAGAAAATTGCTTCACCAAAAACTACCCTTTACAGGGAACATTTTTAAAAAAAATTGATTTTCTTGAAAATGGCTCTAACGGTTTTGATTAAAATGTCATATGTTTGAGATATTTTTATAGCAAATGAAATGTATATCTTGAATTTTCTGACTATAGCCCCTGTAGTCCTATTTACTCTGGATGACTTTTGCATAAGTGGTAAACCGTAAGAAACAGACCAAATCTTACTATAGAAAATATAGATCTTGCTAAAACACACAATTTATGTCCGAATATTTTTTTTTTATAGTGTAAACCATTTCGGAGATATTCCTTGTTATTTGTATAAGTATTGGTGAATATACTTCTGACAAATGAAACTTCGCTATTGTTAATCGTGCAAAGAGAACAGAGTTTGAAAGATTTGACTATCGCTCAAAGCCTACTGTATTCCCTTATTCCCGTTTCACGTGCAAGAAAACGAGCAAACGTCCTTGAGCTACTGGAATTTTTATCAACTGATTTCGATGGAACTCCTAATTGCCTAGGTAGTGTAATTAAGCTATTGCTTTTCCTCAACACTAAACTTGCTAGATAACTGTGATTACTTATTTCCTAACAAACGTAACATTATCTATTGATTTTAACAAATGGAATATTTCATTGCAATTATTTATGTATCTATTTAGCATTGCCCTCATGTAAATAAACCCCTGAAATAAGCAGCAGACCCCCTTTGACTCAAGAATGCCTCTTGCTGTCATTGAGAACTTTGCACTCCCTGTTTGTGGGACCCATCTACCAGGTGCTACAGTGACCTGGGGGTAGCAAGGAAGGGATGCTACCCCTAGGAGTGCACGGTCCTCACCTGCTACCCCCATATGTAAATGACAAGCACAACAAAAGCGGCAATGAAACATTATCCAAAAAGAAGAATATCGACCAACAAAACGACGAGGGGGTACAGAAGTCTTGGGTTCAATTCCTGGCTGGAAAATGGGAATTACCCGCGTTAATTTGTCTTAATATTTATTTTATTTTCTGTTTTACTGTCCCATTTATAGGCCAATAGTCAAAGGTATTTGTGGCCTTTTATTTTATATCATTTAAGCATAGGTGTTAACCCGTATATGTACAGTGAATTTTTAGTGTTTTGTTTTTTATACATTAGGCCACGTAGATATCCGCTGTTATTCATACTTCCAGACTCTAGGGAGGAAGGAGATCATCTTGGCTAGAGAAAAATTCCCACTGCTCAAACGGAATTGAACCCGGGACTCTCACACAACAGACAGGTGTTTTACCGACTGAGCTACTGGGCTAGCCTCAATGTTTCTCTGTTCCGCAAATGTTGTATTCCTTCCCAAAAATTGATGGTGGAATTTAGGCATTTCCCTCCATGAACAGATCTGGAAGAAGAAGGAGCAGGAGGAATGAGAAGAAGAGAAGGGGAAGAGGAGAAGAAAGAGAAGTAGGAGGAGTGAGATAGAGGAGAAGAAGCGAAATGAGAAGAAAGAGGAGAAAGAAAAGGAGAAGGAGAAGAAAACGGACAAGGAAGAGAAGGAGAAGAAGAAGAATAGGAAGGAGGAGAAGAGGAAGAAGAGGAAATAAAAGGAAAAGAGGAAGAAGGAGGAGAATAGGAAGAAGAGGAAGTAAAAGGAGAAGAGGAAGAAGGAGGAGAAGAGGAAGATGGAGAAGAGGAAGGAGAAGAAGAAGAGGAAGAAGGAGGAAAGGAAGGAGCAGGAGAAGAGGAAGAATGAGGAGAAGAGGAAGAAGGAGAAGAGGAAGAAGATTGGTAAAGTACTGACAGCAGTATCATCTTTCTGTGCCCAAGACTATGAATTACAGTGTGCTACCTAAAGAGTGGAAAGCAAACAGCAATAGTTTGGACGGCCAGCAGTGCAGGTATTTGTAATATTGCAGGTATGATAGCTCGTTCACAAGGCAACCTACAGCGGCGCCTACGTTCTGTATGGGGGCAATTAGGAGCAAGGAAGGGCTTCACTAGAGGGGAAAGGAAGAATAACTGGAACCTACTTTTGGAAACACAACTATGTGACGTTTGTGGAACTGCTATATCCTATAGCTAATAAATATGTTGAAATAACGGCTCCAGCCACGTGATTAGGATACGGGCGACGAGGAAAAATATTCAAATAACTGAATAAATTTGGTCACTCTCAGAGAAGTGGACTAAAACTGTCCTTTTCACACCTTATCATTAGAACAGAATAATTAGACGCCATCTTTATAACTGTAATGCATTTTCTTATATATTAAACTGCATTCGAAATGCAATTGCAAAATTATTGAGGGCAAACCGGAAACCTTGCCATGAAAGCATTTGAATGTTTCTTAGTATTTCACAGAAGTACTTAATAATGTTGCAATATTAGTTGAAAGCAAGAATCAAATGACTAAATGACAGTATTACCAACACACACTAATCTCAGGGCTGGCACGGATACATCAGGTACATTAAACAATCTATTTCACTTTTAAGCATTTTTGAGCGTTTTATTGACACTCGTAAATAATTATTTTTCAACAAATCACTCACAAGGAAAATCCGCTAAACAATGGCGTGTTCCGTCTATAATGGCGAGGCACAGCAAACAATTATTTTGAAGTCAATTCTTCTGCTAAAACTCACGCGATAGTTCCATCACAATAATTATAACTTGCATCATAGTTCTGTCTTGAGGAATCGCAACAAATTCACTGTTCTTTTTCAGTTTATGTTTTATAATCAATACTTTACATCGAGACGTTAAATTTAATTTAACCTCACTTTCTTCTTCATAGCACAAGACAAAAGAAGTCAGCCAATGCTGTCTATATGTTAACTTGATAATGTCAGGGGGCCTTTCTGCTGTCTCTATGTTCACATTTCATATCATTGCAGAGGGCTTACAGAAATAATGCTTCAACTATTCATCTACTCACTTAGAGTATCTTAGGAGTTTGAATTAAGACTTTGTTTAAATGTATTAAGTAATATTTTTCAAATATCTACAAAGAAACACACGACAATTGGACCAGAACAACTAAGTCTAAAGGTTGTAGGGATAAATTGTCAAACCACAAGCAACGATATTTCAGCTAGTAGTAGTGATATAATAATAATGATAATAATAAAAATCTGCTTCACAGTTTTGCATTTTTCAATCACTTCCGGTTCCAGTTCGATTTCGCAACTTTTTCTTCCGTCTTCCTTGGTTTCTCGTATCTTTGGTTTATAATTTATGGATAGTTTCGGAATTCTGTTATTAATGTTATTATTTATGCTTTGAACACGAGTAGTGATAATATGAGCTTTCTGGCTCAAGAAGTGGCATAAGTGACATGAGCTTTTTGGCTCAAAAAGTGGCATAAGGGACATATCAGTCACACCACCCTCCCCCCTCCCCCTCCCCCCTCACCCCTCCACCCCCACATGTGGGAATTTCCAAAAAGGTATGAGCTTTCTGGCTCACTTAGCATAAATTCCCCATTAATAATCCGCCCCCTCACACTCCTCTCCCTCCCCCCTTAAGTGACATGGGTATTTCTTTGGACACGTGGGAATTCCGAAAAGAGAGGTCGGATGATCTGTCGCGAATAGGATGACAAAGGAAGGATAATTAATGACCCCCGTCCCCCCTGACCCTCCTATTCTAGTGTCTGCATGTGTTTTCGAAAGAAGAACGTGAGGGTAAGAAACCCTACAATGAATGGCCCCTTTCAGATCTTGATATATTTATGTGACAGTTGGAAATGTTTCCCTCTGACAGTTTTGAAAAGAACAAGGCTTCATCTTGCAAGGGGGCGAGCATAGACATCCCCATTTTCCTGTCTGAACAGGCTTAGTGTTTTTCTCTTAACAAAGCAGCCAAAGATCACCACCTGCAGGAAGAAACCTTTTCAATAGCGAAAGAATACTTCTGTATTGACGCGTGGACCACCCATGTGATCCCCCACTGCGAGGGTTTCCCTGCCTTCCCATTGTGTTGAATGGCCGTCCAACCCCTCCAACACTTCAATGCGTTCCCACACAGTGGGGACAAAAGGAAACCTGTAACATAACTCTTAGCAGAAAACAAACTTGCAGTTCGACATAACGAAACTTTTACTGATCAAAATCTACCCCCCCACACACGCATTCTTCCGAAGAAAAACCTATTCTCACTGAAATTTTCGGACCGCACACATCTTTGACTTTGCACTAGCCATTAAGCGGAAGGGTAATGAGGCTTTTACATTCACAAGGCTTTATCGGTCCACTTTTCCTGTGTCATGTTTTCTAGTTTTTTGTTCTTTATTTATCTATTTTGTTTATTTTGGATTCCTTATGGACTTCAATGATGTCCCGCACAATCAATGCAAGCACTATCTCTCGATCTTTTACGCTCATAGAGTTCTCTCTACACACGCTTCTTACTGTGACATGATTGTTTGCATTCTGTTAATCCTCATGAAAAATACTGGCTTATACTCCCATTTAATTTCAATATTATTCTATAATAACGATATTTTATACTTGCAACATTCATTTTGTGTATAGGATCATGTTCGACGATCAGAGAGACTGTTTCTCGTTTCTTTCAAGCAAATTTAAGCTTTGACAACATGTTACTTAAGCTGAAAATATTGTCTCGTCTGTTACCCTCACGCAACTTTCTCTACTCTTGCCCTAACAATTAATACAAAATGTTATTTGCACTAACATCTTCGTGTTAGCTGAGATAAACGTTTTCACAAATTATCTCCCTGCTTATTTCCTTTTATGTGCAAGGAGGGATATTAGAGTAAGGAAGGCTTTGTGTACTGATCAAAAGCTACATGCAATTCTACTGAAAAAGCATTCACAAGGAATTTTTTGGGTCCATCCACATCTCTTGACTTCGCATTTGTTTATGTTCCCAAAACTCAACTAAAATCATGGAAATATCTCCAAAAAATCCTACAGGCACACACACATACTCACACGTAAACACACACACATACACCCCGCACACATGCACACAAATACACATGCACACCTACACACATGAATGCACAACCACACACACATACACACACACACGCACACACACACACACACACACACACACAAACAGACATACATACGCGCAAACACACGCACAAAACCGCATAAGCTTCATTTATAAGTTCCTTAAATTAAGGACTTTATGTTAGCCAATGCATCACTTTTCACAAGGATACTCTACTCAGTTTTCTTTGTGAAATATCCGGGGTGTTTAAGAGGACACTTATTTATACATTTATTTTCTTGTTTATAGTATCTTACGAGATTACTATGCTTGTTTAATCCTAGCAAGTAATATTTTTTAAATCGCACCAAAGAATAACGATACCACAATGCAGGAACAGTAAGCACCCGAGGAACGTAGCTGAATCATTGAACCATCAGCAATACAGGTTTCAAAGTAATGGGCAAATTTCAAACACTAAGTAATATCTCGCCTTATTATTAGTTTCTTTATTGACAAATTCGAGAGTTCTGGTCAAAGTAATTACTGCAATAACACATGTTAACATATATAATAACCCCTTTCAATCATACAGAAAATTCTTTTGACTTCATTTCTACATAAACACAAATATTAAAAATCTGATGTGTTACACTCACGTGACTTCTACCCTCTTGTACTTCCCATTCTTACAAAATCTTATTCCTATATCTTCTTCGTGTTAGTTGAGATAAACATTTGTACAAATTATCTTATTGCTTATTTCCTTGCAGGTGCAAGGAGAATGTTAGAATACTGCAGGCTTTTCTGCCATAGTCTAATGTTTAAAAGCTTTGAGATTCTGTTGTCTTTGCACACTTAAGATATAAAAAATGAACAACAATGATCCATTTCACGAAAGTTCTAAGTTTTTCCGAAACTCACACACATAACAAGGAATATCTCCGAAATGATTCACACTACAAGAAAATTTATTCAGTCAATTTTCAGGCAAAAATTGTGTATTTTAGCAAGATCTATATTCTCTATAGTATGATTTGGTCCATCTCTAACGGTTTACCAGTTATGCAAAAGTCGCCCAGAATAAATACGACTACAGGGGCTATAGCCAGAAAATTCAAGATATACATTTCATTTATCAAAAAATATCTCAAACATATGACATTTTAATCAAATCGTTAGAGCAATTTCCAAGAAAGTCAAAATTTTCGAAAAATGTTCCAGGTAAAGGGTAGTTAAGGGGGATATTTTCTTTTCAAATTCTTCGTGGCGCATCCTTGAAAGACATTAAACTTAAAAACTGACTTTGGTTTAACCGAATTTTCGTTCTGAGTTATGCTGAGCACAGACTGACACACACACACACACACACACACACACACACATGCCTACACATACACACACACACATTTTTAGCAAACACACCTACACTCACACACGCGCAGACACCCCCACTTACACACATACACTCACACACATGCACCCAAGCACACACATACACGCACCTTTTTGTAAACCTGCTTTTTTGGATTCAGGGGGCCTCGAACATATATTTCCGGTGAAATCTTGACTTCGAATTTTTGGGTGGAGTACGATACTTCCCCTATTGACCAGTAGAGAAAGTAAAAATAGAGGTTGCGACAACTGAGCATAAAAAATACACAACGCTAATTTCATTTCAATATATGAAACTCCTGATATTATTCTTGTTATCAAATGATTAAAAATTGAAGAGACAGAATAATGAAAATTTCATTCATCTTACCCTTGCTATTGAATAAAGTTAGTGAATGAGACCTGATGCTCTGAAAGTATTTATTTTTTCTCAAGTAGTAATAGATAAGGGGTTAATAAAATATCAACAGGAACTTTTTGTCACTAGATGTAAGTTTATTTAATAAGTTTGCCAGTTTATAGCAGGTTTGTATAAAACAATTGTACTATTAAATCTTACAATCCAGAGGATTTTAAGGGGAGAATATGTTTGGAAACAACTCAAAGAATGAGTGAAAACTGCGTACCAATATTCATTACAAATACAAACCAAAACGGATAAGTGGGGCTTGTAGACAGAATACAAAACGAGCTCTATGGTGTTAAAGGAAATTAAAGGTGCAAAACTCCTTATGTGACTTAATCCCTGGGAATGACTTATGGTAGCATGGAGATGGGAACAATAACAATGATAATGAATAGGAATCCCGCCAGCCTATATTTTAAACATTTTGCTCGGTGTTATTCATCTTTATTTTTTTTATTGAAGCATAACATTTCTTGTCATTTCTTACTGAACCTTCAGCATTCAGTTCATTGAATAAGAAAAGAGAATAAAGACATCATTCAGATGTTCATACATTCATTTTAAATTACATTAAAGGCTGGCTTTGTCACTTTCATTATAAAACAAGCTATTATGTATATCATTTCACAGTATCCAAATATTGGAAAGAAAGCTAACTTCTTAGTTTAGCCAATAGAAACAAAGTTCGGCGGGGTGGGGGGTAGCTGTTTTACTGCGCAGCTGCACAGGTGTGGTGGGGGAAAGCATTCTAACCTATAAAAGGGTACACCGTCCGCAGGAGTGAACGGACTCACAAGACACACAGGTGTGATTGCAGTTCTAGAGGGCGAAACATCAGTTGGCATTTACACATTACTGCAACAATAACATACATTCCATAATGGCAGGTAAGCCCATTTTATTATACCTTAAAGAAACATTTTGGTGTCTTTCTACGAGTGAAAGTCATTAAATAGGAACAAAATACGCAGAAAAAAGTTTTTATATGTTAAATGGCATGTATTTCCTTACAATGGACTTGAAATTATCAGCTCATCATTCATTGCCTTTACACATTGAAAGATTAAGTCAAAGTGGAAATCCGAACTAACGATGAAATTGCCAAATGTAGGAAAACACGATAACTTTTTTTTCCCACTATTCATTAAATGTTTCTCTTGTTGTTATTTTTATTATTATTCTTTTATTCTTTTGTAGGAAACATCAACAGGGCAAATGAATCTAACACGAGCATCAATGGCTTGCCCCCTGGACGTTGCACAACACGACTTGACAAAGTTACAATGCCAGTTAGGCCCAATAAATGCAGTTGTGATAGTTGTAAAAATATTTCATCACTGAAAAGTCTACTGGGGGAAATTCAAGGTAAGAATTATTAAATATTGAAATGCTAGTTTATATTGTTCCTTATTTGGCTCATTGTAGGAATTCCATCGTAAGCAATTTTTGTGTACATTCTGTCTTCCAGCGTTAGCATTTCAGCTCCAAACCATATGTTCAATCGAAATATCATATATGATATTTTGTTTTTCATCATTCATCTGACTTATAGTATCCCTTTTAATACTCTCTTCTTCATATCAAAGTGACTTATCTCAAATAATCTGTCTCTAAGCCAAAAACATTTTCTTTTATACCTGAATTAAATATAGTCTTTTATTCAATCTTTAATAAATGTTCACTTGCTGAATATGAATATCCACTTCAAATATTATAACACCATTAATTAATTTTATTGTTTCATCTTACTTCAGGCCCATATGAACCAATGGACCTTTCATTGAATCGCCAGCCTAAGGAGCAGCACACCATGAGACCTTCACAAACAGCTTTACACAGAGAATCAGCGCAAAAGAGGGAATTATACCATAAATCACTTTGCGATGGCAAGATCGCTAATCAAGCTGGGAAGAGCACATCTTCTTCAATATCGCAGAGTAATAAGCAGCCGCATGAAAACACCCATCAGATTACAGATGAACAATTATATCAACAACGCAAGTACAGCTGGGAACCTTCAAATAAAAGATGTCATACTCATACAAGGGAGCAATTCAACAGCCCGCAGCAAAGAAGTCAACAAAACTTAAAGGAATTGATCGAAAACAAGACAAGGATATGTATTCATACCTGTGAAACTATGAAATGTGATACTTTGAAAATTGCCATAGAACTTATTTTATAATTCAATAAGATTTCTTAGAACAGATAACCATCTCTTATAGAGATACGTTATTGACTTTGGCAGGGACTCTAGGTCATATCTAACGACAGTAACAATCATTCATCATGTAATTCATGCTTAGCCTGCAGAGTCGCAGTTATCAGAAGTAACAGGTATTCTATTTTATTCCAAGGGCGGAAAAACAGCGTGATAGACACGCACAGAGAGAGAGAGAGAGAGAGAGAGAGAGAGAGATAGTGAGAGAGAGACTGACTGTTACGTGCAGGTGTTTTACCCATATTTATGAATTGTGAATAATATCCACAGGCATTTTGCCTGAAGCAGTATCTACTTATATTGTGAAATCATCAATTTTGTTGAAATGTAAAAAACGATCTTGATTCATTTAATAAAATTTATGAAGAGAAATATCAGCGTTATCATTTAACCTGCCCTAACCTATCCTAGCCTAAGCAAGCCTACCCTATCCAAATTTAGCCTATCTTAACTAGGAATGCATGCAGGAATAACATAATGTATGATATAAATTAACAAAAGAACATAATTACAATCAGATAATTTTATTTAACTTATAAAGATGAATACACTACCATTACCATTCAGAAAGCAAGCATATACTATTGAAAGACAATACATATATATTCATTTCATTTCTTAATCATTCAATGATGCCAGTCGATTTCAGTTCATTGATAATTCCTTGAATTTCCTTATAGTGATTCTGTCCAGTCGATTCTTGTGACATGATTAATAATCGTAAACGTTTTACTAATTTCATTTGGATCGAACCAAGGATATTCCAGGCGAAAAGCAGCACTTGATGGAGCATCTTGCATGTTATCGGAGACTTGGAGATTATTACTTTCTTCCAATGAAGTCATGTTTCCAGATGTTTTTACAATAACGCTTAGCGTTGATTTTCCATCTTCATTATTAGATGTTTCATCAATTCCAGATTTTTCACTCTCTTGCAACGGAAATGCCCCTGATTCAGAATTAGCTATATTGTTCACAGGACCATTAGAAACCTCTTTCTTGCATATTTTATTATGGCGTTGAAGCCTACTCGTTGTCCTATTCTTTAAAGTCTGCCCACACTCACAGCATTTGAGGAAACGATCCTTTCCAAGACTAATATATGAAAAATTAAGTCTTGCGTATTTTGTGCAATACAACCTTTTACTGTGATCACTCATTGTGAAAATGCAAGTGAAGCTGACAATAACCGTTTAAGCAAAAGTTAGAGATGCTCGTTATTTTATACATTGATTGTTCATATGTCAAATATAAACTCGCAACAATGCAAAACAATTTAGTGTAGGCAGACACCCTAAGTAACCACAGGTGAGCAGATGAGGTGACCATGGGTGACCATGGGTGACCAGATGAGATGACCATGGGTGACCAAGGGTGACCAAGGGTGACCAAGGGTGACCATGGGTGACCATGGGTGACCATGGGTGACCATGGGGTGACCAAGGGTGACCATGGGTGACCAAGGGTGACCAAGGGTGACCACGGGTGACCAAGGGTGACCAAGGGTGACCAAGGGTGACCACGGGTGACCAAGGGTGACCAAGGGTGACCATGGGTGACCAAGGGTGACCAGATTAGGTGACCATGGGTGACCAAGGGTGACCACGGGTGACCAGATGAGATGACCATGGGTGACCAAGGGTGACCAAGGGTGACCATGGGTGACCATGGGTGACCATGGGTGACCATGGGGTGACCAAGGGTGACCATGGGGTGACCAAGGGTGACCATGGGTGACCAGGGGTGACCAAGGGTGACCAAGGGTGACCAAGGGTGACCATGGGTGACCAGATTAGGTGACCATGGGTGACCAGCTGAGGTGACCAGGGTGACCATGGGGGACCAAGGGTGACCAAGGGTGACCATGGGTGACCAAGGGTGACCAGATTAGGTGACCATGGGTGACAGCTGAGGTGACCAGGGTGACCATGGGGGACCAAGGGTGACCATGGGGTGACCAAGGGTGACCAGATTAGGTGACCAATTAGGTGGCCCGTGACCCAAGCATGTACGTGAGCAAAATAAGTGCAAGCTAATGTGAGACTATCAAACATTCAAGATATATAACCTAAATCTAACCTAAGCTAACATAATGTTACCTGAACCTGTTTGTTTGAATCTACACACTGTAACTATTTTTAATTGAGGATTTCATTCTGCTTGCACCAACAAATATATCATTACCTAAGCTGAATTCTTCTATTTCAAACTTTTATTCTCGTAGCACATGCACTAAGTCATCCCATCCCATACAAATATTCAATTTCCGTATAACATAGCCTAATCTACTCTTAATGTGTTTCATGTCACTTAAGACACGATTCAACATTCAGAGAACAATGTCTCAGGTCGATTCTATAGACACAGTTAACAAATCTTTTCTGGAAAGTAATGTTATTCCACTATTCTTCCACACATCACCCATACAGGCTATTCACACCAATCAGATAAACATATATCCTACCCTCACCTAACTCTAATCTAAATTCAAGCAAACTATTAAGAGAATGCTATTGTATTGTAGATGCTCTAATGAAGTCAATGTGATCTTTTCCTCTCATATATAAGTATTCAATACTCTGAACACCAAACCTGGCTTAATATTCTTGTTAGCACATAAAATCAATCACTCCAGAAGATAATCGAAACAGCTTGCTCTCAAGATAATTAATTGTGATTTATTTTACGTGCTATCAAGAATATTAAGCCAGGTTTGGTGTTCAGAGTATTGAATACTTATATATGAGAGGAAAAGATCACATTGACTTCATTAGAGCATCTACAATACAATAGCATTCTCTTAATAGTTTGCTTGAATTTAGATTAGAGTTAGGTGAGGGTAGGATATATGTTTATCTGATTGGTGTGAATAGCCTGTATGGGTGATGTGTGGAAGAATAGTGGAATAACATTACTTTCCAGAAAAGATTTGTTAACTGTGTCTATAGAATCGACCTGAGACATTGTTCTCTGAATGTTGAATCGTGTCTTAAGTGACATGAAACACATTAAGAGTAGATTAGGCTATGTTATACGGAAATTGAATATTTGTATGGGATGGGATGACTTAGTGCATGTGCTACGAGAATAAAAGTTTGAAATAGAAGAATTCAGCTTAGGTAATGATATATTTGTTGGTGCAAGCAGAATGAAATCCTCAATTAAAAATAGTTACAGTGTGTAGATTCAAACAAACAGGTTCAGGTAACATTATGTTAGCTTAGGTTAGATTTAGGTTATATATCTTGAATGTTTGATAGTCTCACATTAGCTTGCACTTATTTTGCTCACGTACATGCTTGGGTCACGGGCCACCTAATTGGTCACCTAATCTGGTCACCCTTGGTCACCCCATGGTCACCCTTGGTCCCCCATGGTCACCCTGGTCACCTCAGCTGTCACCCATGGTCACCTAATCTGGTCACCCTTGGTCACCCATGGTCACCCTTGGTCACCCTTGGTCCCCCATGGTCACCCTGGTCACCTCAGCTGGTCACCCATGGTCACCTAATCTGGTCACCCATGGTCACCCTTGGTCACCCTTGGTCACCCTTGGTCACCCCTGGTCACCCATGGTCACCCTTGGTCACCCCATGGTCACCCTTGGTCACCCCATGGTCACCCATGGTCACCCATGGTCACCCATGGTCACCCTTGGTCACCCTTGGTCACCCATGGTCTTCTCATCTGGTCACCCGTGGTCACCCTTGGTCACCCATGGTCACCTAATCTGGTCACCCTTGGTCACCCATGGTCACCCTTGGTCACCCTTGGTCACCCGTGGTCACCCTTGGTCACCCTTGGTCACCCATGGTCACCCTTGGTCACCCCATGGTCACCCATGGTCACCCATGGTCACCCATGGTCACCCTTGGTCACCCTTGGTCACCCTTGGTCACCCATGGTCATCTCATCTGGTCACCCATGGTCACCCATGGTCACCTCATCTGCTCACCTGTGGTTACTTAGGGTGTCTGCCTACACTAAATTGTTTTGCATTGTTGCGAGTTTATATTTGACATATGAACAATCAATGTATAAAATAACGAGCATCTCTAACTTTTGCTTAAACGGTTATTGTCAGCTTCACTTGCATTTTCACAATGAGTGATCACAGTAAAAGGTTGTATTGCACAAAATACGCAAGACTTAATTTTTCATATATTAGTCTTGGAAAGGATCGTTTCCTCAAATGCTGTGAGTGTGGGCAGACTTTAAAGAATAGGACAACGAGTAGGCTTCAACGCCATAATAAAATATGCAAGAAAGAGGTTTCTAATGGTCCTGTGAACAATATAGCTAATTCTGAATCAGGGGCATTTCCGTTGCAAGAGAGTGAAAAATCTGGAATTGATGAAACATCTAATAATGAAGATGGAAAATCAACGCTAAGCGTTATTGTAAAAACATCTGGAAACATGACTTCATTGGAAGAAAGTAATAATCTCCAAGTCTCCGATAACATGCAAGATGCTCCATCAAGTGCTGCTTTTCGCCTGGAATATCCTTGGTTCGATCCAAATGAAATTAGTAAAACGTTTACGATTATTAATCATGTCACAAGAATCGACTGGACAGAATCACTATAAGGAAATTCAAGGAATTATCAATGAACTGAAATCGACTGGCATCATTGAATGATTAAGAAATGAAATGAATATATATGTATTGTCTTTCAATAGTATATGCTTGCTTTCTGAATGGTAATGGTAGTGTATTCATCTTTATAAGTTAAATAAAATTATCTGATTGTAATTATGTTCTTTTGTTAATTTATATCATACATTATGTTATTCCTGCATGCATTCCTAGTTAAGATAGGCTAAATTTGGATAGGGTAGGCTTGCTTAGGCTAGGATAGGTTAGGGCAGGTTAAATGATAACGCTGATATTTCTCTTCATAAATTTTATTAAATGAATCAAGATCGTTTTTTACATTTCAACAAAATTGATGATTTCACAATATAAGTAGATACTGCTTCAGGCAAAATGCCTGTGGATATTATTCACAATTCATAAATATGGGTAAAACACCTGCACGTAACAGTCAGTCTCTCTCTCACTATCTCTCTCTCTCTCTCTCTCTCTCTCTGTGCGTGTCTATCACGCTGTTTTTCCGCCCTTGGAATAAAATAGAATACCTGTTACTTCTGATAACTGCGACTCTGCAGGCTAAGCATGAATTACATGATGAATGATTGTTACTGTCGTTAGATATGACCTAGAGTCCCTGCCAAAGTCAATAACGTATCTCTATAAGAGATGGTTATCTGTTCTAAGAAATCTTATTGAATTATAAAATAAGTTCTATGGCAATTTTCAAAGTATCACATTTCATAGTTTCACAGGTATGAATACATATCCTTGTCTTGTTTTCGATCAATTCCTTTAAGTTTTGTTGACTTCTTTGCTGCGGGCTGTTGAATTGCTCCCTTGTATGAGTATGACATCTTTTATTTGAAGGTTCCCAGCTGTACTTGCGTTGTTGATATAATTGTTCATCTGTAATCTGATGGGTGTTTTCATGCGGCTGCTTATTACTCTGCGATATTGAAGAAGATGTGCTCTTCCCAGCTTGATTAGCGATCTTGCAATCGCAAAGTGATTTATGGTATAATTCCCTCTTTTGCGCTGATTCTCTGTGTAAAGCTGTTTGTGAAGGTCTCATGGTGTGCTGCTCCTTAGGCTGGCGATTCAATGAAAGGTCCATTGGTTCATATGGGCCTGAAGTAAGATGAAACAATAAAATTAATTAATGGTGTTATAATATTTGAAGTGGATATTCATATTCAGCAAGTGAACATTTATTAAAGATTGAATAAAAGACTATATTTAATTCAGGTATAAAAGAAAATGTTTTTGGCTTAGAGACAGATTATTTGAGATAAGTCACTTTGATATGAAGAAGAGAGTATTAAAAGGGATACTATAAGTCAGATGAATGATGAAAAACAAAATATCATATATGATATTTCGATTGAACATATGGTTTGGAGCTGAAATGCTAACGCTGGAAGACAGAATGTACACAAAAATTGCTTACGATGGAATTCCTACAATGAGCCAAATAAGGAACAATATAAACTAGCATTTCAATATTTAATAATTCTTACCTTGAATTTCCCCCAGTAGACTTTTCAGTGATGAAATATTTTTACAACTATCACAACTGCATTTATTGGGCCTAACTGGCATTGTAACTTTGTCAAGTCGTGTTGTGCAACGTCCAGGGGGCAAGCCATTGATGCTCGTGTTAGATTCATTTGCCCTGTTGATGTTTCCTACAAAAGAATAAAAGAATAATAATAAAAATAACAACAAGAGAAACATTTAATGAATAGTGGGAAAAAAAAGTTATCGTGTTTTCCTACATTTGGCAATTTCATCGTTAGTTCGGATTTCCACTTTGACTTAATCTTTCAATGTGTAAAGGCAATGAATGATGAGCTGATAATTTCAAGTCCATTGTAAGGAAATACATGCCATTTAACATATAAAAACTTTTTTCTGCGTATTTTGTTCCTATTTAATGACTTTCACTCGTAGAAAGACACCAAAATGTTTCTTTAAGGTATAATAAAATGGGCTTACCTGCCATTATGGAATGTATGTTATTGTTGCAGTAATGTGTAAATGCCAACTGATGTTTCGCCCTCTAGAACTGCAATCACACCTGTGTGTCTTGTGAGTCCGTTCACTCCTGCGGACGGTGTACCCTTTTATAGGTTAGAATGCTTTCCCCCACCACACCTGTGCAGCTGCGCAGTAAAACAGCTACCCCCCCACCCCGCCGAACTTTGTTTCTATTGGCTAAACTAAGAAGTTAGCTTTCTTTCCAATATTTGGATACTGTGAAATGATATACATAATAGCTTGTTTTATAATGAAAGTGACAAAGCCAGCCTTTAATGTAATTTAAAATGAATGTATGAACATCTGAATGATGTCTTTATTCTCTTTTCTTATTCAATGAACTGAATGCTGAAGGTTCAGTAAGAAATGACAAGAAATGTTATGCTTCAATAAAAAAAATAAAGATGAATAACACCGAGCAAAATGTTTAAAATATAGGCTGGCGGGATTCCTATTCATTATCATTGTTATTGTTCCCATCTCCATGCTACCATAAGTCATTCCCAGGGATTAAGTCACATAAGGAGTTTTGCACCTTTAATTTCCTTTAACACCATAGAGCTCGTTTTGTATTCTGTCTACAAGCCCCACTTATCCGTTTTGGTTTGTATTTGTAATGAATATTGGTACGCAGTTTTCACTCATTCTTTGAGTTGTTTCCAAACATATTCTCCCCTTAAAAGCCTCTGGATTGTAAGATTTAATAGTACAATTGTTTTATACAAACCTGCTATAAACTGGCAAACTTATTAAATAAACTTACATCTAGTGACAAAAAGTTCCTGTTGATATTTTATTAACCCCTTATCTATTACTACTTGAGAAAAAATAAATACTTTCAGAGCATCAGGTCTCATTCACTAACTTTATTCAATAGCAAGGGTAAGATGAATGAAATTTTCATTATTCTGTCTCTTCAATTTTTAATCATTTGATAACAAGAATAATATCAGGAGTTTCATATATTGAAATGAAATTAGCGTTGTGTATTTTTTATGCTCAGTTGTCGCAACCTCTATTTTTACTTTCTCTACTGGTCAATAGGGGAAGTATCGTACTCCACCCAAAAATTCGAAGTCAAGATTTCACCGGAAATATATGTTCGAGGCCCCCTGAATCCAAAAAAGCAGGTTTACAAAAAGGTGCGTGTATGTGTGTGCTTGGGTGCATGTGTGTGAGTGTATGTGTGTAAGTGGGGGTGTCTGCGCGTGTGTGAGTGTAGGTGTGTTTGCTAAAAATGTGTGTGTGTGTATGTGTAGGCATGTGTGTGTGTGTGTGTGTGTGTGTGTGTGTGTGTGTCAGTCTGTGCTCAGCATAACTCAGAACGAAAATTCGGTTAAACCAAAGTCAGTTTTTAAGTTTAATGTCTTTCAAGGATGCGCCACGAAGAATTTGAAAAGAAAATATCCCCCTTAACTACCCTTTACCTGGAACATTTTTCGAAAATTTTGACTTTCTTGGAAATTGCTCTAACGATTTGATTAAAATGTCATATGTTTGAGATATTTTTTGATAAATGAAATGTATATCTTGAATTTTCTGGCTATAGCCCCTGTAGTCGTATTTATTCTGGGCGACTTTTGCATAACTGGTAAACCGTTAGAGATGGACCAAATCATACTATAGAGAATATAGATCTTGCTAAAATACACAATTTTTGCCTGAAAATTGACTGAATAAATTTTCTTGTAGTGTGAATCATTTCGGAGATATTCCTTGTTATGTGTGTGAGTTTCGGAAAAACTTAGAACTTTCGTGAAATGGATCATTGTTGTTCATTTTTTATATCTTAAGTGTGCAAAGACAACAGAATCTCAAAGCTTTTAAACATTAGACTATGGCAGAAAAGCCTGCAGTATTCTAACATTCTCCTTGCACCTGCAAGGAAATAAGCAATAAGATAATTTGTACAAATGTTTATCTCAACTAACACGAAGAAGATATAGGAATAAGATTTTGTAAGAATGGGAAGTACAAGAGGGTAGAAGTCACGTGAGTGTAACACATCAGATTTTTAATATTTGTGTTTATGTAGAAATGAAGTCAAAAGAATTTTCTGTATGATTGAAAGGGGTTATTATATATGTTAACATGTGTTATTGCAGTAATTACTTTGACCAGAACTCTCGAATTTGTCAATAAAGAAACTAATAATAAGGCGAGATATTACTTAGTGTTTGAAATTTGCCCATTACTTTGAAACCTGTATTGCTGATGGTTCAATGATTCAGCTACGTTCCTCGGGTGCTTACTGTTCCTGCATTGTGGTATCGTTATTCTTTGGTGCGATTTAAAAAATATTACTTGCTAGGATTAAACAAGCATAGTAATCTCGTAAGATACTATAAACAAGAAAATAAATGTATAAATAAGTGTCCTCTTAAACACCCCGGATATTTCACAAAGAAAACTGAGTAGAGTATCCTTGTGAAAAGTGATGCATTGGCTAACATAAAGTCCTTAATTTAAGGAACTTATAAATGAAGCTTATGCGGTTTTGTGCGTGTGTTTGCGCGTATGTATGTCTGTTTGTGTGTGTGTGTGTGTGTGTGTGCGTGTGTGTGTGTATGTGTGTGTGGTTGTGCATTCATGTGTGTAGGTGTGCATGTGTATTTGTGTGCATGTGTGCGGGGTGTATGTGTGTGTGTTTACGTGTGAGTATGTGTGTGTGCCTGTAGGATTTTTTGGAGATATTTCCATGATTTTAGTTGAGTTTTGGGAACATAAACAAATGCGAAGTCAAGAGATGTGGATGGACCCAAAAAATTCCTTGTGAATGCTTTTTCAGTAGAATTGCATGTAGCTTTTGATCAGTACACAAAGCCTTCCTTACTCTAATATCCCTCCTTGCACATAAAAGGAAATAAGCAGGGAGATAATTTGTGAAAACGTTTATCTCAGCTAACACGAAGATGTTAGTGCAAATAACATTTTGTATTAATTGTTAGGGCAAGAGTAGAGAAAGTTGCGTGAGGGTAACAGACGAGACAATATTTTCAGCTTAAGTAACATGTTGTCAAAGCTTAAATTTGCTTGAAAGAAACGAGAAACAGTCTCTCTGATCGTCGAACATGATCCTATACACAAAATGAATGTTGCAAGTATAAAATATCGTTATTATAGAATAATATTGAAATTAAATGGGAGTATAAGCCAGTATTTTTCATGAGGATTAACAGAATGCAAACAATCATGTCACAGTAAGAAGCGTGTGTAGAGAGAACTCTATGAGCGTAAAAGATCGAGAGATAGTGCTTGCATTGATTGTGCGGGACATCATTGAAGTCCATAAGGAATCCAAAATAAACAAAATAGATAAATAAAGAACAAAAAACTAGAAAACATGACACAGGAAAAGTGGACCGATAAAGCCTTGTGAATGTAAAAGCCTCATTACCCTTCCGCTTAATGGCTAGTGCAAAGTCAAAGATGTGTGCGGTCCGAAAATTTCAGTGAGAATAGGTTTTTCTTCGGAAGAATGCGTGTGTGGGGGGGTAGATTTTGATCAGTAAAAGTTTCGTTATGTCGAACTGCAAGTTTGTTTTCTGCTAAGAGTTATGTTACAGGTTTCCTTTTGTCCCCACTGTGTGGGAACGCATTGAAGTGTTGGAGGGGTTGGACGGCCATTCAACACAATGGGAAGGCAGGGAAACCCTCGCAGTGGGGGATCACATGGGTGGTCCACGCGTCAATACAGAAGTATTCTTTCGCTATTGAAAAGGTTTCTTCCTGCAGGTGGTGATCTTTGGCTGCTTTGTTAAGAGAAAAACACTAAGCCTGTTCAGACAGGAAAATGGGGATGTCTATGCTCGCCCCCTTGCAAGATGAAGCCTTGTTCTTTTCAAAACTGTCAGAGGGAAACATTTCCAACTGTCACATAAATATATCAAGATCTGAAAGGGGCCATTCATTGTAGGGTTTCTTACCCTCACGTTCTTCTTTCGAAAACACATGCAGACACTAGAATAGGAGGGTCAGGGGGGACGGGGGTCATTAATTATCCTTCCTTTGTCATCCTATTCGCGACAGATCATCCGACCTCTCTTTTCGGAATTCCCACGTGTCCAAAGAAATACCCATGTCACCATGTCACTTAAGGGGGGAGGGAGAGGAGTGTGAGGGGGCGGATTATTAATGGGGAATTTATGCTAAGTGAGCCAGAAAGCTCATACCTTTTTGGAAATTCCCACATGTGGGGGTGGAGGGGTGAGGGGGGAGGGGGAGGGGGGAGGGTGGTGTGACTGATATGTCCCTTATGCCACTTTTTGAGCCAAAAAGCTCATGTCACTTATGCCACTTCTTGAGCCAGAAAGCTCATATTATCACTACTAACACGTTTTTCCCATTGATTTCTATTGTTAGTAAGAATATGGTTTATTTCTCCTACTTTTAATTCTTCCCTGATATTTTGACTGAGTTTTTTCTCCCGTTTAGTGTACCCAGTTATACATTTTATTCCTGACGTTTGTATTCATGAACTATAACTTTTGCTAATGTCCATGTTTCTGAACCATAATGTTCTTTTTAACGTGTGTGTTATATAGATTAACTTAGACTTCTTCCTGCTAAGAGACATTGCATCATAAATATTTAAACTGTGATACTTGGTCAATTATATTGTCTTGCACTAGTTTGATCTAACAGGATTTATTCTTCTAAAAGCCATAATTTCGGATTTCTTTGCTACTGTTTTCATTCCATATTCGACAGCAATTTTATTTAAACAATGTAGCACCTTCATTTGTGACCGTCAGTAGGTGATCATCTGCGTATAATAATTTTTAGATTTTTTTATAATCATCTCATCCACGTACAACCACGTAAAACAAGCCACTGCATTTATATTCACCTCTTTTCTTTTTTCTCTCTATCTTTCCAATATTTCTTCATCCTGTTACTGTGATTTTTTCTTCTTTCTTCTGTCCAAGTCGTAGTTATTTTCTTCTTTTTTTTTAAGAAAAAAAGAGACTCGAAATGTTGTGTTAACTTTCTTAACTTTGTTTAACCCTGTATTATTTCTTCTGTTAATACCGTTTTATTTAAGTCTTTCATTTTTACTTTATCTACTGGTAAGTAGGGGAAGTATTGTATTCCACCTAAAAATTCAATGTCGAGATTTGACCGGAAATATATGTTTTAAGGTCCCCTGAATCAAAAAAAAAAAAAAAAAAGCATTTTTAGAAAAAGGTCCGTGTGTGTATCTGTGTGTCAGTCTGTGGACAGCATAACTCAAAAACGAAAACTCGGTTAGAAACCAAAGTTGGTATTTAAGTTTAATGTCTTTCAAGGATGCGACACGAAGATTTTGTAGAAAATAGCCCCACCCTAAACTACCCTTTACATTTTTCGAAAATTTTGATTATCTTGAAAATGGCTCTAACGATTTGGATTAAAATGTCATATGTTTGAGATATTTTGATGACAAATGAAATGTATATCTTAAATTTTCTGGCTATAGCCCCTGTAGTCGTATTTACTCTGGGCGACTTTTGCATAACTGGTAAACCGTTAGAGATAGACCAAATCATAAAATACAAAAAATGTAGATCTTGCTAAAATACACAATTTATGTCTCAATAAATTTTCTTGTAGGTTGAACCATTTCGAAGATATTCCTTGTTATGTGTGTGAGTTTCGGAAAACTTAAAACTTTCGTGAAATGGAATATCATTGTTCATTTTTTTATATGTTACTGTGCAAAGACAACAGAATCTCAAACATTTGACTATCGCACAAATCCTACTGTATTCTAACATTCCCCTTGTACCTACAAGGAAATAAGCAATAAGATAATTTGTACAAATGTTTATCTCAACTAACACGAAGAAGATATAGGAATAAGAGTTTGTAAGAGTGGTTAGTACAAGAGTAGCAAAAGCCATTTGAGTGCAACAAATCAGATTTTTAGTAATAATATTAACAATCAGGAGACATCCTGTGGACAGAAGGCAGCAGGAACCGAAATGCATAGATCTAAGCATCCTGTTGCTGGAAGTATCCAGAATTCTGTGGGCTCGTCACTGATCTGACGTGGGCAGGTGCAAGGAACGGTCTTATGAATACTTAACAGCTAGTAGACAAGGATCTCTTAATAAACCAAGTCACGACTTACTCTGTACGCAGCTACATACCATTCTTATCCAGGGAGGGAGGGAGGGACGAAGTCTTGCTATTAGAATGTATTAACCCGGGAGATTCTTTCCAAACAATTACCATGTTTACGTTGTGCCATAAGTGTTTCTCCCTAAGTATAGGAATGCTATTAGGGCAAGTTTCGCAGCACTAATATTATCAAAGTATAGGTTCAGGAGAAGCTGTAAACACCGGGGTACAAAATAGGTGCGCCTGAGGCCTTGGAGAAGAGAACGTGCTAGCACACAGGTTAGTGCAAACAGCTTTATTAAGGCAATGGAACACAAGTCACGATACGGCATTAAAATCTCACTCACATGACTTTCTCTACTCATCTACTTACAAACCTTTACTCCCCTATATACTTCACCTTAAACCAGATGAACATTTGCAGAAATTACCTTATTTTGCAGTAGGCGCAAAGAGATTACAATAGACACTACGCATAATCAAATGTTTTAAAACTGGTAGCTATATGATGGCTTTGAAATTGTGTCCTGAAGTATAAATATTAGAAAATTCAGACGAATAACGAAGATCTTCTTTACAGGGAATACTCCGAGCAGCTCTTTCAGACGTGAGGTAAGTCGACAACGTTGTGTTGAGGTTGGTAAAGGACTTGAGCTGGTTTGTGGATGTAAACAGGTGGGCGCTTTCGCTTTTGCTTTAATGTTTTAGGAGCTAACGCTTGTGATTGGCTTACACTCGCACAGTAAACACAGAAGAACAAGGCGGGGTATGTGTTTGTGTTCTCAAGAAGCACCGTTACGGTGTTTATTTATGTACTGAGCTAGGGAAAGTGACACCCACAGAGTCTGCAGTGTTGCGAGATGTAATGTAATGACTTCCCTTGCACCAGATATGTGTAATAAGAAAAAAAAAAAAAAAACTTTTAAACCCTTATATAACACACTTGCCATTTATAACGATAAAACACTATATCTTGTAACCAAATTATTTACAGTACGTATAGTTTACAAAACATTAAAAAATATAAAAATATTAACCACATAAAATCACATCATTTCTTAACAAAGAACTGTAAATACGTGTGCCGTTTGAACGAAGTACGGCTTTTATTATTTATAGTTCAGCTGGGGTAGTGTCGGGCTGACGCTCTAATGTTCGTTAGCAACTCCCAATTCAGCAGCTATTTTCTTCAATGTTTGCTCTTTAATAGTATTTAACTTTTTCTTCAGTCAAACCGAACTTCTTTCACTTTGATGTCATTTTAAAGTTATACACTGAATTAAGCTCTCAAACCCTTGGATAAGAGGAAATCACGTGCGCTTTGAAAACAGTAGGAAAACTGAGGAGGTTGAGGGAGGTGTAGGGATCAAGGTCAACGCTTTTTTCCGGTGCTATTTATATACCGCGTCAACACCGTGTGACAAAGCGAATATTCGGCATAGTTGTAGTCACGTTCTGGCTATTATGGTTAAATTTATTATCTAAAGTGAACATTAAATTTAATATATATATATATATATCTGATACGAATAAACTACCAATAATAGATCGCAGTAAAACACTTCCGTAAGAGAGGAATTTTAGAAATATACGTTTTAAGTTATCCCTCTACACGGAAATGAAAACATTATTCCGTGACTTGTTGAATTCTAAGAATTCTTTCCCATTTCTAGTTTTCAGAAGCGGTCTACGGTTGTATTTACAACCCTGTGATTCCTAAACTGCCTGATTTTAACTATGTGAAGCTTGAGGTAATTAATATGTTGACTAATTTCACCGGAACGTCTAATTGTCTTTGTTTACTGTTTTGCTTCAATAAATGCAATATCTCTGAAGGTACCTCTTTCCATATCTGGGTTTTGAAGTTCTGGCTGTCAACTGCTTCTTGAAGTTAGATAAAGATAAGCATAAACAGGTGTATGTTACACAAAATGCAGTTAATTTGCCCTTAAAGATCATCAAATGTTTTCCAGTCAGTGGTGTTTCTGGCCAATTCGCAAGAGAGATATTAAAGTTGTAGGAATTAATTTCGTATATCACACGCAAATCAAGTTGCCCTCGTACGGCTGGGTTGTCCCGCCCTCTTGGGCCAGATTACCTGCTTCAAACTTTTCCCCATCTTCTCTCCCCATGGCTTCATGACATGCATTTTTAACATCAGAGAAAGTTCGCCCGCCGGAAACTACTTTCTTATGATATTTACTTCCCTCCAGTCACTAGAGGACGTTGTACCTACCATTCCGGAAATTGGGCTTCCCCTAAAACGAATTCCTCCATTTATTTTCGGAAATTTTTAGTCCACTCTAATTCAGAAGACTAAATAGGTTTCGAAGGATCTAATTTTAAGGTCTTTGATTTCTCGTTCCAACCTTATTGCGATTTTATAAAAGCTGCAGAAATACAAGTCGAGGAATGGATTTTATAGAATATTATTATTATATAATACTATAATAATATACATACTACTATACTACTATATACAATAATAATAATAATAATAATAATAATAATAATAATAATAATAATAATAATAATAATAATAATAATAATAATAATAATAATAATAATAATAATAATAATAATAATAATAATAATAATAATAATAATAATAATAATAATAATAATAATAATAATAATAATAATAATAATAATAATAATAATAATAATAATAATAATAATAATAATAATAATAATAATAATAATAATAATAATAATAATAACAATAATAACAATAATAACAATAATAACAATAATAACAATAATAACAATAATAACAATAATAACAATAATAATAATAATAATAATAATAATAATAATAATAATAATAATAATAATAACAACTTATTTTAAAAATTATGAGTTGGAAAACAAAAACAAATACAAGGAATATCTCGGAAATAGTTAATTGAATAAAAAAATTATTTCACATAAACAGAGTGTTTTAAAAAGATCTATGTTTTTTGTGCATTAAGATTTTGATGGTTTCGCAGTCAGCGAATTCAACATGTTACATATCCACTTCCCATGAAAATATCTTAAATAAAATCTTGCGACACAAAAAAATATACATCTTTATATCCAGCTCACTTTTTTACTTTCTCTCTAAGTATATTGAAGAAAAGAAAGTATTGTAAAAATTCTCTTTCGAGGTAAAAATTCGATGTCGTGGTTTCTCCTGAAATAGATGTTTAGAGGTACCTTAATCCAAAAAGAGTATTTTTAGAAAGAAGTGTGTGTGTGTGTGTGTGTGTGTGTGTGTGTGTGTGTGTGTGTGTGTGTGTGTGTGTGTGTGTGTGTGTGTCTTAAAAGAATGTGACACGAAGATTTTAAAGAAAATTGCCGCACCCTAAATTACCTTTACATAGAAAATATTTCGAAAGTTTTTATTTTCTTGAAAATGGCTCTAAGGATTTTGATTAAAATGTGAAATATTTACATATTTTGATGACAAATGAAGTGCGTATCTTGAATTTTCTGGTTATAGCCCCTGTAGTCCTATTAACTCTGGATAACTTTTGCATAACTGGTAAACCATAAGAAATAGACCAAATCTTACTATACACAAAAGTGTAGGTCTTGCTAAAATACACAATTTATGTCTCAATAAATTTTCTTGTAGGGTGAACCATTTCGGAGATATTCCTTGTTATGTGTGTGAGTTTCGGAAAACTTAAAACTTTCGTGAAATGGAACATCGTTGTTCATTTTTTTTAATGTTAAGTGTGCAAAGAGAATGGGATTTCTAAGCTTTAAAAGATTTGATTATCGCTCAAAGTCTGCTGTAATAAGATAAATTCTGTAAATGTTTATGTCAACTAACACGAAGAAGATATAGGAATAAGAGTTTGTAAGAATGGTTAATACAAGAGTAGAGAAAGTCATGTGAGTCTTAGGTAACCCTCTAAGACCAGCCCCCTCGGTGGTAAAGGCACAAATACTATACTTATTTGTCAGTTTCATGTTGCATGTCGTGTATAGATATTCGAAACAAAGGGTTGATTAAATAAACACAATTATTGGAAGCGTTATTTGCCTGAGGCTGCAGGCGCGCATCTTGTAGCAGGAGATCGTGTTCAAATATTTAGAGATTGAGGAAGCTAAAACCGTATATCTGTAGAGATTTCCACCTCAGCTAATATAGTCAAGGCATAATTACATAGCTAATTTGTTGACCATCACGCTGTGGACTAATTAATGCGTCTCTAGGGCGGCGGAGGGAGGGAGTCCCCTGCGGAGAACATGCTATTGAAGTGGTGCGTAGTGCATAATCGCCGCCGCCGCCTCCTCCTCCGCCGTCGCCGCCGACTCCAATCTGATTTTCTACAGTAGTAAACCTGATGTAGCTTCCGAGAGTCAGCACAGGACAACATTTGCATATCACTGTTCAATGAACCACTTTATTGAACATCTTCTTTATCTCCCACATAAATTTACCATTATATTGTCACCGTTGTTACACTCACATGACTTTCTCTACTCTTGTACTAACCATTCTTACAAACTCTTATTCCTATATCTTCTTCGTGTACAGTAGACTTTGAGCGATAGTCAAATCTTTTAAAGCTGTCAAATTATGTTCTCTTTGCTTGGTTAACTTATAAAAAAAAATGAACAGCGATGTTCCATTTGACAGAAGTATAAGTTCTCCAAAACTCACACACATAACAAGGAATATCTCCGAAATGGTTCACTCTACAAAAATATTTATTCAGGCATAAATTGTCTATTTTAGCAAGATCTACATTTTTTGTATAGTAAGTTTTGGTCTATCTCTAACGGTTTACCAGTTATGCAAAACTCATCCAGAATAAATACGACCACAGAGGCTATAGCTAAAAAATTCAAGATATACATTTCATTTGCGATAAAAATACCTCAAACATATGACATTTTAATCAAAATCATTAGAGCCATTTTCAAGAAAATCAAAATTTTCCAAAAATTTTCCATGTAAAGGGTAGTTTAGGGTGAGGCTATTTTCTTCAAAATGTTTGTGTCACATCCTTGAAAGACATTGAACTTAAATACCAACTTTGGTTTCTAACCAACTTTTCGTTTTTGAGTTATCCAATTTTTGGGTGGAATACAATACTTCCTTTACTGTGCTATATCTAGTAGATGAAGTAAAAATACTTTGATTATACATTTGCTTGTATAATAAATAATAAATAATAAGAAATAATAAAAAGGAACATAAACAATTTAAGAAACACTTGAAACAAGAAAGGGAATGTCATTCTAACAATCAATACCATAAGTATTTTCAAAGACAAACTAATAACAAGAAATACCTCTGAAATGGTTAACTCTGCAAAATATTTTACTTCACATAAATTTTGCGTTTTAACGACATCTAAATATTCTGTGTAGTAAGACTTCATAGTTATCTGACGCTTTAGCAGTTTTGAAAATACCATTCAATATAAGGAGCATTATAGCGGCTAGAAAATTCAATTTCATTTCTGTAAACATATCTTAAACATTTTTTTCTTTCTCTACTGGTAAGTAGGGGAAGTATTGTATTCCACACAAAAATTCGATGTCAAGATTTCAGCGGAAATATATGTTTTGAGGTCCCCTGAATCCAAAAAAAGCATTTTTAGAAAAAGTCCGTGTGTGTGTCTGTCAGTCTGTGGACAGCGTAACTCAAAAACGACAAGTCGTTAAAAACCAAAGTTGGTATTTAAGTTTAATGTCTTTCAAGGATGCGACACGAAGATTTTGAAGAAAATTGCCCCACCCTAAACTACCCTTTACATGGAAAATTTTTCGAAAATTTTGATTTTCTTGAAAATGGCTCAAACGATTTTGACAAAAATGCCATATGTTTGAGATATTTTTATGACAAATGAAATGTATATTTTGAATTTTCTGACTATAGCCCCTGTAGTCGTGTTTACTCTGGATGAATTTTGAATAACTCGTAAACCGTAAGAGATAGATAAATTCTTACTGTACAAAAAATGTAGATCTCACTAAAACACACACTTTGTGTCCGAATAAATTTTTTTGTAGAGTGAACCATTTTGGAGATATTCTTTGTTATGTGTGTGAGCTTCGGAAAACAAATCTTTGGTGAAATGGAACATTGTTGTTCATTTGTTATATGTTAAGCGTGCAAAGAGAATGGGAGTGTAACCAACTGTTCCATTATAACCTTTCCAATCATCTTCTTCCTCACTCTCATACTTGCAGGTGTTCACTCTGAAAGTTTATGTATCTCCTCGCAGCGTTCAGGTTGAATATGTCTGGTCGAGGTAATCGAACTAGGGACCTCTGGAATGTGCTACCTCCACACCACAGAGGTGGGCCTTTGCTGGAGCTGCAGTATTCTATACTGCTAATAATATTTTTGAGTCGCAGTTGATCTGCTTGTGGGTCATTGACAACACACTCTTTTGTGAACAGCAAGTAACAAAGAGAGAGGGGGTGGGGGGGGGGAACATGTGCGCTTATTTGTACAGTATATGCGTTTCCTGAAATGTCTATATCGCAGCGTGTTTGTCAGACAGAGTAAACAGTGAAACCCAAGCGCTCGCTGCAACCGCACGTGGGTACACCATCAAAACTGCAAACATTCTGCCCCAAAAATAAAAATAAAGAATTAATTAATTATGTGTGCGTAGTGTTTAAAATGAGAACTTCGTTCCTAGTGCAGAAACAGTTGTTGAAACCAAAGCTGAATATGAATGAGTTTTAATTCAAAACAATTATTGCAGTGACATGGATTTTTTTATTGGGATCGAATCTAAAAAATATTTCCAATGTCTGCCTCTTTTGTCTTGCTTCATAGAAGAGCTAGAGCGATAAACATAATTTTAGAAATCTTATGTGGTACGTTCACATAACTTTTTCATGGTTGTGCATATATGAAGATCGAGTTGTACATAAAGTGAAAAAGCATGAAGGAATATCTCACACAGTGATTTATCACAGGTTATTAGCATACAAAGGCGACCGCAGTGACAGCAACAGTGCGATTAGAGAATATACCATTGTCTTTATCTTCACTTGTTTTACGTACCACTCAATAGTAACAATCACAAACAAACGTGGACAAATAAGATACCAATTCATGTCCAAGAATGGGCAATATTTATTGTTTTAAGATTGATTGATTGATTGATTACTCTACTATATTTAGTATAGCTTTCTTGAAAAATAAATTAAATAAAACCTTACCCTGTAAACCGAGGAAGTATAACATTGTATAGCACATAACAACAACAATAATAATAACAATAATAATGATGATGATGATGATAATAATAATAATAATAATAATAATAATAATAATAATAATAATAATAATAATAATAATAATAATAATAATAATAATAATAATAATAATAATAATAATAATAATAATAATAATAATAATAATAATAATAATAATAATAATAATAGTGTGACTTTGGTGGGTGTAAAGTAAAGAAGACAGATGTAGTCGAGATAAAGAAATACTTTTATTTCCGTAGACAGTAACTTTGTACACTCGTTGCAACAGCAAGAAAGTCTTTACCGATTCACCAACAGCACGGCTCCGAATTCGTAACACAAAAACTGTCCCTTCTCACACTTTACCGCTATTTATATCTCCCAGGCACTATTCTGGAAACTTCAGGAAAGGTCAGTTATTATTGCGGTGAAATACAAAGCAGAAAATTCCAGAAGTCTATCCCTTTCGCTCTTTCGGCAAGCGCCCCAACAATACGGCCATTCTCTGTCTCTTCCCTTCGGCTCCTTTGCGGTAGTGCCGACAATAATGCGATGGGCGACAATAATAAATAATTAATAATAATGATGATGATAATAATAAATTATTAATGATAATACCTCCCAATTACGAATGAGCTCCTCACAGATCCTTTTTTAAAGCTTTGTCCACCACGAATCCCACATGTGGTTGCCTGGGATCGAACTCGGCCGCTTTGGTGAGAGGCGAATGGTCTAACCACTCGGCTACGGCACAGGAATGAGTTTATAACAATGGTTAGTACAAGAGTAGAGAAAGTCATGTGAGTGCAACACATCAGATTTTTCTTTATAATGTTGTAATGCAGGACTAACTCGTAATTGGTTTAATATCTCTGTAGCTTCTGTTCTATCCCAATATCATAGTTTTCCTCACAAAGCGCGTTTCTGCAGCTTGAATTCTTTTTAAATTTTGTTGGTTAATAGTCGCCTTTCGCTTGTGCTCTTTTTTTTTCACGCTTATAAATCTTTGCTTTTCTCCTATGATATCCTTTTCATCTTCATAGGACAAAGTACAACTCAAATATTTGAAGCTATTCACTTGTTTTAAAATGTCATTATTTATTACTATTTTACTACAGTTGGGATATTCATCTTTGAATGCCATAACCTTAGTTCTTCTGTAGAGACGTTCATTTAAAACTTCCTAAGTGTATCTATTTTACATTTTGTATCTAACCTATTTGTATTCAACACGATTGAGTTATTTATGCAATTTTTTCATCCGATATGAAAACAGCCAATCAGCGTCAAAAGCAGAACGTTATGGCAGACTGCGCATGCGTCATCTAGTCAGTTGTTCATGGATCTGAAATATTTACACCGTCAACACGATGTAAGAGGTTAGAAAATAAATCTTCTTTAATTCGTACAAAATTGCGATAGTTTTCCGGGTTCTTCTAACCTCAATTTGTTTCATAGTAGACTGTTCTCTTTTTTGTAACCATTAGAACATATTTTACTCTTACTTCCATGGAAGTATATCCCAAATCTTTACTTAATAAACCAGTATATTAATATTTACGTTCGCCATGTCTATTTCTCGTTATCATTTGTTTTTCGACCAGTGTTGCAGACAGTTTCCTTTGTGTGTAATTCCATTGGATGCTGGACCGTGGGACAATGGCTAGTATCTAGAAAATGCATAAAAATAAACGATATCGGTTAAAGAAATTCACGTAATTGCAACAAATCAATTTTTTCCCAACAGCCTCCTTTTGTCATATTTATTTGAAAGCATGTTTTTGCAATAAGTGACTTCAGCAGTTTAACTTATATCGCTTGTCATTTCAGCTGTGAATGAATAACAATGCGAGGGGTTGTAGAGTAACGGTACTTGGGTTTAAGTGCAGTTGAGGTCACTACCATTTCCCCTTCAGCTATTGTCGTACTGTAGGACAAAAGGGAAACAACTTGGGGACCTGCCCCGGACCTGGAATGGTTAACAGATGCTAGGGTGAAACACTTAGAAAACATCCTCCACGTACACACAGTCGCACAAAAAATTACTTCTCCCAGCCACTACTAAAATATAGAAAACTATAAAAAAAATCTGATGTGTTACACTCACATGACTTTCTCTACTCTTGTACTAACCATTCTTACAAAGTCTTATTCATATATTTTCTTCGTGTTAGTTGAGATAAACATTTGTACAAATTATCTTATTGTTTATTTCCTTGTAGGTACAAGGGGAATATTAGAATACAGTAGGCTTTGTGCGATAGTCAAATGTTTGAGATTCTGTTGTCTTTGCACACTTAACATATAAACAAATAAGCAACGATGATCCATTTCACGAAAGTGTGAGTTTTCCGAAACTCACACACATAACAAGGAATATCTCCGAAATGGTTCACCCTACAAGAAAATTTATTCAGACATAAACTGTGTATTTTAGCAAAATCTACATTTTTTGTATTGTATGATTTGGTCTATCTCTAACGGTTTACGAGTTATGCAAAAGTCGTCCAGAGTAAATACGACTACAGGGGTTATAGCCAGAAAATTCAAGATATAAATTTCAATTGTCATAAAAATATCTCAAACATGACATTTTAGTCAAAATCGTTAGAGCCATTTTCAAGAAAATCAAAATTTTCGAAAAATTTTCCATGTAAAGGGTAGTTTAGGGTGGGGCTATTTTCTTCAAAATCTTCGTGTCACATCCTTGAAAGACATTAAACTTAAATACCAACTTTGGTTTTTAACCGAGTTTTCGTTTTTGAGCTATGCTATCCACAGACTGACAGACTGACACACAGACACACACAGGGACCTTTTTCTAAAAATGTTTTTTTTTTTGGATTCAGGGGGTCTCAAAACATATATTTCCGGTGAAATCTCGACATCGAATTTTTGGGTGGAATACAATACTTCCCCTACTTGCCAGTAGAGAAAGTAATTGGTAGTTTATCTGGTGAAATCTTTGATTTTTCTTTACACTATGATCGCATCCAGTGACATATAAGAGACATGGGCAAAATCACCTCAACTGTGCCACTTCCCTGGCTCACTCCACCTGCCAGCCTTCCCCTTCCTTCAGGTCCCAGCTGTGGCACTGAATTTTTCAGTCCCAATTCTACCTCTCAAACATTGCCCACAAGCGGTTTGTGTGTTTAAAAACACCAACAGTAAGTTTGTTGGCATAAATAAATAATAATTACCTTTAAAAGTAGTTTTAAAATATTGTATGTTTTCATCCGCGCCTTTCTATGATAGCGGAAGGCGGTAAGGAACGATGAGGATGCGGACAGGCGAAACACCGCGCAGTTTTTTGTTCTCCCGGTGTGAGTGTGACATTGTGACGTAGAGCACGGGTGGTTGTCGGCATTCGTAGTGGCCAAGCGTTGCGGTCACGGTGGTTGATTCAATGTGGACACAGGAAAGGGTCGATATCGTCGAGGGCTCTTGTGTGTCGTCCTTCTCAAGGTTTATCGATTAGACTCATGCCCCAACCCCACTTTTCCTTCTTCGTATGTTAGCCAGCTCTCGAGTCGCTCGCATTTTCATCCCCCCCCCCCAAGTTTCTGTACTTATCGAGTCAGTAAGCGCCCTTCTTCGCAATGAACCGCCCTGCGCGCGTGCTTTTAATACCATCGTGTTTCCCCTATATCATTCTTACGGTTCAAAATAACCACAAATGTTATTTTCCAGCTTTAACCGACTTTTAAATTCGCGTTACATGTTGCTGGTTTAGGAAAGAAAAAGAATTGATGCGCTCTTTCATATAAAAGTATACATTACAGGGATGTCCCGATATTTCCGCAGGAATAGTGGACTAACAGGTGACGACAAATGTGGTTTATGCATTATGGGGCACCACCCCATGTTGTAAGCATTGTGCGACAATATCTAAACCAAACATTTAATGGACAATGGATTGGTAGACGAGGCCCAGTAGCATGGCCTCCCCGTTCGCCGGACCTCAATCCATTAGGTTTCTTCCTATAAGGCCATTTAAGGACATTTGTGTATGCCAAACATATCCAAAATGTAAATACATTAGTCATTTTTACTTTCTCTACTACTAAGGAGAGGAAGCAGCAATTGTATTTCACCCAAAAATTCGATGTCGAATCCCAAAGAAGCATTTTTAGAAAAAGGTCCGTGTGTGTGTTTGTATCTGTCAGTCTGTGGACAGCATAACCTAAAAACGAAAAGTCGCTTAAAAACCAAAGTTGGTATTTAAGTTTAATATATTTCAAAGATGCTGATTTCATCCTAAACTACTCTTTACATGAGAAATTTTAATTTTCTTGAAAATGGCTCTAACGATTGTGATTAAAATGCCATAGGTTTGAGATATTTTGATGACAAATGAAATGTATATGTTGAATTTTCTGGATATAGCCCATGTAGTCGTATTTACTCTGGACGACTTTAGCATAACTGGTAAACCGCTAGAGATAGACCAAATCATACTATACAAAAAATGTAGATTTTGCTAAAATACACAATTTATGTCTCAATAAATTTTCTTGTAGGTTGAACCATTTCGGAGATATTCCTTGTTATGTGTGTGAGTTTCGGAAAACTTGGAACTTTCGTGAAATGGATCATCGCTGTTCATTTTTTTATATGTCAAGTGCGCAAAGACAACAGAATCTCAAACATTTGACTATCGCACAAAGCCTACTGTATTCTAATATTCCCCTTGTACCTACAAGGAAATAAGCAACAAGATAATTTGTACAAATGTTTATCTTAACTAACACGAAGAAGATATAGGAAGCTATAGCACTGATATTTATGTACAGGGAGAATGAAGCCGTGACGTCACAGTATGAGTGATTTTTCTTTGCAGTGATTGCCGACTGAGAACTGAGGACTGGAGAAGCGAACTTGTAGGAAGAAGGAGGGAAAAGTGGAACAATTTCCCCCTCCAGCACCACTCCAGTCTATAGACTACATCTATATTTCCCCCGTGCTTACAACTGCACTGTTGCTAAAATTGGAAAGTTCCGAATTCCGTAATATTCAGAGTGGATGGGGCAGTCTAAGAAGAGAAGAAGTAGCAACTAAGAAAGAAGAAAAGAGACGGAAAAAGAAGAAATAAAAAAAAAGGGAAAGAAAAATAGTCGAGAGGAAAGTCTTGAAGGTTTCCCCCCTTTTTCCCCTTCCTGGCCCATAACTCGTGGTCCCGTGAGGAGTCAAACACTGCAATAGGGAGCCTGTCTCAAGAATACTTCCGCCCCCGGGAGGAAAAAGGGTTGCAAGAAAATGTTATAGGATGATTAAAAAACTTTGGCCAGGAGGAAGTTACGCCAAGCTCAAGAAAGCAGAAAGTGGGGAAGGGTGGGAGGGTTGTAGACGTCTGCCTCAGGGATTCTGGTTTTATGCACGAACCATTTGCCTATTAGCTTCCATTTTATTTCTTTTCCTGCCCTTGGGCAACGTTTACGCTTTATTAGTGACTCCAACAGTTGAAAGAAATACGTATGTATGATGTGTGTCAATGAAGACAGTCTAACCTCAAAGCACATATGTAACAGCTAACACTACACAACTGATACCATCTGTCCCAATTGTATAAGTGCTCTCCCAGTCGTCCTAGTGGTCTAGGGTACGGCAAGCAGCTTATGTGTACTTCCCAACAATTCAAAATGGCCGACATTACACCAAAAAGCAGTACTGCCAACCTAAATAATAAAAGCATTATTTCTAACCCCAAATATCAGAGGGTTAAGGTAAGTTTGCGAACACAAAAATAACAACAGTAACAATGACTGTATATACTGTTCTAAAACAAAGACAAACTCACGCACAACCGAGAAACACAATGGCGCCCACAGATTAGAATGGCGTCTAAACAGAACCTTGTTTTAAAATATATAGCCTGCATTTCCTGAAATATTTTTAAAAAATCTGACGTGTTCTACTCTTGAACAAAATTCCTCCACCCTAAACCACCCTTTAGATGGAACATTTTTTCAAAATTTTGATTTTCTTGAAAATGGCTCTGACGATTTTGATGACTTTTGTATGACTTTTCTATATAACTGGTGAATCGTAAATTTAGATCTTGCTAAAATACACAGTAGATACTTTTTCTTTTTTTTTTTTTTTTTTTTTTTTGTGGAGTCAACCATTTCGCAAATATTCCTTGTTATGTGTGTGAATTTCGGAAAACTTAAAACTTTCGTCAAATGGAACATCGTTGTTCATTTTTTTATATGTTAAATGTGCAAAGAGAACGGAATCTCAAAGCTTTAAAAGTTTTGACTATCGCACAAAGTGTACTGTATTGCCATATTTCCTTTGTACCTACAAGGAAATAAGTAATAAGATAATTTCTGCAATTTTTTTTCTCAACTAACACGAAGAAGATATAGGAATAAGAGTTTGTAAGAATGGTTATTACAAGAGTAGAGAAAGTCATGTGATCTTGAACATATAATTTAATCAAAATCGTTAGAAACATTTTGAAGAAAATCAAAAGTTTCGAAACATTTTCCATGTAAAGGGTAGTTTAGGTTGGGACTATTTTCTTCAAAATGTTCGTGTCGCATCCTTGAAAGACATCAAATTTAAATACGATTCTGGCTTTTAACCGACTTAAGTTGTGCTGTTTTTTGGATTGAGGGGTCCTCAAAACATATTTCCGGTGAAATCTTGAAGTGGAATTTTTGGATGGAATACAATATTTCCTTTTGTTAGTAGTGGAGAAGGTAAAATTGTGTATTTTCTAAAGATTTTGGTGAACTTTGACCCTTGATATTTGTGTTAGATGGCACAAAGGTCCCTAGGGATATTAAACAAATCTTAGAGAAGGGCACTAAGCTGTAGAATAACTACCTGGCGCTCGTTGGACGAAGCTTTCTCCCCGGAATGCCAAGCAATCCCCAAAGTCGTAAATTTCCCAAAGCGGCCACCAAGGTACACGCACAAAAACCACCAGCACCACTTAAGCCCATCAGCTCCATGGGCGGGTTCATTGTGGGCACCTAATTGACACATCGATTAATCGAAATAACAACTCGATTATATCGACGATTGTGGACGATGAAATGATTAATTAGCGGCAGTGCCGGCAGGAGTGCTATTAATTGATAGGAATCTGGGCTATTAATTACTTGCTATTGTCCGAAAGAGGGGCCTCCATGGGGAACACAGCAAATGTTTCCAAGAACGGACAAATTACCGCACCCTTTTGTTTTAAGACAATTGAATTCTATTAACTAATGAAGCATTATTTGGATTGTCTTCCTCTTCCGGCTTGTTACTTTCTCTGCTGGTAAGTAGGGGAAGTATTGTATTCCACCCAAAAATTCGATGTCGAGATTTCACCGGAAATATATGTTTTGAGGCCCCCTGAATCCAAAAAAAGCATTTTTAGAAAAAGGTCCGTGTGTGTCTGTGTGTCAGTCTGTGGACAGCATAACTCAAAAACAAAAAGTCGGTTAAAAACCAAACTTGGTATTTAAGTTTAATGTCTTTCAAGGATGTGACACGAAGATTTTGAAGAAAATAGCCCCACCCTAAACTACCCTTTACATGGAAGATTTTTCGAAAATTTTGATTTTCTTGAAAATGGCTCTAACGACTTTGATTAAAATGTCATATGTTTGAGATATTTTCATGACAAATGAAATGTATATCTTGAATTTTCTGGATATAGCCCCTGTAGTCGTATTTACTCTGGACGACTTTTGCATAACTGGTAAACCGTTAGAGATAGACCAAATTATTCTGTACAAAAAAGGTAGATCTTGCTAAAATACACAATTTATGTCCGAATAAATTTTCTTGTAGGGTGAACCATTTCGGAGATATTCCTTGGTATGTGTGTGAGTTTCGGAAAACTTAGAACTTTAGCGAAATGCAACAATGTTGTTCATTTTTTATATGTTAATCGTGCAAAGAGAACGGAATCTCAGAGGTTTTATTTTCATAGCCTGTAAGTGCAGTAAATATTTTACTTTAGGTTCTTAAAGCTCATCCTTCCAAAACAAATAATAAATCAGTGTGTGAGACAGGTACACGTAGGTAAGTGTCAGGAGGCTGAGGATAAAAACATACATACACCAGGTAGCACATGCGAAAGTGGTTTCGCCTGTAAATCAAAGGTCATAAAGTTCATGCTCAGGGAAGTGTTATGAATACTCCCAACAGTTCCCTTACCCAATTTATTTGCCCTGCTATAAAAGAACTCACTTTAGATACCATAATTTATCCATCTCTTTCCTTAGCCATAGAGGAGGGGGGGGGGGGAGGCTTACTATGAATTAAATGTGCACAGATGTACTGTGTTGCTTTTAACGACACTGAATCCTCGGCTGGTTTTGATCCGCCGTATGAGAGAACCACAATAATGTAATGAATCGGCTTTAAAACGACACAGATATCTGAAGTGCGTCTGGAGGAATGATGGAAATCTGTATCGGAAAAGACAAGGTTATGATGTCCCAGGTTCTGTGCTTGATGGGTGCCATAAATTCTGTCTGAAGCCCAAAAAACCACGAGGATGCGACATTCCTCAATGAACCAAGGTTCCGCACGTGAAGTCATGAACCTTGAAACAAAAGACACTCAATGGAATGTGACCACACCGCAACAATGTCTCCACGAGAATTTCATGCGCTGTAAAATCCCGAAATATGCATGCATTCAGGCATTATCATTCTTCTACCAAATTCCTTACATCATTTCACTTTTTTTAGCGCAGTTAACAACTACTACTTTGTCTTCTGTGAGGTTTCTGCGTTTGTCAGGCAAGATTTTATACGCACCTTTCTACATTGTAAGATGTTATGGTGCAAACTTAAAGGAACACATTGTGACAATGTTGTTCATTCGAGTGTTCGCCAAAAAGAACTTTTTTCACTGAACACAAGAATTACACAACCGAAGTTCGCATTTAGACCCTATCCAGTTTCTTTACCCCTACACCCAGGGGCAGAATGGAGAATGGGAAATTATACAAGTATCTATATTCTTTTTAAAGTGAGGAACACGAATAAAATAATTGCCACAAAAATCGAGAAATTTAGGTGATCACTCAAGCATTAAAATGCATTTAAAATGAATATAATGTATATTATATGCACAATAAAGCCAAAAATGCCTTAATTAATATGCAACATGCATGTTTTTATCCCCAAAAATGTCAAAACACGGAAAAACTAAATATTTGGAACCGGAAAGTAGTAAAATGTACTATGAGGTTGAATCAGAAATTGAAACGTTAAATTTCGGTATATACTTACCGTTAATGCGTAGTAGAGAATTAAAAAAAATCTGATGTGTTGCACTCACATGACTTTCTCTACTCTTGTACTGCCATACTTATAAACTATATCTTCTTCGTGTTAGTTGAGATAAACATTTGTACAAATTATCTTATTGCTTATTTCCTTGTAGGTACAAGGGGAATATTAGAATACAGTTGACTTTGAGCGATAGTAAAACTTTTAAAGCTTTCAAATTCGGTTCTCTTTCCACAGCAAACATAAAAAGATGAATAATGATGTTCCATTTGGGGAAAGTTTAAGTTTTTCAAATCTCACAGAAATAAGAAGAAATATTTCCAAAGTTGTTTACTCCAAAAAAAATTATTTGGACATAACTTGTGTTTTATCAAGATCTAAGATTTTGTCTATCTCTTACGGTTTATCAGTTATGCAAAAGTTATACAGAGTAAACAGCACTATATAGGCTATAGACAGAAAATTCAAAATATACATTTTATTTTGCATGAAAATACCTTAAACATATAGCATTTTAATCAAAATCCTTAGAGCCATTTTTGAGAAAATCTAAGCTTCCGAAAAATATTCCACTAATAAACTTGAATGCCAACTTTGCTTTTTAACCGAGACACACTCACACACACACACACACACACACACACACACACACACACACACACACACACACACACACACACACACACACACAGAGAGAGAGAGACACGGATCTCTTTCTAAAAATGTTTTATTTTATTCAGGGGGCCTCAAAACATATTTCCGGTGAAATCTCCACATCGAATTTCCCTACATAGTAGTGAAAAAAAAAAAAAAAAAAAAAAAAAACGTTAGTTGGTAAAAAAAGTTGAATGTAGCACATCAACCTTTTTATGGTGATTTCTGAACGAAACCATTACGTATGCAACGTAATGCATGCGCTATAAGAAATAGATAGTAAATATCTAGATGAAGTCATCCAGTTCTATCTCCGACTAAATAACCTGTCTGTTAATTCCGCCGTTTAATTAGCGAATCGAGTGTTTATGGTTGCCAGTTGTTGCACAACATTGTCAACATTTATTTGCACAGCAAGAAGCTTGAGCGCTAATGGCGGAACGCATAAGTAATGCGGTTTTCATGTAGTGGCAGAATACACGTGGGAAGTAAACAGCGATCTTCGCTTTTCTACTTTGTTTTAAAGTGCTAGTGAATGATAAGTAAATACGATGTGACAACCTGCACACGTATAACGCTCCTTTTTTGTTTCTTTCCGTACCTACAACACTTAATCACTTCTGCAGCACACGATGATACGTGAAAAAGTGTTTACCATATCGCTAAAAAGTCGTACATCCTAACCTAACCTAACCTAACCTTACATCAGCCATGTCCAAACGCCTAGCCAGTCTTTGATACAGTTTGTTTACCAGCTCGAGGTCCCTGGCAGGACTGCAGCCAACCACTATATCGGTAAAGAGTTCCAGATAATATCTGGAGCAGCAATTCTGCTTCCAATCCCATTTACTATAATGTTGCCAATCTTGCAATGCGTATTCACGCCAGATTATAGCAAACAAATCGCTCAAAATAGTACAATTCAAATGTTTTTTTTCAGTATTCTCGCACGATGCGTACAAAATGGGCATCTTACAAGTAACAAACTGTTATTTTCGTACATTCTTGTGGAATTACGCATCCAATTTGGACAAAAGTTTTTCCTATTAGAAGGAATGTATTGACTTCCCTTCCACCCCATTTTTGATACAGAGCAGTGTTATTAATAGGGCTCGGAAATTCATACCCTAAAACACTAAAATATGCATGCAAATATGCTCTTAAAAACTTCAAAATATGCCAAGAAATATGCACTATTTCATTAAAACAATTACTGTCCCTTTGCAGTAGACAAGACGAGTTAGTATAAATAATAAAGTTACCTTATTCCTTAGAGGTTGAAGCAGAAGTAGTCCCGCTGCTAGTATTAACTGCTGAATTGCAGTTCACAACCAACACTTTGCACAAATTTTCAACTGTAAAACATCGTCTGTTGTCTCGCAAAACACTTTTGTAACGTGAAAAACTTCTCTCCACGTCACAAGATGTTATCGGGACATATTTAAATTATGTTAACTGCTTCACAGAGAGAGTCAAGTCTCTTGGTGAGACAGATGGTTTTCTTTTGAGGATGTCTCGAATATCGCACATCTGTTTATAACCAGAATTTTTTCAAATTACATAATTCACTTTCTCTTTCACTTTTTATCCTGTGCTACCAGGAACCGAGCTTAGATCACATGTTTTTTTCAAAGATAGTAAGTGATTCATGCAAAGGAGATCCTACAGCTTCCAATGCCGTTATGGCTGTTGGTAAGAAAGAAAAATGGGTAGATATGAAACTAAGATCCTCTTTTAACCCAGTGCCTGACAGAATATTTTGCACAGTTTCCATTGAAGCATTTTTTCGAGTCCAATGAATTAACAACCTCTTCGGCTATTTGTATATGTTCAGCATAATATAAACCTGCATCGACCCATGTTCCCCATCGAGTTAACACTGGTGCAGGAAGAAGTCGTATATTAGGTGTTGTTGATCTAAACAACTTAACTCTTTTAGGAGATTTAACAAAAATTCTCTTTGTACTGGACACAAATCTATCTACCAGTGGGAAAGAATCGCGTATTGTCTCAGAAATTCGATGAAGAGCGTGTGCCTAACAAGTTATATGAATTGAGTTAGGAAAAATACCTTTCCAGATTTTACCATATAAGGTAACAAATAAAAGCAACCAGTTGTATTCGATTCCACATGGGCATTGTAATTTAAAAGAGCCCATTACAAACTGTGTCATAGTTACATTGTCAGTGGCCGACAATTTGCACACATTAAGGAGATAAGCTGTAGTCTTTTGTTCATTATTTAAGGCACCCACGATTATATTAGCAATAGAACGGCGTTCAGAATCAGGGGTTTCATCAACAGACAACCACACAAACTGATCCGCTAAATTTTGTATATTTGACAATACGTTATTGTAACAATGCCCTACGTAAGTCTTGCGCAGTGTACTTTCTTCAGGCACATGTTGTTGAGTACACTTGACAAGAAAGTTTTTATTAATCTTGAACAAGGAAATATCAGCAGCTAAAAATACTTGGCACAAGCCACAGGAAAATTCAGTAACCCTACTTCCTAAACAGTACTAATTGTTTTAGAACAGGTTCTTTGTTTGCGAGTTTTCTGATTAAATTCTCCTTATGTTTTGCTGTGTTTATGTGCTGAACTATTTGAAATCTTTTCTCACTCCCTATATTTTTGTTACACGCTCCACAAAACAGTACCCTATTATCTGTAGATATTGAATCACCCGAAAACTCTGTAAACTAATTAATCTAGCACTCGAAGTTGGTTTATTTTCGACATTTGAAGAGCTTTTTAACATTTTATACGCCTAATTTAATTTGGTGGGAACCAGTTCACAACACTGTTACGTTTGAACACCACGCAGAGGCAAGCGTTGCTATAATCGTGCTGCTCAAAACGTTGACCTGCACTTTATCTTTGTTAATATAAACGCACTGATTATTCTCTACGCACAAACATATAATGAAAGGATGGAAACAGGGGATTCACTGCATGACAACATCTCTCAGCAATGCTTCTCGCCACCTGGCGAGTTACATCATCATATGCAACGCTACCAATATGAAAAATATTATCCAGGTGGGAAAAAAAGCATAAAAATCATTAAAATATGCTATATAGAGGCTATAATGTTGAAATAATATGCATTTATCAAAAATCAAGAAAATAAGCTGTTATATGCACTATAAAATCATGTCCAAATAACTTAAAATTCCATAATTCGGCCACATAATGTAAAAGTATACATTTTTAACCTCCATGAAAAAACATGCAAATGCATGAATTTCCTAGCCCTAGTAATTAATGTTTGTCCCAAACCACAGATGGCTCTGAGGGTTAGGAGGTTTTACGCACATGCCTTCTATTATTATCTTATCATCAGTAACTCCAATATCATTTTAATGTAAATATATTTACTTTGAGGCTGCTTCTCTCTGTTTTTCCCCTCCTATATTGACTCCCTCCTTGCAAATATAGCGATTCATGTTCAGCGACGTTTATGCTAGTCTTGCTTCGCACGGATGTATGCAACATCTCACCCCCCCCCCCCCCGACCTTCCTGCCTTATCCCTTATCCGCCCCTAGGGGCAAAAGGTTCTTTACTTGGGGTTTAGCGATCGAAAGAAGATGGTATAAGAAGAGACGCGAGGGGAGGCTTTCAAGACAGGGAAAGAAAATAAGAAGGGAGCACGAGAATTTACTGGAATTTCCGCCCTGAGCGATGGGGGATGTCTCCCTTTCCCCTGCCCTCCAATTCAAGAAGGATGAGGAATTTAAGAAGTTGGGAGGTTTGTAACATTTTTTCTTCCCTTTTATATATCTTTCTTTTTTTTCTCCCTTGCCCCCTTCTTTATGTTTTCACGAAACAAACAGTATGGTCTTCCCGTCTCACTCTTTTTTTATTCCCAGCTTCCGCATATCCTTTCCTTTGAAGCTCTTTCTTACGATCAGCCGCTAGGGCAAAAACGAAATACAAAAAAGAGGACTTGTGTATATGCTGTTTTTTTTTTTTCTTTCCTTTATTCCGAATTTCATGTATCTGTTCATGTAGGTATATCTTGAGATTGTTTTTGCTGGCACTATTCAAAATTTATACCCGATTTGACTACGACGTGTGTTTGCACTCTCTGGAAATATACACAGTGGTATTTTCATGCACTTTCTCAAAATATCGCACGCCAGAATTTGAAATGTTCTTCTCCATGGGGAGGTTCTAAGCTGGGCGACATCCATGAGCATATTTTAGCTATAAACAAAGGAAAGAGAACACTTATAGACAATGATAACAGCTCAGTTTCGCCCAGGATGCAATTTTCACGATTCCTTCCTTTCCATGCCTTCCTCAGAATTGCTCAGTAATCGTTTATTTCCTTTTTAGTTTCCTCTGTTATTTATCACCAGAAACACACACTTCAAATCTCCCGAAATAAATAAATAAAAAATCTAGACTTTCTCTACTCTTGTACTAACCATTCTTACAAACTCTTATTCCTATATCTTCTTCGTGTTAGTTAAGATAAACATTTGTACAAATTATCTTATTGCTTATTTCCTTGTAGGTGCAAGGGGAATATTAGAATACAGTGCGATAGTCACATTTTTTAAAGCTTTGAGATTACGTTCTCTTTGGACACTTAACATATAAAAATGAACAACGATGACCCATTTCACGAAAGTTCTAAGTTTTCCGAAACTCACACACATAACAAGGAATATCTCCGAAATGGTTCACCCTACAAGAAAATTTATTCAGACATAAATTGTGTATTTTAGCAAGATCTACATTTTATGTACAGTATGATTTGGTCTATCTCTAACGGTTTAGCAGTTATGCAAAAGTCGTCCAGAGTAAATACGACTGCAGCGGTAATAGCCAGAAAATTCAAGATATACATTTCATTTGTCATAAAAATATCTCAAACATATGACATTTTAATCAAAATCGTTAGAGCAATTTTCAAGAAAATCAAAATTTTCAAAAACTTTTCTATATAAAGGGTAGTTTCCGGTGGAGGAATTTTCTTCAATATCTTCGTGTCACATCCTTGAAAGACATTAAACTTAAATATCAACTTTGGTTTTTAACCGACTTTTCGTTTTTTGAGTTATGCTGTCCACAGACTGACAGACAGGCACACAGACACACACACACACACGGACCTTTCTAAAAATGTTTTTTTTTTATTCAGGGGGCCTCAAAACATGTATTTCCGGTGAAATCTCGACATCGAATTTTTGGGTGGAATACAATACTTCCCCTACTTAACAGTAGAGAAAGTAAAAATGAACAACGATGTTCCATTTTACGAAAGTTTTAAGTTTTCCGAAACACACACATAACAAGGAATATCTCCGAAATAGTTCACCCTACAAGAAAATTTATTGAGACATAAATTGTGTATTTTAGCAAGATCTACATTTTTTGTGTAGTATGATTTGGTCTATCTCTAACGGTTTACTATTTATGCAAAAGTCATCCAGAGTAAACAGAACTTCATGGGCTATAAGCATAAAATTCAAGATATACATTTCATTTTTCATAAAAATATCTCAAACATATGACATTTTAATCAAAATCGTTACGGCCATTTTCAAGAAAATAAAAATTTTCGAAAAATTTTCATGTAAAGGGTAGTTTAGGGTAGGGCTATTTTCTTCAAAATCTTCGTGTCACATCGTTGAAATACATTAAACACAAATACCAAGTTTGGTTTTTAATCTACTTTTCGTTTTTGAGTTATGCTGTCCACAGACTCGAATTTTTGAGAAAGTAAAAAGGACGGATAGTCTATACGAGAGGCGTTGTTCATCGAAGTGAATACACATTAGGGTAGATGCGAATTATAAAACATATGCACTTATACCTCTAACAGACTGTATGAGCATTGTGTCTATAATAGTAAATGTATATCAAATTAAAGAGGAAATTCTAATTTTTAAGACACACAAATAACTAAAAATGTAATCTTGTTTTAGATAACTTTCGCAATTTAAAATCCCTCCCCTTAAAAAGCGTTAACAGTTGAAGCAGCGTTTAAAATCCTTTGCTTTTAAATTCTTGGCTCGTTTTGTAATATTCAACTTTATTCGCTGCTCCCTTTGGTGGTAATAATTCGCCACTTATAACTGAAATAGTCATTTAAGGCTCGAGGAAACTGGCTGTAAATGCTGCAAGTCAACTTGACACCAGGGAATGAACGGAACTTGCGGTTTAAAGAAAAAGACCATAAAAAACGGGGAACTCAGTAAAGGGGTGAATTATATTACGTAGTAGAGTTTTTATTTCACTCTGCTTTCCTGTTTTATTAGCTGTAATATCATTTATTTGTGGTTTCACAAGAGGCTATTTAAGCGAACTTTAAGTGGCAGTCATCAACCCTAATGATGGAGTGGGGTTGGCAATCCATGGAACCGTGAAGAATTGGAAAGGGCCCTTCAGGGGAGAGGCTAATACAAAAAACACTATCTGCAACAGGGTGGGGGGATGTGACAGCGAAGCTCCTGCTAATTTCCTACTTACAGTGCACTTTCTCACATACCATTCCTGTAATGGCGGTTTGAAATAATAGAACCCAGATTTGGATGACAAAAATCACCTTTAAGGACATAAAATATACTAAACATGACCTAAAATAACAAACAATGACATAAAAATTACCTTAATTTTATTCATAACTCGACATTTTGGTTCAATTTTTTATCAAAATTTTATAATAGATGTATTTCTCAGAATTAAGATAATATTGCAAGTTAGAAAATATTATCTTCAGAAATTTGAAGCCAGAAAAAAAAATCTGATGTGTTGCACTCACATGACTTTCTCTACTCTTGTATTAACCATTCTTACAAATTCTTATTCCTATATCTTCATGTTAGTTAAGATAAACATTTGCACAAATTATCTTATTGCTTATTTCCTTAAACTTAAGCATAACTTAAAAACGAAAACTCGGTTAAAAACCAAGGTTGGTATTTAAGTTTAATGTCTTTCAAGGATGCGACACGAAGATTTTGAAGAAAATAGCCACACCCTAAACTACCCTTTACATGGAAACTTTTTCGAAAATTTTGATTTTCTTGAAAATGGTTCTAACGATTTTGATTAAAATGTTATATGTTTGAGATATTTTGATGACAAATGAAATGTATATCTTGAATTTTCTGGCTATAGCCCCTGTAGTCGTATTTACTCTGAACGACTTTTGTATAACTGGTAAACCGTTAGAGATAGACCAAATTATACTATACAAAAAATGTACATCTTGCTAAAATATACAATTTACGTCTCAATAAATTTTCTTGTAGGGTGAACCATTTCGGAGATATTCCTTGTTATCTGTGTGAGTTTCGGAAAACTTAGAACTTTCATGAAATGGATCATCGTTGTTCATTTTTTTATATGTTAAGTGTGCAAAGACAACAGAATCTCAAACATTTGACTATCGCACAAACCTATTGTATTCTAATATTCCCCTTGCACCTACAAGGAAATAAGCAATAATTTGTACAAATGTTTATCTCAACTAACACGAAGAAGATATAGAAATAAGAGTTTGTAAGAATGGTTAGTACAAGAGTAGAGAAAGTCATGTGAGTGCAACACATCAGATTTTTCATAAAAATATCTTAAGCATATATCATTTTAATTAAAATCGTTAGAGGTATTTTCAAGAAAATAGGGACCAAACGAGGCTGAGTGCACCCCGAACCAGCTCTCCCAAAGGAAGAAAAACCCCATGACGCTACAGGGAATCGAATTCGGTTCTTCTGCTTGGTGTTGCGATTCTTCTTACCTAGCAAACATTAATTTTATTTCGTTTTTTAGAAACATTTCTATAAACAGGGACATAAGGCATAAAAGAAGAAAAAGTTTGTGACGTAAATTTGTACGTCTTCAGTTACTATATTGTGGTAATGGTTAATGGAAGTCAAGTCACGTGGCATAGGACACACACACACATACTACCACTTAATTATGGCTGTTTCTGCTCTCTCGCCAGCATCCCTTATTCAAACCCATTATTTCTCTCACAGAAGGGAAGGGCGTCATTCCAGAAATTCTCCCGAGGACGTCGTCTTCAGGATTCTCTCATCTGTTCTTATATATTTCTCATAACCAAGACTCTATCTCCCCCCCCCCCCTCCCCCTCCAACTGCTTCCCCGTACACTCACGTTTTCCTGCTCTCTCTACAAACTTATTTCCTTTTTATTATTCTCCTTTATTTTCCGGGACGTGTATCCGCCTTCCTTGGGCTGGCTGGCTGGCTGCTGAAACGTCCAGACGCAAGAAAGAGTCTTCCGATATGCTTTGCATGTAGTTAACCTGCTCTTCGAAAAGAATAGGACGAAAAAATAAAAAGTCTCTCCAGATAAAAAACAAGACAAGAGGAAAGCTTGTAAGCAAATTGCTGTAAACAACAGATGTCCATAAAAATTGCTCCCAGTAAAATAAAATAAAAGTTGCCACTGAGATATTTTCTGTTTCACCACATTACTTAGAGAAAATGTCTATATTTATGTAAACGACACAAACTGACAGAAGACTCAATAAAAAGTCTTGTAATAAAAATAAAAATGAAACCGCTACTAGTCTGGTCTGCGCACTTCTTTATTTGAGATACGAGGGGTATTTGGTAACTCGACCATCTTTTATGCCTAAGCCTCTAAAGGGGCACGGAGGCTCTCCCGTAAGCGAGTTATACGGATTGGGTTGGACTCGGCGGAACAGTGGTTCCAACACCCATGGGAGATTGTGAGAAGTTGATACCATGCAACATTTTAAAAACTACTTTCAAATGCTTTAAATACCAATGTTATTAAAAAAGGTGCTAAAACTAGCCACTGTCGTTGCCCATACATTTTTGGTGCCGAAACTATCCATCACTCGCCGTAGTTTACGTTGCGAATTTTTCCTAGCCAATATTCTTTTTTTAAATTTTTTCAGCTCTCCCATCCATTATTCTCCTGCTTTTCCTCTTTTTCTTCGGTCTTCAGCATTCCATTTCAAAATAATTTCGAAATTTTTTCTTTCCCCATGCTTTTGACGTGTCCGAATCATTTTTACTTTCTCTAGTAAAAATGGAAATTGAAATTTATAACTCTACTAAGGACTAAAACGCTTTTTAACGGTACATCGAAGAGAAAAAGGTGATTTTTTTTAAAACATTGAAGTCAAGCCTAATTTTTTGCACAGGCATTAATGGCAACTAAAGAAATTTGTCTACCAAATTTGAATCCAATATCTATTGACATTTTTAATATACTAATTAATTTATATAAATTTTATTGGATATAATCAAAATCTCTCTCTTCCAACAGGTGTCCAACTACAAACTTCAGTTTGTAAAATTATATCTCTTATTACTTTTTTTAACAAATTAAAGAATAGAAATTTTCATATAATGAATAGTTTTTCTTAAAACAATTTTTTTATACTGCAAAGTGTAAAAATGTCATAAAAACAGCGAATTATTATAATAATGCTTTTTTTTAAACAAAAAAGGTTATAACCAATATCAAAGCTCCAAACGAGAATTTTACTACCCATACTCTAAACTTTATTGCAAAAAATTTTAGATTTCTAGCTGGATTTTTGTGGGAGAACATTGTTTCCGAGAAGAATGAGTTTAAAGTTTAAATGAAAGGTATGGGCATGCCCATTTGAAAGGGATGTTCTCCCCTCCCTAGGGGGTTAAAACTTGGCATATATATTCTTTAACGTATGATGCATTTTTTGCAATAAAAATCTATTTTTTATCCAAACAGGCTAAAATATCACTTCAGCAGCTAATAAATTCCTCTTCTAGCAATAACTTATTCTCTAAGAAATCACAAGTAACCACAAAGATTAATTAATGCAAGGGAAATGTACTTTCAGTACAAAAATATAAACTGTATTTAAAATAAGCAGTAATTTCAGGCTGCAGATATGATGTCTACCTTAATATGTACTATTTCGGTCTGTTAGTTCTTTTTTTCTATTCGTATCAAACAGTTTTCACACAAACCAATCACATGATGTTTTTTGCATGGTCGTAAGTACACCATGAAATGAATAACGCCTATCCATTTTGCTTTACAGCTCAATACGTGGCCAACTGGGCTAGGTACTGTGAGGTCAATGGCCTTTCAGAAAGCATAGGAACTTGCTTCCAGTACACCATTCGTTATTGCGAGACTGGCCCACTCTGTGCCACTTTTACCGGAAAAACACTGCTTTAAATAAATAAAATCAAGCAAGTAAAGATATATTTACTTATATACCTAACACTCTGTGTTTCTAAGCTGTTGAACTTATTCGATAGTCTGAACAGCACTTGTGATATAAAAAGTTAATTATCAGGTGCAACCATCTCATCTCGAAAGTGTTACTCTTACTGATGATTGTGATTGGTTGAATTTGAAGACAGCCTTAAGAGTAGATTGGTTAGCACAAATGCGTGACACAAGAGAATTGTCTACATTTCTGGTGTGTGTGTGTGCGTGACTTAAAAACTCTTGTTCCGCATTGTTCTTGTCATCAATGGACTCGTGCAACAATGGCTGTTCTGGAAAGCACGTCTCGGAAACACGTGCACACTTCAATGACAGATGTATGCTACTTGTAGACATAACAGATGGTTCTCGAGTCTTGCATGGCATAGGTATCTTTCTGCCGTCCCTCGGAATAATACAGGATTCTGAATTGGCTGCAAACACTTAGCGCAGCTGTTTACGCCGCATTGCCACAAAAGTTCTGACTGTCGTATGACAAGTGCCCACTTGTTGTTGTCTCTTTAGAAACAGTGATAGTATTTGGAGTATTGAATGAAAGGTATATATACAGGATGTTCCCAAAATAATTTAGACTTTAATACGTTGACAATAAAATAGTAATTTCATAGCTTGAACTAATGTCTTTTTTATTGGTTGAGTTCAGCTAAACGCCTAATTGCCTTAGCTATCTGGGCTTATAACTAATGCCTGCGTAATGATTTCTGGCAGAGTTGTAACTGGCGCCTCTTTCACTACCCGTAGATTTTAACACCTGCAAATTATTTATTGCGGTTATTTATATCTTCCTATCATTTCTTTATCTTATATATTTAAACGAGCAATTCTTGTATATATATTTATTCCGCGCAACTTGGAAACGACTCTGACGATTTCGATCAAATTTTGTATTCAGATAGAGTTTTGCTTTTTAAGTTCATCTATATAGGCGTAATTCCTGAAAAAACGCGATTTTACATAAAAAATAACATTTTTTTATTCCCACTTCTACAGTACAATTCTTGTATATATATTGCCGGTATTTCAGAAACGACTCTAAAAATTTGGTTAAATTTTTGTATACATGCATATTATACTCAGTGTTTTCTCTACTCACTTTTAGGTAACACAATCACATCTCTTTCTCTACTCAGTCTTGTATAAACAATTTTCCATAAAAAAACGTGATTTTGCACCAAAAAACACTTTTATCCCCACTTTTAAAGTAAGTCAAACCATGTTCTGTATGGTTGAAACAGATGTGCTATTACATTCACACTGTTTTCTCCTCTCACTATTAGGTGATACATTCACATCTCTTTCTCTACTCACTCTTCAACAAATAAGTCATACCATGTTCTGTATGTTTGAAACAGAAGCGCTATTAAATTCACGCCGTTTTCGCCTCTCACTTTTAGGTAACACATTCACATCTCTTTCCCTACTCACTCTTCTGTAAACAATTTTCCATAAAAAGTGTGATAACTACTCGGCGAATTCTATGAACTGGCCTACGGAATCCAGCCCTTTGCTACTGATCTAATTAACTATCTGGAAACTAAAAATTAGTCCTGCTATCGGAATATTCCTGTAATATTACTGTTTAAAATGATTCTGTTTCCTTGTTTCCCTTATCAATTCCCTTTTAATATTTATTTTAATCAACATTCAGTACTCTACATTCCTGACCACAGTTATATTGAGACACGTTTTCTGAAACATATAAAAAAATTCGATTGCTACTGAAGAGGTTTATTTTAAATATTCCAAATACTACGTCTCTTTTAATCTGGCTTCCAGATATTTCGATATTTGCTGTCTACCACTTCAGCTAATTCCATGATGCACATTGTTTCTTTATTAGAAAATTGTGGGGTGAATTTTTCCCTTAGAGCTGTAATTTCTGCTAATGAAATACCACCGCGCCGCGCCGCATCGTCTCGTTATTGGATCTTGCAGCTCTAATTGGTCGAGATGTTTCAGAATTAAATTCAAATTTCTTTTCGCAGTATTTTGTGCGTATGCGGGTCTATTAAGAGCGTTATCTCCCTTTCGGTTATTACTTTTTCCCCGCAGAGCAGAGTGAAATCCCTACAGCAAGAAGTAGATATATTCGCAGTGTGTTTAATTAAAGACAGAGCATGAAGCTAAATCCACTTCCCTGATAATTCCCAGCTCTCTTAATGGAACATTTTGCATTTTGAAGTATTAAGTCGGTTATTGATCATCGTAGGTACGTATATAATGCCAGAAAATTCCTCTGATAAAACCGTGAATATTTTCTCATCGTTGCACACGATAAAGTTATTGTAATATGAGATTATTTATTAATATTTCATTTTTAAAACATAATCTAAATTATGTTTATTATTATTGTAGGTAGACTTACTCAGCACTGCCAACTGAGCAAAGCGAAAGCCCAGAATTACGTGGATTTCGATCTTCTTTGTTCTTATAAAGAAAACCAATATATGTTCATCCATGGCCTCCTTGATCATCTGATTTGAATCCTTGGTTTATGCGACTCCTATACCGGATATTGATACTGTGAGAGAGCATTGCACCAGGAAGCCACTTTGTTTAATTTGTAAACTTCAATTTTATTTTGTAAATCGGCAACAAACGATTTTCTGGCCCATTTTCAAATAAATATTTTTTTTTATCTTATACCACAAATCAACACTTGACACCATCTTCAACTTTTAACTAATTAATCACAGTTTTGTCCGAGCAGCAATTTTAGTTCTGCTTAAGCATATTGAAATTAAATTGTTTCTCCTTCTGCTGGAAAACATTTCCCCGTTCATTATTTGTTGCACTGCATCTCTTAGTTTGCTCTCGATATGTCCAAGTTGGACCTTTGCGCTTCAAAAACGTTAAATGCGCGTAAATAATTCATAACACAGTAATAAATGTAAAATATATATCATACAACAATCATAAACACATAAGGATATGAACTGTGATGTGAAAAAGATCTGATGTGTTGCACTCACATGACTTTCTCTACTCTTGTACTAACCATTCTTACAAACTCTTATTCCTATATCTTCTTCGTGTTAGTTGAGATAAACATTTGTACAAATTATCTTATTGCTTATTTCCTTGTAGGTACAAGGGCAATATTAGAATACAGTAGGCTTTGTGCGTTAGTCAAATCTTTTAAAGCTTTGAGATCCCGTTCTCTTTGCACACTTGACATATAAAAAAATGAACAACAATGATCCATTTCACGAAAGTTCTAAGTTTTCCGAAACTCACACACATAACAAGGAATATCTCCGAAATGGTTCACCCTACAAGAAAATTTATTGAGACATAAATTGTGTATTTGAGCAAGATCTACATTTTTTGTATAGTAAGATTTTCTCTATCTCTTACGGTTTACCAGTTATCCAAAAGTCGTCCAGAGTAAATACGACTACATGGACTATAGCCAGAAAATTCAAGATATACATTTCATTTGTCATAAAAATATCTCAAACATATGACATTTTAATCAAAATCGTTAGAGCAATTTTCAAGAAAATCAAAATTTTCAAAAACTTTTCTATATAAAGGGTAGTTTCCGGTGGAGGAATTTTCTTCTAAATATTCGTGTCGCATCCTTGAAAGACATTAAACCTAAAAACTTTGGTTTTTAACCGAGTTTTCATTTTTGATTTATGCTGTCCACAGACACAGACACACCACACAAGGACCTTTTTCTAAAAATGCTTTTTTTTTATTCAGGGGGTCTCAAAACATATATTACCGGTGAAATATCAACATCGAATTTTTGGGTGGACCACAATACTTCCCCTACTTACCAGTAGAGAAAGTAAAAATGAATTGTACGTTGAAATCAGCACAAAAAATCTTTTTGGGTATATGTATTCATTTGAAAACGTATTTTTTTATGTAGAGCGGTCTAATGAATTGAAAACAAATATACGTGGTATAGAATTTCAAAAATAGGCACTACGTAAAGACCATATATATATATATATATGGAAAGAGAATCCGGCAAAACAAGGACGCAAACCATAAAGAAGCAAAAAACAGAGATTAAAGAAAGCGGTGCCTAAATATGTAGCCGGGGTTGTTAAACTTGTCTTAGTAAAGAGGTCGGAGGTCCCTCGCTATAAATACTGCGCTTTCCGGCACTTTTTCTGGGGCCCAATTTTATTTATGTTGCCATACTGGGAAATATAGCAAGCATGGCGCCATCACGTTCTCTGGCCATGGGCTACTTGCCATCAAACTGACTGTAAAAAACCAGCGGCCGTCAAAACTTCCACCGCCCTCATTTGTTTTCTCCGCCCTTCCTTAAGTAAGTGAGGGAGAATTTGAAAACTACCGACACAACCTTCATTTATTATTATTATTATTATTATTATTATTATTATTATTATTATTATTATTATTATTATTATTATTATTATTATTATTATTATTATTATTATTATTATTATTATTATTATTATTATTATTATTATTATTATTATTATTATTATTATTATTATTATTATTATTATTATTATTATTATTATTATTATTATTATTATTATTATTATTATTATTATTATTATTATTATTATTATTATTATTATTATTATTATTATTATTATTATTATTATTATTATTATTATTATTATTATTATTATTATTATTATTATTATTATTATTATTATTATTATTATTATTATTATTATTATTATTATTATTATTATTATTATTATTATTATTATTATTATTATTATTATTATTATTATTATTATTATTATTATTATTATTATTATTATTATTATTATTATTATTATTATTATTATTGCATTTACGTGAATTTCTTTACCCAATTTTAAAAGCTTCTAAAATCTATATTTTTCTATTTAGGTTAATCAAAATAAACATTTGTACAAATGGAAAAGTAGGTTAAGATAGGGCATTCGATTTTTGGCTCTTCTTTACTTTACGTCTAACTTTTGACGTCACAAATATGGTAGAAATATAAATAAATGACTAAATACGCTCTAAATGGCCAGAAATACACAAGTTCAGTTGAAATAAAACAAAGACAAGTTCAAAACGACTTACTGCGCATGCGCCGATTTGGTACCAGACACGTTGCTGCCAATATTGTTCGTACAGTGACCTAAGTCATTGTTGCCAATGTTAAAAGTCAATACGCTATACTCGGATATACTGGCGAAAGTTGCCCCTGTTGATCTATTTGTTGTCCAATGATGACACACATTCCTCCAGACAACAGCTGAAGATATACATTTCATTTGTTTTAAAAAATATACACACAAACACACACACACACACACACACACACACACACACACACACACACACACATGGACCTTTTTCTAAAAATGCTTTTTACTTTCTCTACTGGTAAGTAGGGGAAGTATTGTATTCCACCCAAAAATTCGATGTCGAGATTTCACCGGAAATATATGTTTTGAGGCCCCCTGAATCCAAAAAAAAGCACTTTTAGAAAAAGGTCCGTGTGTGTGTCTGTGTGTCTGTCAGACTGTGGACAGCATAACTCAAAAACGAAAAGTCGGTTAAAAACCACAGTTGGTATTTAAGTTTAATGTCTTTCAAGGATGCGACACAAAGATTTTGGAGAAAATAGCCCCACCCTAAACTACCCTTTACATGGAACATTTTTCGAAAATTTTAATTTTCTTGAAAATGGCTCCAACGATTTTGATTAAAATATCATATGTTTGAGATATTTTGATGACAAATGAAATGTACATCTTGAATTTTCTGGCTATAGCCCCTGTAGTCGTATTTACTCTGGGCGACTTTTGCATAACTGGTAAACCGTTAGAGATAGACCAAATTATACTCAACAAAAAATGTAGATCTTGTTGAAATACACAATTTATGTCTCAATAAATTTTCTTGTAGGGTGAACCATTTCGGAGATATTCCTTGTTGTGTGTGTGAGTTTCGGAAAACTTAGAACTTTCGTGAAATGGGTCATCGTTGTTCATTTTTTTATGTGTTAATCGTGCAAAGAGAACGGAATCTCAAAGGTCAAAAAGATTTGACTGTCGCAAAAAGCCTTCTTAACTAACATGAAGATATAGGAATAAGAGTTTGTAAGAATGGTTAGTGCAAGAGTAGAGAAACTCATGTGACTGCAACACATTAGATTTTTTTTGGGTGGAATACAACACTTCCTCTAGTTTACTATACGTAGCAGAGGAAAAGAAAAAAAAAAAAAAAACAAAAAAAAAACAAAAAAACAAACAAACAAAAGAAGTAAGACGCGTGCTATTGAATTGTTTATCACTTGTTTCAAGTTCTCGTTGAGAAAGCAATGGGGAAGGAGCACTTAATCAGAGTCGTTCTTAAAACCGTGAAAATATGAAAAAGCTGTTGGTTGGTATTTTTGCTGGGAGCCCCAAAGGGAAGTCATAGTCTGCAGGAACTGTGGGAAGTTAAGTCGAAGCATCACGAGTAATAACACGGAAAATTTTATTGCTGCTCTTTGTTCTGTATGAGGCAAGCGACCCTCTTCTTAGGGGACTGCTATAAATGTTGGTCATTCCCTTGCACGGCCTCCTATACTGCTATATATTACATAAAGGAAGGAAGGGTGCGGAGACAAAGGGGATGAAAACTTCTGACAACACAGCGTACTTCATTCATAATGTTCATTCAATAGAAACCAATTGAAAACGCACTCTCTCTTTCTTTTTTTTCTTTTGCTCCATAAGTTGGTATTGGAAGATAAAAGATACAAGATGAATAAAAACAAAAGATAGTAACAGTTCCTTTTGGTTTTTTGCTGAAAAAAGATGGATATCGTTTAAGTTTCGTCTTGTAGACCCAGAAGGCATTTGATTTCACGTTCTGACAGCATTTTAATGAACATCAGATCAATATTAGAAGCAGGGCTGCCAGTTTTGGTGACATATCGGCATATTGGCATTCTCAAGAAGTGCTCAGCTGAATCAAACATATCGCTTGTGCCCCTATCGCGTTTTGTTACCATCACACAGTGCCAAAGGGGGAAAAAAGAAGGCAAAAATCTAATATTTTACATTAACTTGACTTTCTTTACTCATTATTGTACAAATTATTCCTTCAAAAGCAAGATAAGAGAAGGGTAAACATTCTTTCAATGCGTATTTTTACTTTCTCTACAATGTTCGTATAGTGAACTAGAGGAAGTATTGTATTCCACCCAAAAATTCGATGTCGAGATTTCAACGGAAATATATGTTTTGAGGCCCCCCGAATCCAAAGAACCAGCATAACACAAAAACAAAGGTCGATTAAAAACCAAACTTAGTATTTAAGTTTAACGTCTTTTAAGGATGCGACACGAAGATTTTGAAGAAAATAGCCCCACCCTAAACTACCCTTTACATGGAACATTTTTCGAAAATTTTTATTTTCTTGAAAATGGCTCTAATGATTTTGTTTAAAATGACATATGTTTGAGATATTTTTAAGACAAATGAAATGTATATCTTGAATTTCCTGGCTATAGCCCCTGTAGTGGTATTTACTCTGGATGTCTTTTGTATAACTAGTAAACCGTAAGAGGTAGACCAAATCTTACTATACAAAAATTGTAGATCTTGCTAAAATACACAATTTATATCTGAATAAATTTTCTTGAAGAGTGAACTATTTTGAAGATATTCCTTATTATTCGTGTCAGTTTCAGAAAAGTTAAAACTTTCGTGAAATGGAACATCGTTGTTCATTTCTTTATATGTTAAGCGTGCAAAGAGAACGGAATCTCACAGCTTTAAAAGATTTGACTATCGCACTGTATTCTAATATTCCCCTTGTACCTACAAGGAAATAAGCAATAAGATAATTTGTACAAATGTTTATCTCAACTAACACGAAGAAGATATAGGAATAAGAGTTTGTAAGAATGGTTAGTACAAGAGTAGAGAAAGTCACGTGAGTGCAATACATCAGATTTTTTCTAAAAATGCTATTTTTTGGATTCAGGTGGTGTGAAAAGTTTAAAACATATTTTCGTTGATATCTTCGTTTTTTGGGGTGGAATACAATACTTCTTTATTTACTATAAGTGGTTACAGAGAAGGTAAAGCTTATAAGTGTGTGCGTGCGTGTGTATGTGTGTGTGTGTGTGTGTGTATGTGTGTGTGTGTGTGTGTGTGTGTGTGTGTGTGTGTGTGTGTGTGTGTGTTCGCTTGACAACACGAGTTTATACAACATAAATATGAAGAACCTGGGCGAGCGACTGTGCGACGCCTGGCATTTTAAAATACGCGGGACACGTCACCAAGACAAACACTAGAAGCACACAAGGTCGATTTAGACATGTTTGTACAATGCATTGTTTACTCTGTGGAAATGTACATAGCTATAAGATTATAAATAAAGTGTGTTTATTTATTTGTTTAATTTTACGTTTGCTTTAACATCTGTTTGTTTTTATTATGTTTAAGAACCTCCAGCTGTTTGCATTTGTTAGATAATTTCACTGCAGGGCTACTGACGGTTGTGAATAATTTACATAATTATGTGCAGGTCTCATTATGATAAAGGAAACGTATTGCATTACTACACAACGATAACAGTTTTACTTCTTGTAGTCTTGTAGGTTCATGATAGTCCTGTTTCCCGTCATTATATAGGATGAATAACACGTTACAGAGCGAAATGGTTTAGTGTTAGAGGTCGCGCGAATAGTTCTTGACGCATGACCTTCGGCGAAGAACCAGTGGACTAGCCTATTCTTAATAAACAGGTCAGCAAATAGTTTAAATTAAGTAACAGTCCTAGAATATATAATAGATGTGAACAAACAGCCAGGGTTGCCAATTTTGAGCTCTTGGTACCAGATCTGGCGCTTTTTAAATTTATCTGTTGCCAGATTTGTGTACTTAGGGGCCAGGCGAAAATTTGGTACTTGTCTGAAATTAGCGCAAATCTGGCGCTTTTGAAAATAAAAGATCCCAAATAAGTAATTTCAATTGATACGGGAAGCAAGGAAAAACAGTGTTTATAGAAATCCTTCATACATTTTTTATATAAATAGATTTCCTACTTTGTATAGCGGGAGAAGCGAATTTTTACCGTGCTTGTTAGTTCTACTGCAGGTATGGAGAAGAGGGGTGACGGGAATGCAATCGAATTTTTACCCTTTCCACTTGCCCCACTCTAAATGCAGGCCGGTTCTGTCTGTTTAGTTTTATGATTACGTCACCTGCATTTATTTTTTGCACAGCAAACACAAAGCTTTATTTTTACTAGGAACACAAAAGTGCTGATGTTCCCATTCAGGAAGATATTATTCGTTGTTTTATGTACTGACCAACCAAAGAAAATGGAATGTCAAGCCATCACATAGCGGTCCGTTCTTAAAAGATTTGACTTCGCATAAGTCTACTATATTCCCATATTCCCATTGTATAAAGAAATATGCTATATAATCATTTATACAAATGTTTATCCTAACCAACATGAAGTAGATATAAGAACAAGCATTTGTAAAAATAGTGTGTAAAAGAATGAATACGGAAACTTCATGTCAATCTCATTTACTTGTCTGGACAGAAAGCAACACACACTGAGAAAACGAGGTTAAAAGGCGCAAGAACAAAGTTCATCTCAAAAACATAACCTTTCTTCAACAATTTTCCAGCTCTTCTTTTCCCATAAAATTCTTTTCTAACTTCAGTTGTGGTGTTACATCGTATAGGAAATGATAACTATGATACTCTGTTACACTCTTAACGCTTAGGTACATATATTAACTTGATATAAAACGAATTTAAGGTAAGTTCAAATGTACTTACTGCGCAGGCGCCGAGTCGGTAACAGACGAAGATTACCTTGTTGCCAACATTGCTCCCACAATTACGCGAGTTTTTGTTGTCAACCTTAAACAAGTGAATACATTAAAGTGGAATGAACTGGCGAAAGTTTTTATAAGTATAACTAAATTATTAAGATTAAACATATATATTTGATAATAGAAAGAAACAAAAGGAGATTCTAATCAATAGTTAAGGGGAAGACGTAGTAAAGCTGAATATGTTAAAGTCTCAAGAATGGAAGCCTAGGCAGATTTAAATGAGTGATAAGGTTACAATTGTTTGTACGAAGCCATAGTGATCCCGCGGGCTGATTCGTATCTTACCATGACTGCTCTAAAGTTGACCAATGGGAATCGCTTCCTTCGTGTTGCTCACGCAAAACAAATGCAACGCAACACACACTCGTCTTGAATCGAGCCGAGAGTACAAATGCAATTTCTGAGTTGTACGTAAGCTAGCGCGTATACATAATTCGGCGGTTGCTAAAGGGTGACAAAGTTAAAGTGTTATAACGTTGTAGTTGAAGTTAAAAAGTTACATTCTATTTAAATATCGTCGGTAGTTCTCTAAAAATCTGGAAATTTGCAAATAAAGTGATATGTTGGTTAATTCTTCGTTTGGTTCCATTCCTAGCATAACTCACGCATACCCTGTAGATTAGGACTTCTTGCTAGAGCTAGTCCGGACACCAAACACGAGATTTTATAGGTCTTAAAGGCGACGTCTTCGACGGAGAGGAACGTTTGCGTCAACCAGAAGGAATCTCCCGGATATCCTCGATTATTTCTTGAAACGAATCGGTTTTTTTTTCTGTTTTTCCAGTCTTGGGTCCGAAAGTGCTATAGCTTACGCTTGTGTCTGCAATAGAAAATGGATAAATGTTTTCTCCTATGAAAATAACGGGTGATCCAAAAGATCCATACTACAGCGCCGTTTATCTAGGCAACAAAGTATTACACGGCTCTCGCCTGACGTCACATGAACTGTTAGACTTGCTGTTCGTTCCAATACGTCACATTGCTTGAAGCTGTCTTCCTTTGATGTATATATTTAAATAATATAATGGCTTTTTTCTTTTCTTTTGACAAATTTACAATATTTCTTAACAGCTTCCCTAAGGCTTTTTGAAACAATACGTCTGTCTCAATTGTCTGTTGAAGTGTGTGAAGCGTGTTGCATGATCTAGATGCAGAACAGGATTTAAAGCACAATTTTATATTCTAGTGTTGACTTTTATCCGTTTTTGAGCCGCTGTACGCGAACTAACGCAGTATGTGCTCGTTATCTTTTGAAGGACTTCCAACCGCTAATTCACTTTTCTAACTTCTCCCCCCCCCCCCCCACAGAGAGGGGGCTCTGTCTCTCTTACTCTCTCTGCAAAGACAAGTGTAAGTGCATTGAACTGACTTTAACAACCCAAGCGACGCTCGAGTATATCTTATTTTAACTTTAACAAACACAATTTCCCTTCCCTCGGGGGTTTTTCTATCTTCAGTAAAGCCACAAAGGCCCCTCCCCTCTCAACAGACACCATTACCACCTTATTAAAACTGCTCTTTTGTAACTACATGGCTTTCTTTGGCTTGGGGCGTCAAGTGAATGCGTCAGGATATTTCTAAAGGATTCAGGATGATGATGATGTTGGCATGACCTGCGCGCGCACTCTGCGCGTCTCAGTACCCTCGTTAATTAACGTCCAGAAGAACCAAGAAGAAACGCAGAAAGAAAATCTCCTGTAAAATACTTAATTTATTATATGCCACGTACACAAACCCCATTTTTCCTGCGCTCAGACGCAGTAATTTTTAATTGGGGAGCTGTTAGAGATCTAAGCGACAGACAGATTTCGTTGAAAAAAAAAGGTAAACTTCAATCCATTTAGAGGTCGTTGGTTTATGGGCTGCAGTGAAAGAAAACCGCTAAAACAGTTGACGAGCTTCATGCACGTTTTATTCTTAAAGACGTGCAATTTGGGGCCGTAAATTATTGTCCTGATAATGAAAGGACTCGGGATGATTGTTTGCCGAGGAAGGTTCGAGAAGACATCTACACAGTTATACCAACCTTCCTTAGTTTGTAATGCAAACCTATTAAAATTAATCGAGTCTACACACTCTTAAGTAAATCCCTTGCTGTTTAAAGAAAACAGCAGAATATTAATTATTCCTTGCAAAGGTTTCTGCAGAACTACAACGAAAATAATTAGAAGCTTTACCTTTAGTAAAAACCTCCGAATATTTCAAAGCACACAGCAATAAATTGTTTTCACATCTGCAAAAACACCTATGCACTGTGTATTCCCATAGCTTTCCTTTATCTTTTACACATTTATAAGTTTAACACTTCAAAAAAGTAGTTATCTGAACATCCAAACCAATAAATAGCCAGTAACGGTAACGGTAACCAAGCTTTCCCGGGCTCCGGAACGGGAAATTAGACTAGACCAACTTTTCTTTGCACGGGCACGGCATGTTTTATTCATATTGTGACTATTACACTTTTCGCTGTATAAATTATCCAGGCGGTCATGCCATGAAACAGCAGAGGTTTGCAAGGTAGAAAAATATAGTTGGTCAGTTAGAGATAAATGAATTCGCAATTCACTATGAAATTGTCTTCACAGGCCACATTTTATTTCTCGTGTAAATATAATAAACACAAGGCATCTTAAAATCGTTAGAGCAATTTTTGAGAAAATCAAAACCAACTAAAAATGTCCATGTGCGAGTTTGTTTGGAGCTGTGATACCGTAATTATTGAAAGGAAGAAATAAATTATTAATTAAAGAAATGGTTGCCAGATAAGAAGTAATTACAATTTTTAATGTATTTAAGTGAAATCAATGTAAGCTACAAGAAGCCCAGGTAAGCATATAGCAAGAGAAATAGGTAAGTAACAATTTCTGTTGAGGGTAATCATTAGTAAACGCAGTCAGGTAGCGAACACTAGACGTAAGTGTTCTGGAAAATTTGTGACTTGACGTACCAAGTCATGTAGACTGGAATTCGTAGAATTAGAAAGGCGAGTGAAAGATCAGAAACAGTTGTCGGTTAAACCTTACACAATTTACCGCGGTTTAAGTTTCGTATTCTTTCTTATAAGACATATAAAACTTAATTCTTAGAAAAGCAACTGTCGGAAACTCGAAGCGTGGCTCCCAAATTAAAATAGATTATAAAAGTAAATATTCAACATGTTCACACGCCTAAAGTTCTTCGCTTGTTGTTGTTGTTAGGTTTAGCTTATAGGATCTGGGACAGCGAGTAATGTTTGCTGATGTATTTTTTTTATGTTTGTGATAGAGTTTTAACAGCGAAGCTCAACCTCTTCTCTTACGAGCTAAATACTAACATTGTCGATTTACCTTAGATCATTTGCACTTATCACTCACTCCCTCACTCACTCCCTCACTCACTCACTCACTCACTCACTCACTCACTCACTCACTCACTCACTCACTCACTCAGTGAGGGCTGATCGAAATAAAGCTTTCTTAAGTAACCAAACATCAGAGACGTTTGTTCGTAACTGCCATGAGGACAAGAATGCGTCATAACTTTGCGGAAAAATACGTGAAAGTAACTTGTGTTGGAGTATCACTGATTTTTAGAATATGAATTGTTTGTCAGAAAACACCAGTCTTTATTAATTATTAATAAAATCCGACATTTTCCCTATTTTTGATGTTGTATGAACACTTTCCAGAAACCCTTTCTGAGGCTGTAAACAAGTTTATTTAATAACCTTTGGCTAACGTACAAATACTTTATCATTTCCTCGAAAAAATAAATATGATAGAGCTAATATTGCTACTGAAAATGTAACAGTAAAGCAATTAATTAAATTTTATTTAATAAACCTTCTATCACAAATATTAGAGTTTAATTGGGAGCATTCCTGGAACCGTACAAAGGATATTAAAAGCAAGTAATAAAAAGGTTTAAAAACAACTTTTGTGTTGTCGGGAGTTCGAAGGAATGGCATAAATAAAATGTTCTATGTAACAGGCTAAGAGAGAGGGGAAAAAAATGTGATTGTTGAACTCTTGCATGACTTTCTCTTCTCTTGTATTTGCTTGTGGACAATCAAAAAATGTTTTAGAGCTGGTCGCTATATGAGGGCTTTGAAATGCCGTTCCCTTTCCACGGCCAAGAGGTAGGAAAGTGAATAACGACCTCCCATTTAATAAGAGTTTAAGTATTACAACACTCACACAAATAACAAGGAATATCTAAGAAATTGTTTACTACAAACAAATTCATTTGGGCATAACTTGTGTGTGTGTGTGTGTGTGTGTGTGTGTGTGTGTGTGTGTGTGTGTGTGTGTGTGTGTGTGTGTTTACCAAGATCTACATTTTTATATACTAACATATATTTTATATATATTATATTTTGGGTGGATTACAATACTTCCTCTAATTACTAGTAGAGGAAGTAAAAATGGAAACCTAAGTTGGTATTTAGGTTTAAAATCTTTCAATAATACAACATGAACATTTTGAAGAAAATTTCTCTACCCTAAACTACCCTTTACTGATTTTTTTTTTTAAATGGCTCTAACGATTTTGATTAAAATGCCATGCGTTTAAAATATTTTTATGACAAATGAAATGTATATTTTGAATTTTCTGTCTATAGCCTATGTAGTCCTGTTTACTCTGGATGACTTTTGAATAACTCGTAAGCCATAAGAGATAGACCAAATCTTACAATACATGTATTTATGTGCAAATACATTTTTTTGTAGAGTGAACTATTTCGGAGATATTCTTTGTTAGTTGTGTGAGTTTTGGAAAACACACTTCTGTCAAATGGAATATCGTTATTCATTTTTATATGTTAACCGTGCAAACAGAACGGATTCTCAAAGCTCTAAAATATTTGACTATCACTCAAAGCCTACTGTATTCTAATGTTCCCCTTGTACCTACAAGGAAATAAGCAATAATTTGTGCAAATGTTTATCTCAACTAACACGAAGAAGATATAGGAATAAGAGTTTGTAAGAATGGTTAGTACAAGAGTAGAGAAAGTCATGTGAGGTGCGCATTTTCTAAAAATGCTTTGGATTCAGGGGGGCACAAAACATATATTTCCAGTGAAACCTCGACATCCTATTTTTGGGTGGAATACAAAGTTCCTCTACTTACAATGCCTAGGAATGAAGATAAACATAAAATTGGTCGAATGTTTGATTGCCAATATTTCATTACCACTTTATCGTTTACTTCTGTAAATGTCATGTAGGAAGGTTTAAAAGATGAGTTGTTGATGTATTTACCGTTTGTTTAGTCGTAAAATGGTGTTAAATAATTGGGTGCCAGCGTGTCTTTTAGAATGAATTGCAAGTATAAACCTCGGCAGCTTGGCGTGTGTATAGAGCGGAAGGTCAGAAGTGTTGACCGAAAAAACTACTGTAAATTGGGCTATTATCTTCGAATGTATTAAGATAAATGATCATATTAAATAAAGAACTAGTTTATATCGCACAACAGCCTATTCCACGACAGCAGCCAATGAGAAGTGACTACTCAGTGGCACTGGGCAATGTTATTGTATATTTAATTAGGGTAGTTAGACAATTGGTGATGTTGAAGAATTGCAACACATTTAGGTCCTGAACTATCAGCGCCACCTACGAACACTGATAACCTCCTGGACAGAAGAATCATTAGGTCCGTCTGGATGTCGACCACTAATGCAATCGCAGCTCCCCATGACTCCGCAACAGCAATAAACAATCAATTGTTGGAGGCAGGTCTGCGTTTCAGTCTTGCCCTGGCGTGTTCACTCTTGAGTTCTCCGCTGTAGACAGATACACCGTCAGAATGAAACCAGAGAAGTGGGATTCAGCGATGAGGCATTCCGATTGTCTCTTTTATTCATCCATTTAGGGAATGATGGGAATGATGCCGAAGTAGAAGCAGAAGATTTGATTTGAAAAAATCTGTGTTGCACTCACATGACTTTCTCTACTCTTCTACTAACCATTCTTACAAACTCTTATTCCTATATCTCCATGTTAGTTAAGATAAACATTCGTACAAATTATCTTATTGCTTATTTCCTTGTAGGTACAAGGGGAATATTAGAATACAGAAGGCTTTGTGCGACAGTCAAATCTTTTTGACCTTTGAGATTCCGTTCTCTTTGCACGATTAACATATAAAAAAATGAACAACGTTACAAGGAGTATCTCCGAAATGGTTCACCCTACAAGAAAATTCATTGAGATATAAATTGTGTATTTTAGCAAGATCTACATTTTTTGTATAGTATGATTTGGTCTATCTCTAACGGTTTACCAGTTATGCAAAAGTCGTCCAGAGTAAATACGACTATAGGGGCTATAGCCAGAAAATTCAAGATATACATTTCATTTGTCATCTAAATATCTCAGACATATGATATTTTAATCAAAATCGTTAGAGCCATTTTCAAGAAAATCAAAATTTTCGAAAAAGTTTCCATGTACAGGGTAGTTTAGGGTGGGGCTATTTTCTTCAAAATCTTCGTGTCGCATCCTTCAAAGACATTAAACTTAAATACCAACTTTGGTTTCTAACCGAGTTTTCGTTTTTGAGTTATGCTGTCCACAGACAGACACACAGACACACACACGGACCTTTTTCTAAAAATGCTTTCTTTGGATAGTACAGGGGGCTTCAAAACTTATTTCCGGTGAAATCTCGACATCGAATTTTTGGGTGGAATACAATACTTCCCCTACTTACCAGTAGAGAAAGTAAAAAAGCAGGAGGAATCAGACTTTTTTAACCGGCATGCAATGTTAGTGTTGCGCAATAACCTCCATTCTGTGTCTATTTCTTGGATTTCTGAGATTTTCCAAGAACTTCCCTGATTTCCTCTCTACTCCTCTATATAAGGCCTTCCCGACCTGATGTAATTTTATTGGTCGGGTGACACACTCCGGGAAATAACTTAAACTTTTCATGTGTATGTGTAGAATGACTCAGCAAAGAAGCTGCTAGAGCCTGCTGGACACTTCGCTGTTCCGTCTCACACACAGTCGTTAGTTGCCCTGTAGCCTCGGACCTCTTTTATGTTTGCAGCCATTATTATGCGATTCACACCCCAGCAATATAATGAACGCGTAATGAGAAGTGACTACTACAGATATACGGGACAAAGTTATATGGAATGGGGTTTAATAAGCGGTAGGCATTTCACCGCTGTGTTCTGCAACACCAAACCTCATTGGGGAAGTGTTTTCAATAAGGAGCCGGGTTGTGCGCGTAAGCCGCCAACATTTCGGGTTCTTTTCCTAATGTTTCTGTGGAAGCCAGCCCTACATGCCACCGCTTGGCTAACTAATTAAAATAACTTTCCTTCAGTCGAGGCAAAGTGGAACATCAAAGAATATTTTTCACAGTCCAGTTATTATCTTTGCTTCAGTTCTACTTTACGATCTCCCACATGCCTCCGCCCCATTTCGAGGTTTCGTCTTTTGCTGTTCATTTTGTTTTGGGTCTCTGGTTCTGGTGTAATTTTTCAGCGCACCCGTGTGAAGAAAATCGAGATTTTTTTTTAACTCCCTTTCTTTCTTTTCTGGCAAAGCTTCCCTCTTTCCCCTACTACAATCTCTTTTTGCGGCCGTTGAAGCGTAAGTTACACGATGATGGTGGTGGAAAAGGGTTTGGTGAGAAGCAACCCTCGGAATGCTGCTGCTGCTGCTGCTGCGGGGTGGAGTGGCGCTGCTGATGTTCAGAGGGGGGAGGCGTAAAGGGAATTTTATAGAGTACCATCAGTCGGGATAGAGCAGTACAAAAAACAGCCGGTAGGGGGAGAAGTTATGTAGAGAAACTTCAAAGGTGGTGGCGTGCGCGACCATGGCGCACACACACACACACACACACACACACACACACACACACACACACGTACAAAAGGGCACTCCAGTGCAAGGTGTTTTGTACTATTCTGTTCATCTTAGACACCAGAGATTCTCTCATTTGCTGATGCGGTACACAGTACAAAAATGGAAACTGGTAATAAACCAGGGTTCTTTTCAGGATCCCGGAGTCTCTCGTACTTCCCGGAGTATGTGCTTAGATTCAATTATGGAAATGCATTTCAGAACAGCGACGTAGTAATCATAAAAAATCAATTAACACATGGACCGGAAACTGAACATTCGCTGTTTCCCTCCGGGTTTACAGAAAAAAAAAGTAGTGTATAGACGATATCTTACATTGCAGCATTTATTTCTGCACCATATTTGTAAGGATGTACTCTTATGGTTGAGTGTTTCGTTTTGTGACTTCAGAATCCAGAATTCCAGTTCGATTACTAAGTGTAGTGAAGTTATCTTTACAACCACAATTTCTCTATATCCTTCGCAAAGTGTGGAAGTACGAATGCGAGCAATAAAACCAATAAAACCCAACGTTAAAAAACCTACATTGCAGAAAAAAAATCTGTTGCCTTCTTACAAACTCTTATTCCTATATCTTCTTCGCGTTGGTTGAGATAAATATTTGTACAAATTATCTTATTGCTTATTTCCTTGTAGGTACAAGGGGAATATTAGAATACACTAGGCTTTGAGCGATAGTCAAATTTTTTAAAGCTTTCAGATCTCTTTGCATTTCCACGCTTAACGTATGAAAAAATGAACAACGATATTCCATTTCACGAAAGTTTTAAGACAAAAATAAGAGGAATATCTCCAAAATGGTTCACTCTATAAAAAAAGAATTTATGCATAAAGTGTGTTTTAGAAAGATTTATATTTTTGTACAGTAAGATTTGGTCTATCTCTAAGGGTTTACCAGTTATGCAAAAGTCGTCCAGAGTAAATACGACTACAAGGGCTATAGCCAGAAAATTCAAGATATATGTTTCATTTGTCATACAAATATATTAAACATATGACATTTTAATCAAACTCGTTAGAGCTATTGTCAAAAAAAATCAAAATTATCGAAAAATTTTCCATGTAGAGGGTAGTTTAGAGTGGGGCTATTTTCTTCAAAATCTTCATGTGGCAAGCTTGAAAGACATTAAACTTAAATACCAACTTTGGTTTTGAAACGAATTTTCGTTTTTGAGTTATGCTGTCCACAGACTGACAGACACAGGAACCTTTTTCTAAAACTACCCTTTTTTTTGGATTCAGGGGGTCTCAATACATGTTTTCGGTGAAATCTCAAAATCGAATTTTTGGGTGGAACTAAAAAGTCAATATTTTCTCAAGTCAAAACCCCCAAAATCACTATAGAAGTTGAAGGAGGTTATGCAAGTGAAATAAAAAATCCATTCTTATATAAACTATTGAAATACATTGCATTTGTGATAAAATATCTTAAACATATGATATTTTTATCAAAATCGTTAGAGCTATTTTTGATAAATCAACATTTTCGAAACATTTTCCATGAGGTGAGAGATTTTGCTGAAAATTTAGTGTCGTATTCCTTGTAAGATGTTCAACTTAAATACCAAATTTGGTATTAAACAAAATTTTCGGTATTCACAAAAGACTTTTTTTTTTTAATTTTTTTTCCCTTTCTCTATACTTTGTACTATACTAATAAACAATACTTGAGGTTTTTAAACATTTCACTAACTTAACCTTAGGTATGTTAAGATTCAGAATACAGAGGTGCAATAATTCATTACTCGTGTGTATTCTATGGAGGTACTAACACGCCGTGAAATGAAAGCGGCTATTCGGATGAAAGCTGGAAGTGTGAAGTCTTTGAAGATCCCAATCAGGATTTACTTTGTGTAGCAACATTTACATTGAAATGACCCCCCCCCCCCCCTATCCTTTTACACGAGTGACTGGAGAGATGCCATCTGGCATGGCTGGCTACTGTCAGGCAAGGCTACCTAACCTGCTCTGTAAGGGGGGGGGGGGGGGGAGGGGGGGGGGCCAAGCAGCCAGGTAGGAAAAATAAGTACCACCACACCATAGTTAGTACATTACGTGGGAGCTTGCTTGCTTGTCAGCTGCAATATAATTAGCAGTAGGTGCAATACTTCAAACATGAAAATTAATGGCATCCCATCACAATTTACCACATAAATAACGAAGAAAAAGAGAAAAATACAAGGAAAATGTTACAAAATTGAAAGAGGTAAACAAGATAAACAGAGAAGGCCGTGCTCAGATCAATAATTACCCATAGTAACGGCTGCTAACTGAACGATTGTGTTGATTCTAAACTCGAAGAAAATTGTAAAATTTGTTGATCTGAAAAATCTAAAGGGGATTAATTAATGTAAATAAGTAAATTTTAACGAAATTATAATATTAAATCCAAACATACCTATTGAAGATTATATAAATATTAACTGAATAATTAATGTTTAAGGAAATAAAATTATGACGTAGGTCTCAGGGTGCACACCCTAGAGCCTATACCCTATATTAAAATACCTACTAAATTTCACCCTAGCACAATCACGTAGATATTATTGGCAAAAGAAGCATAAAAAGGGAGAATAATTCATCATTCTTCGACAACCCCCTATTCTCACTGACAGGTTCTGATGCAAGGGTAAAACCCTTTTCCCTCAAAGCACACCCTCCTCATAAAATTATGTAATAAATCAGTCTTCTTCACACCACAGAGCAGTGGAACTACCATCCCTTATTCTTGAATATCTATCACAACCCCCAACTGACAGCGACATGTTTACCACAGGTTGAGATTCCACTTGCCAAACCTTCCTATTCTACTTTCTTACTTTTAATTACTACCAAGACATCATAGAATGTGGAATTGAATTGGTGGAGTTGTGCAGTATTTCTTATTTAACGTGTTGCTCAGAGGAAGAAAGTCGACATAGAGAAACCTTGTGTTGCACATTCATTTGTCATAAGAATTAAACCTCACGCCGGTTTAAACTCAGATCATGTAAGGTTTTCAAGCATTATGTTGTTATCCCTAAGTAATTTAATCTCTTTATCATAAAATATCGATCATATAACTAATAACATTAAATATAAAGAAGAGTTTATCTTATCTTTCAGTCACCCCAATTAATTAAATTTCATAAAAACCAAAAACTTAACTTTAACTCAATTAATTACCGCACATATTAAACTATAGGGGTCTTCTCGTGTCATAATAACATTTAAGTCTTTTTACTTGAAATTTAAATTCAATAAAAATTACTATAAAACAGAATTATTCACCTCACCCCACCATTCATAGCAGCCTTCAACTAAAACACTAACGATTGTGCTACCTTTGCAAAGTCAAAATACTGCAGCCCTTGAAAATTTTCTTTAATGGGCAGATCAGATCTCTTAACTAATTCCAAGAAACCATATTTTTAATAAACGAGCGAGCGAAAAATTTGCCTAACTCTTTATGTTAACAATTCAGTACCATTAATTAAATACACTACTAAATTTTGCTAGTTAAATCATATTTTCTATAAGTTCTAAATAAAATTTGGCATAAAATAAAAACTAAAAATCCATAAAAATAAGAACTAAATTTTAGCACCCTTTTACTTTAACTATAATTGATAAAATCCTCCGTAATTATCACATTATAAATGTATTTTAAAGAGTTAATCCCTTTCAAAATGAAGCACATAAAGTATTTGAATAAAAATTATCCAGTAATTCAAATACTCCGAATTAAATTCGTTTATTAAAAAACTAAATATTCCTAAAAACGAACGTTTCATTACCAACTAAAAATTATTAATGTTTATGACAACAACTAACTTTTTAAATTAGAGAAGAAAAAGATGACCCATTTCAATTGATAAACAAGATACAATAAATAAAATTAGCTTTAAATAGTTATATAAATAATTAAAATTTCGTTTACAGTACTAATCCACTATATTAAAAATCATTTTATCTATTAATACTGCAATAAAAGGTTTTCCACTTTTCAGCGGTTAGCTTCCAGTCTTGTACAAGTTCTCCAATATATACTACCATTCCACTGTCCCTCTTGCAGTCCTCTTTTCTTCATAGCTTTATCTATACCACCCTTCCTAGTTAGGCGCGCCCTTTCTCGTTTGTTCCGACCAGAAGCCGACCATAACTTTCTGTGGTAATCTGTCTTCTGTCATTCTCTGAACATGTTCATAGCACTTGGGAGCCCTTGTTTCTAATCTGTCAACAACACTTTCTTCTGCATCCATGTTCGATATTTCACTCACCCTCCTTATGTTAAAATACTCTCAACTATAATTTTAATATATTTAACCTTGTTCTTCTGGTTACATTTCTATTGCAAAAAAAAAAAAAAAAAAAAAAAAAAAAAAAAAAAAAAAAAAAAAAAACAATTTAAGGAGTTTATTGCTTTGCTAGTATTATTTATTCTGTTGTTAATGTCTCTACCTGACTCGTCTATAATACACCAAAGATATTTGAATTGTTCAACTCGTCTTTTTTATTTTACCATTTATTTTCTTCTCCCCTTCTCTTGTTCAAAATTAATTTTTACTTTCTCTACTGGTAAGTAGGGGAAGTATTGTATTCCACCCTAAAATTCGATGTGGAGATTTCACGGCAAATACATGTTTTGAGGCCCCCTGAATCCAAAAAAAGAATTTTTAGAAAAAGGTCCGTATGTGTGTCTGTGTGTCAGTCTGTCAGTCTGTGGACAGCATAACTCAAAAACGAAAAGTCGGTTAAAAACCAAACTTGGTATTTAATTTTAATGTCTTTCAAGGATGTGACACGAAGATTTTGAAGAAAATAGCCCCACCCTAAACTACCCTTTACATGGCAAATTTTTCGAAAATTTTGATTTTCTTGAAAATGGATCTAACGATTTTTATTAAAATGTCATGTTTGACATATTTTGATGAAAAATGAAATGTATATCTTGAATTTTCTGGCTATAGCCCCTGTAGTCGTATTTACTCTGGACGACTTTTGCATAACTGGTAAACCGTTAGAGATGGACCAAATCATACTATACAAAAAATGTAGATCTTGCTAAAATACACAATTTATGTCTGAATAAATTTTCTTGTAGGGTGAACCATTTCGGAGATATTCCTTGTTATGTGTGTGAGTTACGGAAAACTTAGAACTTTCGTGAAATGGATCATCGTTGTTCATTTTTTTTATATGTTACGTGTGCAAAGAGAACGGAATCTCAAACATTTGACTATCGCACAAAGCCTAGTGTATTCTAATATTCCCCTTGTACCTACAAGGAAATAAGCAATAAGATAATTTGTACACATGTTTATCTCAACTAACACGAAGAAGATATAGGAATAAGAGTTTGTAAGAATGGTTAGTACAAGAGTAGAGAAAGTCATGTGAGTGCAACACATTAGATTTTTTAGGCACAGAAAGATGTGTAAACATTGAAACATTGTATATAAAATAAATTCTTCGTTTGTCAAAAAACAAAATATTAAGATTTTAAAACATAGTTGCTCACGACTTTGAGTATAAACATCGTATTTTGTTAATTCAATTGGTGTTGCTTTTCTCTTTGCATACATTGATAGAACATTCACTAGAAAGGAAACTCGACATCTGTTATACAAGTTTTTCGCAAGGAGGAAAGAGGCCCAGAGTGTTGTCAAGTCCCCATCTTGTGTAGAAGTTTTGGCTTTTTATGTGCCTGCCTCTCTTTCTTCCTAAATGCCTTCTCACCGCAGCAGCAGTAGTTTTTTTTCTTTCTCTTCTTGTTGTGCGCTTGTACGTGAGTGGTTTGCTAACATAGGCCTCCTGCAGATGAACACGGGCCTCCTGCGTTACCTGCTCTGACCTGTCTAATACATACAACACGGCAGCTCAGACGACAAAGTGTAAACTCGACAAGCCTAAATTAAAAAAAGAAGAAAAGGAAACCTACTCGACCAAACCGGAAAGAAGAGAGAGCAAAAAACCAAACACAAACTCCCCTCTCCCTAAGCTATTACAGAAATTAATCTGGACACGAAGCAAAGTTGAGGAGTGGAGTGGGGTAGGTGGGGGGGGGGGGAGGTTTCTGCCGTTCCCTCGCCATTATGTTGGTAATACTGTGAAGTGGAGGGAAAATATCAGTTCCGACTTTGAATGCCTGCTTCTGGAAATATATTGCTTTTCTTTTTCTCCCTTTTTTATGCAACTTTTGCTTCGGTGACAGGGAGAAAGGGAAGCATAATAATGGGAAAAGACAGTTGCGCAATGGACAGAGATAAACGACAAAGCGGGAACCGTTTCTTTACAAAAAAATATGCTTTTTATAATGATGATAAATAGGTTTATGGGATTGGTAGTTTACTGCTGCACTCCCCTCGCAATTCTCTATTACAAAAGAGGCGGTCCGCACATGTTATTACTGGAAACGAAATAGAGTTATAACGATTCATTTATGGAAAAATAAAAAAATGGGGATGCTAAGACGAATCTTTTTATTGCTGCCCTCAAATCCAAGCTTGAAATTCAGTTTAAGTCATCAGACATTTCTTTGCCAAGTCATGATGTATGTTTTCAGCAGTTATTCTCCTTTCTGTTTCCCCACGTTCCCTTGTAATGGCTATTTCTCGAATTTATTGTTACTCGAAAGAGGCCTTTTTAACACAGCTTTGCTACCGTCGAAGAAACAGGAATTTACACATTTCGTAAGAAAGTAGCAGAGGATATAGGGTATAGCTTAGGAGGGGGGGGGCAGTTATTTCATGCACTGCGTCTAGACAGATATATTGTCATTAATACCCCCTATCTAGAGGAGGAAGCAACTACAGGATGCAGGTACACAGGCCACAAAGACGCGTTGAAGTCACTTAAATACTATGTCCATTTGTGTAACATTCTTGATTTCTCCACTGTTTCCATCTACGATATGTAACAATTTAATATGTTGTTGATGTTAGTGTGAGACGAACCTGGACGTGCTATTTAGCTTTTATTAATCTTCGTTGGAATGAAAGTCTTTACGAAGTTTTATTATCAGCGGCCTAGCATCAATCTCAGAGCTATAAGATGCTATTATTGTTGTCACACGCAGTAGTACGGATCTATTTTATGTATGAAACAATCAATATTGTTCTAATGAATGCTTTGAACAGTTTATTAACACTTAAAAGTCACTATCCTTCTCATAAAACATTTACAATTTTGTCACTAAATATGGCGGACTTCTTCGCTAACAAACAAAATGGCTAGACACAGCTAATGATTGTGAAAGTTAATGTACCTTTCTAAATTCGTTGCACTCGATTGATATCAATCAATTGTTGACGATATAGTTCCTTTTTATGAATATCACAAAATTTTACAATTAATTATTCACTTTTCGATGTACGATTATTTCTCGTCGATCAAAATCACTTCTTCCTCTTTCGTTGTATCACACATGAACAAAAGAAGTCAGCCTACGCTGGCTATAATTTAACACGGTTTTTTCAGGGGGCTTACGCAAAAACACTGCCTCAGATATATGCAATAGATCTTGCCAATATTACTAATATAAGTGAAGCTTTTAGTTTCTAATTTGTTCTTATTTTAGATTCTGTTGCTTTACTTTTAAGAGCTACAGTTTACCTTAATCCTGATTCTTGTTCCAATCTAGCGATATTTTCCTTCTCGTGCGTTGACATTTCTTTGCTACAGGTTGCAGCTCTGTTAGCAGGCTACATGATATCGCTGCATGGGTACGTATACTCGTTTGGTCTGAAGCCTTTTGTAGTTCTCGGCGGTGTTTGTCGTTTTAATCTCTCTGCGTGTTACAGTGTGTGTTCGTGCGCTGCTGGTGTTATTTTCCTGTCGGAAGATAAAGTTAGAAACATATTGGCGCCGTTTCTTACCAATATTAATTGTGCCCCGAAGGAGGAAAGAGAACAAGTCAGAAATTTGTGAGTTAGCTCACGTGTAGCATAATAAGAGGCGAGAGGGAATAACTGCAATAAAAACAGAACATGTTGTGAAACTGCGAAGAAAGCAAACAGGTAGTAAACCTCTGGTCGATGCGAGGCGATCGACTACTTCCGCAATCACTTGAATGCATGCAATTTCTTACCTTTACAGCAACCTTGTTTAATGTAGCAAGTGCTAAGAAACAATAAAAACCACAGCAAAGAGGGGAGCAAACAAACAGCGATTCTTCGATCTGTATCTTTATGTGGAAATGTTTATTTATGGATAAATTCTCTGAGTGCCGAATTATTTACGTTTATTCCGTTCTCTATAATAGTAGTAATCACGAGCGTCTTGATTACTATTATAGTTAATTTCACACGACAATTTTGCTCGACCATATACCTAATTTTACATTGTAAAATGTTGTACACTCACCAGAGACAATGACCTACATATTACATCAGCTAATATTTGTGGTTCTGCGCAGGCGTTAAACGATCGATTCGTTTCCAGCACGTCACAGCTGCATGATGAAAATGATAACCGTGGAATGCTACGTAACATTGAAAAATAGAAGACAAATTGAATATATTGGTTTGCAGAGGAAACTTTATTTCATATATAAGTTATTTATTGTGCAATTAGTGAAATTAATTTGCGGGACTGTGTTTAGTGCAATATTCCTGGAACTTGATGCTGTATTGAGGTTAATTGTGTTTTGTGTTTGTCCGACATTTTAGCGTTTTCTAAACTCGCGCTAGTTGCGTTTCGAGAATTAATCAATATTGCCCTTTGCCATTGCTGCATGGGAATTCTCTGATTGGTGGAACACTTGTCCTTTAATAAAAGTTTGAACTTAAGCCGGTCCATTAAAGTATTGCTATCAGAGTTAGGATTAATAAACATTGAAGTTTTATTTTACTTAATTTTCACAACGAATGAAACTTGATGCACTGTTTAAACTATGAATTTACAAATGTATAGCATTTGCTGTCTTCTTTCCCTTTAGTCTCTATGTCAACGATCGTAATTTATTGCATATATTCCTATATATTACTCTATTTTACGTATTTTTAAAAACACTTTCTTTAACATTTATTTATAATCTAACTAACGTAATAACCAACATTTTATTTTTCTTCTTTTCCTTCCTAATAATTAAACAATTAACAAGAAACTAAGCCTGAAGGCTTATGCATAAATATTTGTTTCAAAAATTAGATGTAACACCAAGGCCAATAATTTTTCACTCTCTCTCAACTTACCTATAGTAAATAAAGAAGTTTGATCCCAGATTTCACCGGAAATACATATTTTGACGTTCCCCGAATAAACATATAGAAAAAGCTCTATGAACAACATAACGAAAGGTAATTTAAATATCAAACTTGACATATATGTAAGTTCAATGTCTGTCAAGCATGCCAAACAAAGACTTTTAGTAAAATTCCCCCACTCCATACTACATTTAGATGGACAACTTTTAGTTATTTGTTTATTTCCTTAAACTGACTCTAGCATATTTAGTTAAATTACCACATGTTTAGGTATATCTTGAATTTTTTGGAAAAAGCTTATGAAGTCGTATTCAATCTGAACGACTTTAATGTAGTTGGTAAACCGTAAGAGATAGACAGAATTTTGCTACACAAAAATTATATTTATGTAAAATACATCTTTTTGTGATGTTAACTATATTTTATATACCTATTGCCTGTTATTGGTTTAAATTTTGCAATACTTTTCTCAAATGGGAAGTTGCTATTCCTTTTCCACTCCTACTTATGCTAAGAGAATGAACTTTTAAAGTATTACATAGCGATCAGCTCTTAAAAGTTATTGCTTAATCCTATAGTATTCCCGTATTCCCATTGTACCTATTAGGAAGTGTGCAATAAAACAATATCTGCTAATATGTATCTAGAAAATCAAGAAAATTAAAATTTTCGAAAAATTTTCAATGTAAAGGGTAGTTTAGGGTGGAGCAATTTTCTTCAAAATCTTCGTGTCGCATCCTTGAAAGACATTAAACTTAAATACCAACTTTGGGTTTTTAACCGACTTTTCGTTTTTGAGTTATGCTGTCCACAGACACACACACACACACACACACACACACACACACACACACACACACACACGCACACACACACACACACACACGGACCTTTTTCTAAAAATGCTTTTTTTTATTCAGGGACCTCAAAACATATATTTCCGGTGAAATCTCGACATCGAATCTTTGGATGGAATACAATACTTCCTCTACTTACCAGTAGAGAAAGTAAAAATGGCTTTTTGTGTAAAATCGCAGTTTTTTCAAGAAAGACGTCTATGTAGATAAAGCAAATTTGATCCAAATGGTTAGAATATATATTTTTTTGGTGTAAAATCGCGTCAGGAAAGATATCTATACAGATAAACTTCAAAAGCAAGACTCTATCTGAATAAATTTAATCCAAATCCTTAGAGCCGCTTCCTAGACACGTGAAATATATTTATATACAAGAATGGCTCGTTTAAAGATATTTATAAGAGCTTTAGCGCTCTGGTAGTATATATTAGTATACACTATGGGCTTAATGTAAAGAAATTTGATATTTGTTGAACAAAATTGGGCCCATTTCCTGGTGAAGTGGATGAATGCAGAGCTCTGACACCTGAGACATAGTGGAACAATAAGGCACACCTGCTGTGTGCCTTGAACTTGCGTGTTTGTCCCAGTTGGCGCTTCATGAGACAACAGACTCTGTAAATTATTATTTTTTAAAAATATATTAGCTCCGGCGATGCGATGCGATGCACAGATATGCATATGTATATTTTTTATCTCTAAGGTTGACTGAGTCTGAATCTACAGCTTATAATTTTCTAATCCGGGCACATTATTCAAAATCACGAACAGGGCTTTGATATGTTAATGAGGGAGGTGAAGAGTGAAGAGATACGGATCAGGGGTGTAAAGTTGGCCACGAAAGAGGGAAAGAGATGGACGACAGCAGCTGGTTTTATTTTACATTGCCAGCATCTGTTGTGGTAGATTCAGGGCTTTGATAAAGTCTTCTTTTTCTGGGTTGGATGTCTGGGCGGGAATGCCGTGACCAAATACACGTAAAGACTAATGTTCTGTGAAGTGTGACCGATTCCCCCACCTCCAACCCGACTAACACGCAAGTAACAACTTTCAAGCCGAGCTGCTTCTTTTTCCTCGGTAATGGCGTTTTTATTAAAATAAGATTTTGCTTCCAGCGCTCACGGTTTTTGTGCACCTGTAGAGGGAGAGATAGCACCCAACAATGTTTCCCTTCGTTAAAACACAATGCTGGGCAACAAAGTCTATTACCTGCTCCAACACATAATCAAAGTATTAATGTCTACATTTGCAGATGATTCTATGTGCCACTTCAAACATTATACATTTATTTCTGTTTACTTTTGAGTGCTTTCTATTTCAGCAATAAGATTGTTGGGTTTATTTTCTCTATGAAGCTGACATTTATTAATAACTCCTTCTTTGAAATTATTAAAACAATAGTGCAGAAAAACGATCTAACCTTCAAAACCAAAAGTCTTGGTTAGTGCTGCCACCACTCGTTTGGGACAAATACTAATAATTTATGTATGTAACTAAACATAACCATATTTATTCATTGCGATGTATGTATTTGAAATCATCATTAAAGCACACAAATGGTCTAAAACAGAATAAGGAAACTAGAATGGGTTACCAACTTAAATATACCTCTACCAAAACTCAAAGATATATTTGAACTGTTCAGTTGTATGCCTCCAATTTTTCAAGAACGTTACAGAAGTCTATCTGGTGAAGAAGTATCACATTCTGACTTACCTGATTTTGTTTGGGTGCCTGAAATAGACTGTATAGGCCCATAAGGTTACAAGTGCAGTTTTTATTGATTTATAATAAGCACTAATATAATAAATGTAACTTTAAGACACAAAGTGTTTTTGCCTGATTTTTAGGTTATGTTTCATTGTTATGTTTTCTTTCATAAATATAACAAAGATAAAATAACTCTGCATAAAAAGTAAATTTGAGATGAATACTTTAACTGTATCTTTAATAATACATATATTTCTTTTACTTTTTGGTGTATACGAAGTTCAATTTTTCTCACTTTAAATAAATGAGGATTAGAAAGATTTTACTCACATAGCTTCAGTTACCTATATAGGTACAATGCTTACATTGTTTTATGTCTTCTAACAATTATAATTTTTCTTTCTCAAAAATAAATAAATATCTAATGTTAAGTTTCTGCGATGATTAAATCTATCTTCACAATTTTGTTTTAGTGTTACTAACACTATCTCAAGCTGGTTGAGAATATCGCAATTTAGTTTAGTGTATGACGCTATGTTTGTGTTTTGAGACATTACTGGAGCAAATTGGAGGTACTGCTTACCACGGTATGTTGTAAAAACTTCCACACAATTTATATTCTTTGGCGCTACGTTTTAAGCATAAATGGGTGTGTTTGTCGGTCTGCTATGCCAAGCTTCCTGTTCCTTTTTACACATTGTTGAAGGTTTCTTACTCACATTCTTTAATTTTACTTATTTTATATTTTAATATCAATTATTTCATAAATAAAATTCAAATGTAAACACTGCGTCGCAAAGATTTGACCAGGAAATGTTAAATTGTATAAAAAATAACCTAAAATATATTCAATATGATTAGTGCAGATGGACTAACTCAATATGCTGTCAACTGAGGAAAACGAAATCCAGGAATCTCATGTAATTCGATTTTCTCTTGTTATAACAGAAACCAAATAAATGTCACTTTATCTTTAACATTAACAAACAACCTTTCTTCTGAGAAAATACGTTAATTATTAAAAGAACAGTTGTTAAAAACAGTTGTCAAATTGAAATGTAGTGTCATATCCTGTAGAATATGTGCAAGAAATTGTTTTTCAGCGATTTTCGGGAATAAAGTTGGTGACACTGACTAAACAGAAGTATGACCTAGTGAAAATTTTGCAAAACAAACGAATGACAAAGTACGATTAACGCCTCTATGCATTAAATAGTAATTATTAAACAGTTTCCTTTCTGTGATTACGGTAATGAACAGATAGAAGATTGTGATGTGATCACATATTCTTTACAAGCAAGAAAAGTTGGACAGCAATAGAATATTTCCAAGTTCAGACAGTAAGTTTGGGAATCCTTCCATGTAATGTTGCTCATTTACTTGCAATTTAAAATCTTAACGTGCACCTTACAATGAAAAAACGCTTTACACCAGTTTAAATACCAAATTTCCGACATTAATGCACTGTAAAATTTGAAGGCATGTGTTCTTTGTAAATCGTTATGCAATTGTTCTTTATTATTGTTGTCATTGGCTTATTAATGTCTAATTGCCAATAAGTTTTATCTGCTTAGTTTATTTCCTTCGTAGAATACGTTCTGAAACATTTTTTGACGTATTTTCCGGCATGTTTTTGTTATTATTATTCTATCAATCGATTATTTATATATTATTCTTTTCATTGAATTATTTTACATGATCAAGCTTTTGGTAACGTTAATTACTACTTCACATTTTGTTTTTGGCACAGTCTTATTATCTGGAATTTCCTCTTTAATCCGATACATATGTTATCTCTTTAGGCAGAATAATTACATTTTAAATAACCTTTTACTTTTTCTATTAATTTATAGTAAGTAGAGGAAGTAGATAATCCACACAAAATTATGATATGGAGATAGATAAATGCAATATATAGTTTCCTTGTGTTAAAATCAATGTATAATGTAAAAAGCACAAGTTAAACTCTCCATAGATATGAAATATAGTAAGGTTATGTGTTGAGACAAAACAATTATTTATAAGTTGAGTAGCTAAGGTAATTAGGCGTTCCAGTGAACTCAGTCAATAAAAAAGCTATTTGTTCAAGGTTCAGGTACCATTAAAGCTCGATACGTTCAGAAATCAGACAGATTAATGAAAATACAGGTATACTAGTTTTGAAAATTAGAAAGGGTAATAATTCTTAGAATTCAACAAGTCATAGAGTAAAAAAGATGCGGATTAGAAGCTTAAGACTTGGCAAAGTAAAACATAGGACCCAAACATTGTTCTTCGCACATCCCTGCGTCCTTAAAGCGCAGTGCATGAAGCCAAACTCTGGATTGCGCGCTATTCTCACCGGGGAAGTCCTGGGTCCGCAAGTTTCTTCGAGCGCGACCACTGTTTACTGCAGACTGCAACTCTGCTTCAAATAAATCCATTTGGACACTGCTGTGTTGTTCCCAGTTTTCTCTGTGCTGCTGAAACTTCTTGACCGTTAAATGCAGACACAGTGGCGTACTCAGGGCATATTTCTGGAACGACTGCGTCTAGATTCTTTCATGGTTTGCAGATCATACCACCTTAAGGATCCTACAATTGGAGTTAATTTTAATTTGGCTATACACTGGTTTTCTGATGAATTAGGATGAAACATAAGGTATTTTGCACTGAAGGATAGAACAATTGAAACAGGAAATGTAAACCCTTTGGGCTTTGAACTGGATTCTAAACTTCTCTGAAAACATCAATTCAATAAAATTTGCAGTAAATGTCTCAAATCATTTATCTTTTTAGAAAACTTGAACGCTACATTTCAATGCATGAGCTAGGGAAGTTTATTTTTCATTATTTCAGAATCATATTGTCCTTGATATTTATCTTGAGCAACAGAGGAGCTTTGCTCTGCCCAAAAACAGTAATTAGACTAATAATACAACGTTTTAAGTTTCCCAAAAGTCTTGCTTCACTATTGTCTAAATGAAAAGAGATCTTTAGGTCGTTGAAAGATACACTGGACTGAAAATTCAAATTCAATTCTTGTAGTTGGTATATTTAGCTTATAAAATGTGAACGACGATTTCAACTATTCTTCTGTCTATCCATACTAAGATTAAAACCATTGCAATTTTTCCTTATCTCCTTGTCTTATATTTGTGTCCTGGTGTGTAATTTTGCCTTCGACACGATGTAAAAGGTTGAGAAATAAATCTTCCTCAATTCATAGAAAATTGCGATAGTTTTCCGGTTCCTCTAACCTCAATTCGTTTTGTAGTAGACCCAATATACCTCGGCCCGTGTCCTGTAACCTTGACAACGTCTTTTACTTTTAATACATCTTTTCTTCCTACTGAGACAAACTCGTGGAAATATATCACAAACCCAGTGGCGGTTCCTGGGTGGTCACATGCTCGCAACTGTACACCCAGTAATATGCATTTAATGAGAAAGTCGAATGTCAAACTTGCTCGTTTAATTTTCCCGCGCCCTCTTTTACCACACCCCAGTGCGAAGGAACCTTTAGGGTGAGGGGTCGCGGAAAGCAGAGAAAAAGCTTGTATTAAGGAATATGGCGACTTAAAGCAGCATGATCAACAAATACATGCGATTGTTACCGCGCAAGCGCATTACATTCTCCTACAAGTCTCTGTTTTCCTTGCTACGAGCATTTCCCTCCCAGTCGTTTTGCAGAAGTTGCAATCAACTAGGCAGTTAGTCAACTTGACCTTTCTAAATATGATGCAGCTATTTTCTATATTAAACTAACAGTTATGTTAATGTTGTAAACACAATTACATCTATTTTTATTATGTATGCAATTCATTTAATTTACTCAAGCCAGTAGTTTAGTTTGAAATAGTTATTTTGTTACAATGTTTATTACTGTTTGTTATGTTGGTGTTTCTGGCAAGAAATTGCATGCAGTTGTCTCTGCTCATTGCGGGAAATTTGAATTTACGAAAGTGTGGAAATGAATAACATGGCGAAATTGAAGGAGATAAATCTTTCGAGTTTGTCCTTAGAAGTTTAATCGCCCGTTAATTCCTTAAGTATTTATTTTACCTTGGTCCTATGGGATTGAGATCATAGATTTACGGGGGCAAGTAAACGACAGCGTGGCCCTATGAAACCAAAAACGTGTCCGCTTTGGGGACCTCTTTTGATTGTTTGTTTCAACTGAAATGAAGAAAATTAGCAGTAAACATAGCATGAATAACATTGGAGAAAAGTTGGCAACGTGACCAGCAGAGCAACGTTTACGCGGAAGTTTACACACTTGGGTTACAGCTGATAGGCATGTGAATCACTAGTGTGTCTACACATGATATGGATGTTTATGCTACAAATTCCTGTGATGGGCAGATAGTGCCTTCCCTTGCAGGTTCCCGGTTCGGTTCCGGAGCTACTGAAAGTGCATGAAGAGTGTGGTTTAGCTCCAGGCTGGCAGGCCACCCTTATTGAATCTCTGCCTACATACTTCCCCTGATCCACGCCAACATCAGCACACGGGGTAATGAGGTAATCTTAGATTTTACTGTGATGAATAGGATATCGCTACTTTCAATGCAAGGCTCAAACAGCTTTAGGGCAACTGAGCCCATGGCCTAAGCATGCCACAAAAAACTTGCGATTAATTTCTTTTAATCAAGATGGATTATCGAGTGATCTACTAGAAGCAAGACAAAAGATAATCACTCGTGGCAAATTTAACTGTCATACAAAAACACGACCCCATAGTACGGGGAGAGCTTTACATCCCCTGGGGGTTATCTATCTATCTGCAGCATCCAACAATGAACGTCACAACAAACAGATAGGTAATCATATTAATTGTGAAGGCTTATCGCCTCTGTGGCAGGCGATTATGACAACAACACAGTTTTGTGGCTTTATCGCCAGGATCGTCAGATCACGCATAATTGGACAGGGGCGGCGGTGAGGACCCGCGAAACACGAACAATGGCCGACTAACGAGACGAGGGTGTGTAGCTATCGATTTTTTTTATAGGGGCGTGGCACACCTGCTAGCTATTCCGCCCAATGTAGAACCCCCAAACTGATATTTTTGTTTTTTCCTCCCGTTTTCCTTCAACAACAGGATATGGATTGATTCTACAGACTTGAATCAATTTCCCTTTTCCATTACCACGACAGCTATAGGGGCTGCTGAAATATTCCCCCAAGTTCCCAGTAACACAGCTTTAAAACAAGTCATACTACTTTTTCTACCCACTTTAATTTACTTTCACAGCTGGTCTATAGTTCAACCATACCAAGGCCTGCTTTTTTAATTCAATATTATTCAATGCAATGACATTCACGTTTCTACCACGTGCCTAGAGCAGGTATTGCATTCCTTCACAAACTCCATATCGAAATTTCACCGAAAATGTATATTTTCAAGCCTCTTAAAACTGGCTTCTAATTTCCTAATCGAGGGTCAATAGTGCAGACTTTTTAATTTATTAACAATTTCCAAAACTTACCTCACAAAAATTCTATACCGAGCTTTCATTTGAAATACACCTTTTGAGACCCCAGAAAAGAAATCTGTGTTGCACTCACATGAGTTTCTCTACTCTTGTACTAACCATTCTTACAAACTCTTATTCCTATATCTTCTTAGTTAAGATAAACATTCGTACAAATTATCTTATTGCTTATTTCCTTGTAGGTACAAGGGGAATGTTAGAATACAGTAGGCTTTGAGCGACAGTCAAGTTCTAAGTTTTCCAAAACTCGCACACATAACAAGGAATATCTCCGAAATGGTTCACCCTACTAGAAAATTTATTGAGACATAAATTGTGTATTTTAGCAAGATCTACATTTTTTGTACAGTGTGATTTGGTCTATCTCTAACGGTTTACCAGTTATGCAAAAGTCGTCCAGAGTAAATACGACTACAGCCATAGCCAGAAAATTCAAGATATACATTTTATTTGTCATAAAAATATCTCAAACATATGACATTTTAATCAAAATCGTTAGAGCCATTTTCAAGAAAATAAAAAATTTCGAAAAATGTTCCATGTAAAGGGTAGTTTAGGGTGGGGCTATTTTCTTCAAAATCTTCGTGTCGCATCCTTGAAAGACATTAAACTTAAATACCAAGTTTGGCTTTTAACAGACTTTTCGTTTTTGAGTTATGCTGTCCACAGACTGACAGACACACACACGGGCCTTTTTCTAAAAATGCTTTTTTTTTTTTTTTTTTTTGATTCAGGGGGCCTCAAAACATTTATTTCCGGTGAAATCTCGACATCAAATTTTTGGGTGGAATACAATACTTCCCCTACTTACCTGTGTGTGTGTCTTGTTTTTACTCTTTATTTACAGCATGTTTCATTACAAATATAGTAATACTACATGCATTGTTATACAGTTGTTTACAATAACATATTTCCAGAATTTCGTTATGTTTACATTTATACTCTATGGCTGAATTGAGTAAATTCATATATGGCATATAACAGTTTAAAGTGTTCTACTTGATTAACTGTTTCTTGCTTTAGAATCTATTTATTCTATTGAGTTAATGAACGACATTAATTCTTGGATGCAGTCCTGTATTAGTTTCATTCTATTGAATGTTCATTTTCCTTGTTTGATAATCATATTGTTTGTAAAAATCCGTAATTTTTTCCCTAGTTTTGCACATTCAAATAATAGGTGATCTATCGATTGTTCTGTACACATGGGGTAGGGTATCTTACTGGTTAAAACAGCCGCTCGATAAGTGGAAGATCCAAGGTTCAAACCCTGACTATGGCATTAAATTTTTCAGTCTTGATTCCACCTCTTAAACATTGCCCACACTTGGCGTGTGTGTTTAAAACCAACAACAGTAAGTTTGTTGGCATAAATAAATAGTAGATTCTTAAAAATATACTTTTTGTTTAGTCAGTGCCATAACCATGAAAATAAAAATTCAAATGAAGGTGGTCATATCACTAGGAGTTATTTCCGGGCTGTTATGCCGTGGTCTGCTGGAGTTTGAGTACCCAGACGTTTCGTGCACAGCTGCGGCGGACATCTTCAGAGGCGTGGTCGTAGTCTCCTCGGAGAAGCTAGAGGAAACGTCGCTTTCTCATAAGGTGGCCATATTTGCATCACCTACTTAGTTGCAAAATAAAATATTTTAACTCAAGATTTAATCTGTAGGCTTCAGCCAATGGGAAGATGATATAATTGTCAGAATGAAGGAGCTTCTGACCACGTGAATGTAATCTGGGTCGCCTTGGCACTAGGCAGATATACAGCATTTGCTATAGGAATATTTTTGTGCCAAATGCATTCGTATAACCAAACATGAAAATGCAAATTTGCACAACGAGTAGGTATGGGATTTATTTCCATGTTTGGGAACAGATGCTATCAGAAATTGCGCTTCACATGATATCACATAGGTATACGGATCACTGCTTTTATTTTTGTTATTATGCATCACGCATTTTATCACGTGCACAGCATGGGCAAATTACTAACAAGGAAAATATGTCCGAATAGAATTCTGTATGCACTACACAGGGTGTTAACAAACGTCACAGCACTAGACGTTCATATTATTGGAACTGAACTATTGTTTACTTTCTCTACTGATTACTAACAGCAAATTGAGGAAGTATTGTATTCCGTCCAAAAAATTCGATATCAATATTTCACCAGAAAGACCTTTTTTGAGACTTCCTAAATTCAAATACAGCATTTCACGAAAACAGTATATATATATATATGTGTGTGTGTGTGTGTGTGTGTGTGTGTGCGCGCGCACGCGCATTTGTGCATGTTTTCTTTTTCATTAGCGGCATGTGATGCCAACTGAATAGCGAGAAAACAGCGAGAAAACATTTGAATGCTTACCTCATATTAAAACCGACTCGACATTTAAACACGCAGTAGAACATACAAAAATGGCGCCCGGAGACAATTTATCAATGTTTTTATTCACGAATGTATCAATTATTTTATAGAACTAAAATAAAAAAAAGTAGTTTTGTCTATTTTCATGACATTTTAGTCATACCTATCTTTCTAGTTTTGGCCAAAAATATCACTTCTTTGTTTTTTGCTGAATTTGCAAGTTTAAAACCTGTTTTATGATAGTCTATTGTTTTAACCACTGAAAAAGACCTGAAGTGTCCTTTAAGATAAATTTAAATGTCGAATGACCCATATGGGTGAAAAAAATAGTATTATGACTCGTATATTCATTATACTTTTTGAAAAAGAAACATCTGGAAATTATATCCATGTTATATAAAAGGTGGGTACATTCAGAAAGCATTGGTTTATATGTGTAATAAATTTAACACAGTTTCTCTGAAAGTTCAGTTCAACTTGTTTACATTAACACTGCAAGCATAGGGCTTACCTAACCTCACTTATGAACCATGGGTGTGGGCCAGACATTCTTGACACCCCTGTGAAGATAAGAATAATAGGCGGTGTTTATATGCAGGAGGGGATGCTGCCAGTAGGACGGCAGGCAGTTGTTTGTATATGGAAACACTGAGAGCTGACCGGTGAAGTGTAACGGATCATGTAATATCTCAACCAGTCAACATGCTTAGAAACTGTTTTTGTTTCTTTCTCTCCCTTCTCTTTATCTCCTTCTTCTTAAATGCATATTATGTTCGACTTGTCTCTTCCTTTATTGTTTATTGGCTAGAGCTTCTTCTTCTTCTCCCCAGGTAACTGGTTCAACAAGATTCCTTCGGGCCTTCTCAAATAATTCCTTTCATCTCTAGGTACTTTGCTGTTTTGTTTTGTGACAGAGAGATGCGGGTAATCAGGCCCCTACTGGAGAGTGAGTGAACTAGCGAAAACTGGGGCGGCGACAATAGAACATCAAACAGTAGTGTGTCACATCTTACTGCCGGCATTTCTTTTCTATTCCTTCAGCGTATTCCAAACTCCGGCGATCTTAGATGAGATATAGACAATTATTTAGCATTCAAAGTTTGGTTTAGTACATTTACAAGCTAGATTTTTAAATATAAATAAAATAAATACACTTTAAAAATTATGTTCCTTGAGGAGCATTGCAGTTAAATCATCGGCTTCACTTACCTTCCAAAGGAAGCCATACTAAGGATTTTTATGTCCGAAAAAATGCATCGCCCTTCCCGGGTTTGAACTCGACCTCAGAGGACCACAGTATATTCCCATACTCTCATTTACTTATAAGGAAATATGTAATAAAATCATTTCTGCAATATTTACTTCGGTTAACATGAACCAGATAAAAGAATAAGATTTTATAAGAAAACATTTGAAGCAGTATTTCTGTGTAAGCCCTCTGCAACGGTATGAAATATGAACATAGAGACAGCAGAAAGGCCCCCTGACATTATCAAGTTAACATATAGACAGCATAGGCTGACTTCTTTTGTCTTGTGCTGTGAAGAAGAAAGTGAGGTTAAATTAAATTTAACGTCTCGATGTAAAGTATTGATTATAAAACATAAACTGAAAAATAACAGTGAATTTGTTGTGATTCTTCAAGACTGGACTATGATGTAAGTAATAATTATTGTGATCGAACTATCGCGTGAGTTTTAGCAGAAGAATTGACTTTAAAATAATTGTTTGCTGTGCCTCGCCATTAGAGACGGAACACGCCATTGTTTAGCGGATTTTCCTTGTGAGTGATTGGTTGAAAAATAATGATTTACGAGTGTCAATAAAACCTTCAAAATTCTTAAAAGTGAAATAGATTATTTAATGTATCTGATGTATCCGTGCCAGCCCTGAGATTAGTGATTATTAAAAGAGCAGAGGCGCCGCTAAGGCTTCCACAGTTCCCTTAAATCGAACATATAATAAAACGTATATAAATAAAATAAACATGTTCAAAATCAGCTTGTCGCTAGTGGATATAACATTTAAATATTCCACATTGTGTAAGAGTAGAGAAATGCATGTGAGTGCATCACATCAGATTGTCCCCATTTACTTGACTGTTAAATCCCTGCCTCTTTCCCCTAACGAACCTTATACCCCTAAAAAGCTCTTCCACTTTGCCAAGTAACTTTAGTAATATACAACAAAAACACAAATGTTCTGAGCATTTATTTCAAAGCATGTCTCAAGAATTAGAGCCTTTCTCTGCAGTGCATTTAATTAAAAGCCATTTCTCGAATTGGCAATTCATATTTGTCTAACGAGGAAGAAAACAAACTTGATCATGTGTACGAAAGTTTGCAAGAAGACCGGTTTTTGTTTAAGTTTGCTTTGCAGCCAAAGGCAATTTGGCTATTGCGTATTTTGCTAGTGTTATAATGCTCAAGTGCTTGTTTTGTTGCAGAATGCATAATTAAGTTAGCGTGGGCTGACTTCAACAATGCCATGGGCAGATAGGGGGGGGGGGGAGCCTGTCAAGAAGAGAGGGTCCGACATATCCACGGCTATTGTTATTATTGTTATTATTATCCCTCTGCCTTCTTTCGTTTTATAAATCAAATTACCAGCATTTTAATGAAACAGAATTCAATTAGTCGTTTTCTCGTTTCACGATCCGAAGAAGGAATCTCTCACCCTCGTTTCCCTCCCTTAATAAAAAGAAAAGAAGAGCACAAGAATAGAACAATTAAATAAAGGAAAAGAGTACGGAACATAAGAACTTGCTTTTGTTTCACTCAGGCTAACAGTACAATGCATTGTAGTGCTTCATGTTGGCGTGAAAGACTACGACAATAAGCAAATACTCAAACAGTAGAACCTCTATCATCCAAAAGAATTTAAAACGAAACGACAGCAAAACAGTAAAAAGCCGTACAAGTGTAAATTAGGAAGAATTTTGAAGCTGGTTACTTCAAATATGGCACGCGTAATGAGCGGAAAAGGAAATACAACTGTGCAGAAACCCTAGCTCAAATAACTTTGCAGATAATACCGCTACATATTCTAAATTACCGAAAAAAGCAATTGAAGGCACGTGCGTAAAAAATGGCCTAAAACTCAAAACCAAAAGGTTTCTGATTAGTGCTGCCATCTCTTGTTTTGATTGTAAGTAAATCACTTACATGACTTTTTCTATTTTTACAAACTGTTATTCCTATATCTTCTTCGTGTTAGTTGAGATAAACATTTTTACATATTATTTTACTGCTTATTTCCTTGTAGGTACAAGGGGAATATGGGAATACCGTAGGCTTTCACCGACAGTAAAATGTTCTAAAGCTTTGAGATTTCGTAATCTTTGCATACTCAACATATAAAAAAGTGCACAACGGTGTTGCATTTGACGAACGTTTTTTTTTCCGAAACTGACACAAATAACAAGGAATATCTCCGAAATGCTTCTCTCTACGAAAAAGATTTATTTGGACATAAATTGTGTGATTTAGCAGGATCTACTTTTGAACACGATAGACTCAGGGGTCTCCGTCTAGGGGATATGTGAATAGTGACCACAAGGTACCCAAGCTGAGCAGAGCATTATTTCCACTTACTGGTGTTTTGCTCCTCACTGTAACTTTTCTATCTGACCTTACCTTGGTCATCTCTTGTTCTCTTCCGACCCCGATGCTATTAGGGTTCCCGAGGGCTAGGGAGTCTTTATTTTTCCAACCTCTCCATTTCTCTAATTTCTCTATAAAATCTTAACCCCAACATGCTGACCTGTCATGGCATGTAATACGTCCTCTGATTGGTAATCAGAGGATATGGTCGGTGAATTTATTTTGATAATTCTCCCGGTCAGGTCGGTGAGACCCGTAAACCAACGACAGGTGTGGTCCTCCAGACATTCTGGGGGTTGTGAGAGAGCGATGTGACCGCCAAAACATAAAAATATGGTGCTCTCTAAAAAACGGTTACTATTACTGCTATTGCTCTCTTCAATATCATTGTGAAAAATATTGGAGAGCAAGAGGATTAATGACTTCATTGTCAGAAATCCAGCATTAGCTAACAACAACAACAACTTTTGAACACGGAGAGAAAATGTTAGATTCCTTCGATCCTGATTTGTTAGGTATTTGGGACTTAGCATGCAGGAGTATATGGGAATTCGTGCAGCCGCGCCGACAATACAGTAAGGAAGGAAGGGCCAGGCGCTGCCAGCAGGATCTGACCCCGCAGAACGTTGCGGAGGTTAGCGGCGAAGAGACGTGCAAGGTTGAAGGTGTGTGGCTATGACACGGGCAGGGTGGTCTTTGCTCGCCCTGTAATTCCCTCCATGATAATGAGGGAGCTCCAAGATTGCCTGCCCTGCAGTTACTGCAAAAATGATTTAAACTCGGGTTCCGAGCAACATCGCATTTCACGTGCATCTTCCAGCGGATAGTAATCAAAGGGAACACCATTTTCTTGTTTAGCATTAATTTTTATTATTATGATTAATTATTTATCATAATTACTACTATTAATATTTATATTTAAGAAACCTCTGTGCGAATTAATGATAGAGAATACTAATTTAACAACTTAAATTGTTGAATATACATAAAATGGTTAAGGAACGGCTCAAAAAAAATTGAAAATAAAGATTCATAAGGATTAGAATACAAATTCACTTCACCACTTATGTAGGTACAAATAATTCTTCAAAATTCGTAGTCAGTCTCCTAATGCCCCCGAGGCCAGCTTTTATACACAGCTACTTGTGGATGGAAAATTATTGGCACGGGCGCGCACACACACACGCACACAGTTATATATGTGGAAATTTTTTGTTTTTTACTTTCTCTGCTGGTAAGTAGGGGAAGTGTTGTATTCCACCCAAAAATTGGATGTCGAGATTTCACCGGAAATATATGTTTTGAGGCCCCCCTGAGTCCAAAAAAAGCATTTTTAGAAAAAGGTCCGTGTGCGTGTTTGTGTCAGTCAGTCTGTTAGTCTGTGGACAGCATAACTCAAAAACGAAAAGTCGGTTAAAAACCAAAGTTGGTATTTAAGTTAAATGTCTTTCAAGAATGCGACACAAAGATTTTGAAGAAAATAGCCCCACCTTAAACTACCCTTTACATGGAAAAGTTTTTGAAAATTTTTATTATCTTGAAAATGGCTCTAACGATTTTGATTAAAATGTCACATGTTTGAGATATTTTTATGACAAATGAAATGTATATCTTGAATTTTCTGGCTATAGCCCCTGTAGTCGTATTTACTCTGGACGACTTTTGCATAACTGGTAAACCGTTAGAGATAGACCAAATTATACTATACAAAAAATGTAGATCTTGCTAAAATACACAATTTATGTCTGAATAAATTTTTTTGTAGGGTGAACCATTTCGGAGATATTCCTTGTTATGTCTGTGGGTTTCGGAAAACTTAGTTAAGTGTGCAAAGACAACAGAATCTCAAACATTTGACTATCACACAAAACCTACTGTATTCTAATATTCCCCTTGCACCTAAAAGGAAATCCGCAGTAAGGAAATTTCTAAAAATACTTACGTCGATTAAAATATAGTACCTGGTGCTTGGCTGACCACCCGGTTCCAGTTCTTCAGGTCCAGTGGTCCCTATTCCCCCCCACAGGCGTCTGACCGTAGACACTGGCTTGTAAGTCCTACATAAGAGATAAAACTAAACTCCCCTCTTTAGCAAACGTTGGATATCAATAGTTGGTAGCAATTAAGACGCGCCTATAGGTATATACCTAGTTTTATAGTTGAAATATTGTAAAATGTTGCACACTCACCAGGAACAATGACCTTCATGTTGCATCAGCTGATCTTTGGAGCTCTGCGCAGGCGCTAAACGATCGATTCGTTTTCAGCACGTCACAGCTGCATGATGAAATGCTAAGTAACATTAAAATAAAAGGCAAATTGAATGTATTGGTTTCCAGACGAAACTTTATTTCATGTATACTTATAATTAATACATTTGGGTATGGTCGAACATAAACACAGTTATGAGATAAATACCGCCTTTCTGAGAGACTTATGCTACTTTTGCTCTCAAGGCAGATCAAAGCAACGACAATTGAATGCAATGGGCAAGAAGATTATCCGCGGAGTAAAACCACGACTATGTATAGGTATGGAGGAGGAAGAAGTATGAAAATTACTAGGAAGGGCAAATTGAATAGCGGCCGTGAAGAGTATATGGCGACGTTCAGAACGAATTACACTAAGAGTTGGCCGTGCGAGCCAGACCGGGGTCGTGCGCCAAATTAGTACCGTGGCAAATCTTAACACTATATCATTTATAAACTCGACCATCCGCTTCCCAGCGCTTCATATTACAGCTCTATTAGTCAGAAACGCTCAAGAAAAACCCAACAGGGTAAAAAATGTAATGTGTTACACTCACATGACCTTCTCTCCCCATTATTGTTATGTTTATATCATCAATCTCTGTATCTCCTTATGAGGACTATAGCACATTCACAAGCATTTCTGTCAAACTCCATTTCTTGTAAAATACATAATTATTTTCATGTTTTCCATTCTTTATCACACATAGAGCCGTTAACCTATCATAGATAATACTCTAGGACATGTGACCAAATCGATAAATTCTGTAGTGGAGCAACAACTCCACTATTTCATAAATAAATTGAATTTAAATACTATATTGCAAAGATTTGACCAGAAAATGTTAAATTCTATAAAGAATAACTCTCTTTTCTACAAGGAATTCATACAATTTTCTATATGTTTGAAATACAGACGCAATGCATAACATTCACACAGGTTTCTCTACTCGCTTTTCTTCCTAAAATATTTTTGATATATTTAGTCGTATTTCTTAAAAAAAATCTGATGTGTTGCACTCACATGACTTTCTCTACTCTTGTACTAACCATTCTTCTTCTTCGTGTTAGTTGAGATAAACATTTGCAGAAATTATCTATTTGTTTATTTCCTTGTAGGTACAAAGGGAATATTAGAATACAGTAGGCTTTGTGCGATAGTCAAATCTTTTAAAGCTTTGAGATTCCGTTCTCTTTGCACACTTAACATATAAAAAAATGAACACGCACATAAAAAGGAATATCTCCGAAATGGTTCACCCTACAAGAAAATTTATTCAGACATAAATTGTGTATTTTAGTGAGATCGCCATTTTTTGTATATTAAGAGTTTGTCTATCTCTAACGGTTTGCCAGTTATGCAAAAGTCGTCCAGAGTAAATACGACTACATGGGCTATAGCCAGAAAATTCAAGATATGCATTTCATTTGTCATAAAAATATCTCAAACATATGACATTTTAATCAAAATCGTTAGAACCATTTTCAAGAAAATCAAAATTTTCGAAAAATTTTCCATGTAAAGGATAGTTTAGGGTGGAACTATTTTCTTCAAAATTTTCGTGTCGCATCCTTAAGAGACATTAAACTTAAATACCAACTTCGGTTTTTAACCGACTTTTCTTTTTTGAGTTATGCTGTTCAAAGACACACAGACACACACGCGGAAATGTTTGTAAAAATGCTTTTTTTTGGATTCAGGGGGTCTCAAAACATATATTTCCGGTGAAATCTTGACATCGAATTTTTGGGTGGAATACAATACTTCCCCTACTTACCAGTAGAGAAAGTAAAAAGCTAGAAGGAAATATCAAACTTTCAAACGGACATTTTATTACCCATAACCTAAACTATATGTAAAAAGGTTTTTAAATCTGTAGCTGGAATTTTTTATGGGAGAAGATAGATTTTGTATATTATACCCTTCACCAGACAATAAGTGCAGTAATAATGTTGATAAATTTCGATGGTTACTAAATGCTAATTTGGAAGGCTTGTCAGCGCAGCACAAGACTAGAGTCAGAGATTTAGAAGCGTTCTTAACAGTGTCTGTCTGGTTGTGACGTTAAACGCGAAACTTGGTTCAGTAGTATAGGATGTTATGCCGTCAAATCCTGCAGATTTTGTTACAATGGTAACTCGTGATGATAACAATGGCAGTCTCTGCACCAAATGTTGACTTTGGGCGACGAGGAGGAAGGGGCCAGAAATGGCTCATATTTCAGTTAATCTCTCAGACCTTAATTACTAATTTTACGGTCGGCCGACTGGAATAAGCCCCAGTACCGCCGCCTAAGAAGGTCCTTAATACTGGGAGCAGTCACCCGTCAAAAAATCGAAACTCCACTCCTTTTGTGAGAAAAGAGTTTGTATGCTGTGCGTGCTGCCTTGTGTGTTTAGGGTAGGTGTCCCAGTTCCCTCCCTTGCAGTGGCAGTGACTTCACATGTAACCCTGGAACACGTGTTTGCCTTTAGGGTAAGAAGCTACAGCCCATTTGACAATGTTAATAAGATACTTATATTATTCCACAAAAAGTTTTTCATCAGTTTAATAGCTTTTGAATAAACTGCAGGAGAACATGAAAAAATCTGATGTGCTGCACTCACATGACTTTCTCTACTCTTGTACTAACCATTCTTACAAACTCTTATTCCTATATCTTCTTCGTGTTAGTTGAGATAAACATTCGTACAAATTATCTTATTGCTTATTTCCTTGTAGGTACAAGGGGAATATTAGAATACAGTAGGCTTTGTGCGATAGTAAAAAGTTTTAAAGCTTTGAGATTCCGTTCTCTTTGCACGATTAACATATAAAAAATGAATGACGATATTCTCCGAAATTGTTCATGCTAAAAAAAAAATTATTTGTACATAAATTGAATTTTAGCCTGATCTACATGTTTTGTATATTATTTGATCTCGTACGGTTTGCCAGTTATGCAAAAGTCACCCAGGGTAAACAGGATTACATGTGCTATAGCCAGAAAATTCAAAACACATTTCGTTTGCCATAAAATATTTCAAACATATGACATTTTAATAAAAATCGTTTGAGACATTTTCGAGAAACTCAAAAATTTGGAACAATTTTCTATGTAAAGGGTAGTTTAGTGTGGAGGAATTTTCTTCAAAATCTTCGGGTTGCATCCGTGAAATATATTAAACCAACTTTGGCTTTTAACCAACTTTTTGTATTTTAGTTATGTTGCCCACAAAAACACTGACACTCACAAAGAAACACACATTGGGATTGGGAGGACCTCAAAACATACATTTTCAGTGAAATAGCGACATCAAATTTTTGGTTGGAATACAATTCTTCCCCAACTTACTATACGTAGTAGAGAAAGTAAAAAGTGTAAATATGACGAAAATGGTGTCAAAATTTACACATTTATTATTCACCTTGGACATCATACGACTGTATCCTACCATATATAAGAAAAGGCTGAACATTGGCAGTGCTACCAATAGTTAAAAAAAGCTTAGACATTTTCTTTCAAAACAAGACTTAATTCTGAAATCTGTGACCACTAGTATAAAAGTTATGGCAAAGTTTTTAAATCTTTGCAAAACGGGGTGTGTTTGCAGGTCAACATCTATGTATATAAAATGTTAATAAGGATTCATAGATTGCACAGATAAAAGTTTTAACTGTATATTCTCATTCTACACATTGCCAACCTCGATAAAAATAAATAAAACAACATTTGTCTTTTACTAAAATTCAAGTAGGGACCTTGTCACCTTAAGGGGAGAAGTTAAATGTGTTATTTTCAATGTTCCTTTTCTGAAGAACTATAAATAGTAGAGCAATGATTTTTTATTACTAGATGTACTTACACAATTTGCCAATAAAATTACATTTTTTAAAGTGTATAGCATTAAAAGTGCAATTCCAAAAGGTTTTCTTGCTAATACTTTTTTCCGTACATTTTGAAAAGAAAATAATATATGGCCTTGATAAGAACATCCAAGTGTTGCAAAAATGTCAGTCCATAGATTTGTGTGAAAGAGAGAGTCTGTGAAGATTTCATTGCTCTAGTTTAAGTAGTTTCAAGGAAAAGGAATATAAGGCTTTAAAAAATAAAAGTTACAGGAAAATGAGTTTAAAGTTTTACAGTTGTAATTTATATCCGACTGTAATATCTTCAAAGAATATTATACTATCACTTGCATTGCAGTATTTACATTTAATGAAGCATTTGTGGTTTCTGAAAGTAGATTAATATCAATTATTATATTGCCACTACTGCTTCCAGAGTCTTCTGCCTAGTCATTCATAGTATTACGATATTTTCTTCTTGAAGAATGTAACTAGAGGCAGTTTTGTTATTAAACTAACATGTGTAGTTGAATCCCCTAACCTAACACTGATTATCACTAAGTGTTGTACAGTTTTCAAGTCCTGGTTTTATTTTCACTACTTTCATTATTTACATTCACCTATTTCTTCCTACCAGGCCCTCCCAACCTTTTTCTGAACACTTTAGCAGTAGATCTAGGCATTTTCTTCATTCTATAACAAAAAAATACATGTGGAATCACACGATGACAAACAAGTGAAAGAACAAGCAGGTTTGCCAATAGCTGAAAGTATAAAATGAAGATGAAAATATCTCTAAACACAAAAATATCTGAGACTCTGCAGCATGTGATTTAAACCCACATTTAGGCCCTTGTAATAAGTTTTGGGTGAAAAACAAATTAATATTCACATAAAACCATTTTAGGGTACCTTCTTCCCTTAAGCCTTAGGTGATATGTTAATTTATTTAATTCTCATTAGTCCATTCTAAGGGAAAAGGAGAAAAGTAAAATTTTATGTCACTACGTCAATTAGATAATAATTAAAGGTTAAAGAAAGGATTTTGAAAATATTATCTAAAATAGTGTAAAATATTGAATTATCATTAAGAAAAGATTTACTAGCGATAGTTATTTAGTAAGATTGGCAGCAACAAGCGATAGTGAAAATTTACGTTACCATAGAAACTGAAACATACTTTCAACGACAAGAATACACGAAATGCTGCGCTGTTGTAACCAGAATGATAATGTAAATATTGCATTCAAGTTTAATTCGTTGTAAAAGTGAAGTAAAATGAAAGTTTAACATGTTTTCCAGCATTAATGAGTGTTATTTCGCAGAATGTAAACCGGAGTCTCCTGAAGAACTCATGTTCCATCATCAGACAGAGGCATCAAAGGACGGTAAAAAGGTAAACAATTCTACACACAGAGAATTTATCCACAACACCACGAGATAGACATCGCTAAAAGGGATGGGAGGCGGGGAGACCCCATCTTCGAAACAACTGTAGCAATCTGGTGAATATTCTTAACCCTGAACTGTATGACTTATTTTGCACATATGCCACCCTTGCTCTAATTCCTAAACCGGTTTAGATATCTCTGTCACAGGAATCTTAATGAAAGCTATTCGAATGGTCATGATCGTTAAGGCAAGATGAAATGGTTACTCATGCAGCCGAGCCTCCTGAGTCGAATTCCAACGACACAATTAAATGTGAATGGGGTGGGCCCACGTAAAATACCAGGGTGATTATGACTGTAGTTGTATGGATTTTGTTTGCTATTTGAAAACAGTATGCTAATAATGAGCTAAATTCAATTATTATGATATAAAACAGTTACAGGTACATTCATTTTATTGTTGAATACCAATATAATGCGAAAATAAATATAAAAATCTGATGTTGCACTCACATGACTTTCTCTACTCTTGTACTAACCATTCTTACAAACTCTTATTCCTATATCTTCTTCGTGTTAGTTGAGGTAAACATTTGTACAACTTATTTTATTGCTTATTTCCCTGTAGGTGCAAGGGGAATATGGGAATACAGTGGGCTTTGAGCGATAGTCAAATATTTTAAAACTTTCAAACTCCGTTCTCTTTGCACGATTAACATATAATGAAAATGAATAACGATGCTCCATTTGGCAGAAGTATGTTCTCCAAAACTTACTTAAATAACAAGGAATATCTCCGAAATGAATTTATTCAGACATAAATTGTGTGTTTTAGTAAGATCTACATTTTCGTATAGTAAGATTTGGTCTATCTCTAACGGTTTACCAGTTATGCAAAGGTCATCCAGAGCAAATACGACTACAGGGGCTATAGCCACAAAATTCAAGATATTATGACATTTTAATCAAAATCGCTGGAGAGAAAATCAAAACTTTAGAAAAAGTTTCCATGCAAAGGGTAGTTTAGGGTGGGGCTATTTTCTTCAAAATTTTCGTGTCGCATCCTTGAAAGACATTAAACTTAAATACCAACTTTAGTTTTTAACCGAGTTTTCGTTTTTAAGTTATGCTGTCCACAGACTTTTTTTACTTTCTCTACTGGTAAGTAGGGGAAGTATTGTATTCCACCAAAAAGTTCGATGTCGAGATTTCACCGGAAATATATGTTTTGAAGCCCCCTGAATGAAAAACATTTTTAGAAAAAGGTCCGTGTGTGTGTCAGTCTGTGGACAGCATAACTCAAAAACGAAAAGTCGGTTAAAAAGCAAACTTGGTATTTAAGTTTAAAGTCTTTCACGGATGCGACACGAAGACTGAAGAAAATTCCCCCACCCTACATGGAAAATTTTGATTTTCTTGAAAATGGCTCTAACAATTTTTATTAAAATGTCATATGTTTGAGATATTTTGATGACAAATGAAGTGTATATCTTGAATTTTCTGGCTATAACCCCTGTAGTCGTATTTACTCTGGACGACTTTTGCATAACTGGTAAACCGTAGAGATAGACCAAATCATGCTGTACAAAAAATGTATATCTTGCTAAAATACACAATTTATGTCTCAATAAATTTTCTTGTAGGGTGAACCATTTCGGAGATATCCCTTGTTATGTGTGTGAGTTTCGGAAAACTTAGAGCTTTCGTAAAATGGATCATCGTTGTTCATTTTTTTATATGTTAAGTGCGCAAAGACAACAGAATCTCAAACATTTGACTATCGCACAAAGCCTGCTGTATTCTAACATTCCCCTTGTAGCTACAAGGAGGTAAGCAATAAGATAATTTGTACAAATGTTTATCTCAACTAACACGAAGAAGATATAGGAATAAGAGTTTGTAAGAATGGTTAGTAGAAGAGTAGAGAAAGTCATGTGAGTGCAACAGATCACTTATACGTAGTAGAGAAAGCAGAAATGGTCATGTATAATAATTTAATTAATTTCTATTTGTAGTTAAAGGTGTTTCTCATTTTCTAAAGAAATTGCATGTTTGGCTTGGCGTATTTTAAATGTTTCCTCCTCATTTAGTAGTTGAGGATATATCGCCTTGTACGGTTATCCAAGTTAGTTTACTATGGGAACGCTAAGAATGGCCAATGTAGCGATTCATTTGACCGAATTAGCGGCTTGTTCGTTCAACTTTAGGCAGTGAGGTATGAGTGGAGTTCATAACTCCCTTAATGGAACAATGTGCGACTGAACTCCGAGCGTCTTATTCAAGTTTCGCAAGATGTGACATTTAAAGAGGATTAAAGGAGAAGAGGAAATCTTCTGTTGATGAAGCAAGCCGTTCCACTGCAGGCTGCTTAGGAGGCGAGAATTCCCAGTTCACAAATGCAGCTTGAGAACAAGGTGCGCCTCATCCTCTGTAATTCTCCACCAGCATACCTGAAGACTATTCAACAATTATCCCTAGAAAAACTGTTGCTCAACTCTTTTTATAAACAATGGCTTTCAGGTGTGTCCATTGACACCTTTTTTGTCTTGCCGAGATACAAAGCTATACAATGTCCGCTCGATTTCAGAATACCTTTCTTATTCACAGTTTCTAATTGTGTTTCTTTGCCATACATTCACTCTAATACTATTTAGATTCCACAGTAGGACACTGGCTATTTGGAGAGATAAGGTAATGCAGAGGCGCTCTCCTCCGATGTGAATCCCATAAGCTATATTAAGCCACGAGATATTTCTGGATGTTTCTTCCCGTCGTCTCCCGCGAACTCTCTCGAGAATCCAGTCTGTGTATATTTACGAGCTAGCTCGCGAGATTGAGTTGTGATGGAGAGCGAGACTGCCCTGCCCGATTTATTTCAGTCGTTTTAGATGACAGATCTGCTGTATTAAGTGGTCAAACGCCTGTGATCTCCCTTCTGAGTCAGAACTTCAGCGCAAAGCGAATAAATTTTGCGTATTCAGAAAGGTACACCAAGACATTTGACTCCCATCATAATGGTGCAATAAGCAAGATATAGTGATTGTTGGCAAGCCTGACTCCATATATTTGTGCATGCCACTAATAGTGAACTGGTTTAAATGAGTTTATAGTAATAGAAAAATGAACATATCCATTTATAGAATCATTTTATAGAGGCAAAAATTCATACGTTTACTTTCAACTAATGAAAACATTTGTTGGAGGTCTGCAAAGATGAAATTCCCTCAGTCTCCCTGTCTACTCATGCAGGGGTTCCTCAAGGAAGTGTACTTGGCCCAATTCTCTTCCTGGTTTATATTAATTCTTTGCCATCCTACCCGGGGTGTTCACTCTACCAGTTTGCATCTACCATCCTTAGTATGGCTTACTTCGGAAGGGAAGTAAAGCCGGAGTCGTAGATTTACGTCACATAAAGATGCCTCTGAACAAAATTAGCGGTCTTTCACGCCCAACACAGAACGGAACACTGAGAATCGGAGCAGTTATTGACAGTATTGAACCCAGGACCTATCTTGCCCGACACCCTGAGGATTCAACCACTCTACCAAGAACTGAACAATAAGAATTATTTACGCAGAAGACTAGAAATGCAGTCAGTTGGATCGAAATGAGATTCAAAGCTCGTCGGTATGCCCACATCCGAACCAATCGTGCCAACTTGGTTCACAAGAAATGCTAAGTTGAATGAATTGCGTTCTTATGGATGAGGAAAAAAGCCAAGACACATCGGGATGCCCTTCATTTCTTTCTGCACGTTCATAACTACTTTCAACTCCAATTTCCTTTCAAATTCTCCCTTTATTTCTGCTTCATCAAGCGCGCGCCAGTTTCTATATGAATGCTCTCGTTCTACCCTAACCCCATTCTCACCCCTGCTCCTCTCTCTCTTTGAAACTTTCCTTACACGAACACAAGAAGAAGAAGAAGAAGAAGAAGAAGATTCCGCATAAAAGATTTCCGCTCTTAGCTCGCATCTCATGCCGATCTCTAATACTTTTCATCCATTTATTTCTTTTCTTTTTTGCACCCCCTCCCCTCCACCCCCCTCGCTTTCCTAACTGATCCTGTCTCCAACTACTGCGCATGTCCCTGCTTGCCTCAGCAAAATAAAGCCACAACCAAGCGGAAGGAAGGGTTTTTTTCCCCTTTCTTTTTTACTTTTCTGGAATTGTTGGGGAACTTCTGAGCAGGCAAATTTTCCAAAGAAGCACTTCATCTTCTTAAAACGCCAATAATTATCATGCAAATTATTACTTTCAGGTGTGAAAATTGTTGGGCTTTGGAATTAATTAAGATGCACAAAGTGAAAATAATAGAGATGCCCTATTTAAACTTTCTAGGCTGTGGAAAAAGTTTGTTAATCAGTTCTTTTATAAAATCACGAAACTAACATCTTTTTAATCTTCTCTACCGGTACATATTAGGCTGAGGTGCTATTGAAGGATCCAAAAATTCGACACCCAGATTTCACCTTTCGAGGATCCTGAATCAAAATATTCTTTTTTTTTTAGAAAGATTCTCTATCTGAGATCAGCATAGGCTCAAAAACTGTCATTAAAAACCAAACTTAGTATTTAAATTCAGCATATTTAAAGGATGCCACATGAAGATTTTCAATTTTTTACATTTCTTTGCATTCCCGAGCGATTTACAGCAGTAAATGTCCTTTGTTAACGCAAATGTCTCCTTGGGTAAAGCTCAGCATAAAGATCTCATGTCCATTTCGCATTTCCCCAAACATCATAAGCGTGTTCTGCGTAATTAAAGTGGAACATTGTTATACTAGGCTGTAAATCTGAAAGTCCTTCCAGTAAACGGAACAGTTTAGTGTATGGTGATAGCTAAGATTGATGACCGCAGGGGCGGTCCGAGGAGGGGGGGGGGGACCAATACCCCGGGAATTAAAAAATCCACCTCGAGCAATTCATATCTATTTGTAAATGTATACATCATTGAAAGTCAAAATGATGTGTTATGTTGTCTTTTTAAGCCAATAACGATCTTCGCCCCCCCCCCTGCCGAGAAACTTAACACCCCCCCCCCGGAGGAAACTGGCTGTATTCATCATCCTCTTCATTCTGAATTACTAATATAACTGGTAAACCATAATAGATAGAAGAAAAATTTTCTTCTTACTTAATTTCCTTCTCTCTTAAACCTCCTGACATGGAGGGCTTACTCCCTCCAGGGTTTAAACGGGTGCCTAGGGTCAGAGTCTGTCGAGGAGCAGACGGTCTCTAGATCAGAGAGAGTAGCCGGGAGGGGAGATCAATTATTTTAAGTGAATATAGGTGTTTTTGGATACGTTGCGAATTGATTATCAATGTTACCACTACTTTATCCTTTAGTTTTACAATTAGCGTAGACAGGCAAAGCTTTAAAAGTTGAGTTACTTGTCTTCTGAATTTTTACTAAACGAGAGGTTTAACATAGGTTTAACAAGCGCGCGCGCGCGCGCGCGCGCGCGCGTGTGTGTGTGTGTGTGTGTGTGTGTGTGAACAGTATAACTCAAAAACGAAAAGTCGGTTGAAAACCAAAGTTGCTATTTAAGTTTAATATCTTTAAAAAATGCGACACGAAAATTTGGAAGAAATTTCCTCCATCCTAAATAATCCTTTACGTGGAGAATTTTTAGAAAGTTTTGATTTTCTCAAAAATGGCTCTAACGATTGTGATTAAAATGCCATATGATTTTAAGGATATTTTTATGGTAAATGAAACGTGTAATTTGAATTCTCTGGCTATAGCCCCTGTAGTCCTCTTTACTCTTGATAACTTTTGCATAACTGGTAAATAGTAAGAGATAGATCAAAGCGTACTATAAAAAATTAAATCTAGATTCCGGTAAAACAGACAAGTTTTTCCAAATTAAGTTTTTTGTGAAGTAACGAGTTTGAAGATATTTCTTGTTGTTTGAGTTTTGCAATAGTTAAAACTTTTCTCAAATGGAAGATCGTTATTCACATTTTTATGTCTTGCCGTGCAAAGAGGTGATTTCTGCAAACGCTTATGTCGGCTAACATGAAGATAGGGGAAAAAAGTTTATAAAAACAGTACAAAAGTACAGAAAGTCATTAAAGTGATGGAATATTGGAGGATTTATTTTATTTACCTCTGAATCTAAAGCATAATTAAGTTCTTTTCGCTTGCGCATACAGACGTAGGTGTTCGCAATTTGGTAAAACAAAATCCAATCAACATTACGTTCATAAATGCTTTGAGCATGCACACAGAATATATATCAATTTAACTGAATGTTTACTTCCAACTTCCAGATTAAATGGAAGTTTTGTTCATGACTTCCATTGTCTGTAACGAACTTAAATTAATATTAAGTTTGCTCAACCGTGAAAAGAAATTAACTCTTCAATTGCATGGGCAGACAAATAATTGCCAGATAAAAGAGGGAATGAAATCGCACTTCTATTTATGAAGAAATTGCCTAATAATATTGCAGTGTTGGCCTCTGGCGTTATCAGTTAGCTAAAGTGTGGGGTGGAGTTCTCGCTTCATCTCTGGGGGCTACGTGATATTTTTTCCCTTCATCCCTTTTCACCACTCTGCCCTTGCACACTATTTCTTCCTTTATTTCTGGAGCAACTCCTTTCTCCACCATAAGCAGCAGATAAAGTTCGCTTCTTCTTCTTCTTCTTTTCCCCCCCACTTCGCTTGTCTGCTTCACACAATTCAGTTAAATTATCTCATCCTTGTGAGATGGGGTGAGGAAGGAAATAAAAAGTGCTAGTAGAAACGAGGAGTCAAAGGAGAAAGAAAGAAAAAAATCTATAGTCGTCGGCGAGTGGAGACATTACAAGAAATGGTGGCTAAGGACCAGGAAGAACATCTTTAAAGATAAGCGACTTACTCGAATGAATTGCTCGAGGTGAGCTAAAATGGTGCACACGACAGATGGCGCCTAGGGTTCTGGAAAAACTACACATAACTTCTCTTTCTTCCCTCTCCCTCTTTTACTTTTATCGTGTACAGTCACTGTTCGGTGTATTGGGTAAGACACTGCCAGACTCCAACCTAGAGTTCTACAATCAACATTTGAGGGAATTAAAGTTCTTGCTTTAAAAGTGGGATCTGTACTTATAATGCTGTAGACACTATAAACATTAAAGTCAAGGGAAGTTAGGGGTGAGATTTGGCCTATTTGGTAAAAAAAGTTGATTTTTAGATTTTTATGTTGAAAAATTGTTCAATGTTTTGTCTATTAAAGAGCGCAGTGATTATGATGCCAGTGCCATTTTTAAAGAAAATGGAATGGTGGCCATTTTTAAATAGTGGTGCATAGTGATTAAATGGGTGGTGGTTAGGCGCACGCACCCACCGAGACTGAATATCCACGGATCTAACTAAAATCCTATTTCCGGATCAGCGACTTGGTTCTGACCAGCTGCTAGAACGCTATGCCAAGGTACGACACAGAACTCGAATGTATCTCTTCACAATGTTGTGGGAGCTATTTGTCCAAAATAGTTGTGTGTCTAGAAATAAACTTGAACTTGCAGTACTGAAAACTGTCATGGAGTTTAATAGGGGGTGTGTGAAGTCAATTCAAGTGTTGAATAGTCTTAGGAATGAAAACATTTCAGTTGGAACAATGTGCATTTGTCAGAAGTGCAATGCTATAAGATGCATTCAGAGTAGAAAATGCAGTGCCAGGAAACAAACACACACAAGGAGAGCCCATAAATTGCAGAAATTGTCAGCACAGGAGAGGATAAGAGATCAGAAAATGAAACCTATGCTGAAACACACCTCTGATGGGGTTAGTACGTTTTAAAAGTTTAATGCTGTTTTTCTGTTTCTTTTTTCTCAACATTTTCACGCATCTGAAAAACTCCTTGCGACAGAGTTCTTAAGGGATTCTTTTGAAAATTTCAGGATGTGTTCTTATTCATATAAGACTCAAAAATTGCTCTGGGTTTTGATACCAGTCAAGTAATATTGAACATATTCACATTCAAATGCCGAAGGAAAGTTAAAAAAACGTGAAATCTGTAAATAGACATATTAAAAAATTTCCAGATACTAAAGTACTGGTGTAAAATAAAAATCCAGAGCAATTATGACTTTCAAGTGCATGAAGCATCAGATCACCAACTTTCATGCCAAACATATAAAAATTGTTACGCAAGGAGCATTTTTAATCAGAGTATCTTTTTAATCAATTCAAAGCTTTTAATTAAAAAAGCTATTTGACTTACATACTTCAAATTTTGTTCAGCTGCATATCTAAACACTATATTAACGCGGTTAAAATTTGGTAACGCTGGCATACAAATTGTAGAATTTCCTAAACTCACCCCTAACTCCCCTTAAACACAAAATAATTGGCCTCTATCTAAAATCCCAAACGTACTAACAAGGGAAGTACCCCAGCTCGAACGGCTAAAACTTATTGGAATTGCGTTTAAAATATAGTGTTGCACGTGTTCGAATAACTATCAAAGTAATTCATCTGTAAAGCTACGTGTGCAGCCGTTAGCGCCCTCTAAAGGTTGGTGTACTAGCCTCACTGCGCCGTAGCTGTATAGACCGTATGAGCGTAACCGTTGCAGTGTTCAGTAACAAAGTGCGCGAACTGGCATCAAATATGAGTAGGCTGAGGCCAATTAATCTTGTGAACATTTTTACACAACGGATAATGAATATGTAATCTGAGTGCAGGATGAACTATTTCCATGCATGTTATGAGACATCAGAATACACAAATACTATAGGGATTTAACATAAATACAACTGACACATTGGATATGCATAGTGATTGTGATTCTGACGGTGGAGAAGAAACTGCTTATGGGTATGACGGTTCCGACAGTTCTGGAACGTCCTCTCCAGCAAATGAAGGAACTTCAAGTTGTGAACCGTTATAATTGCATTTGTTCGAAATCCAACAGCAAGATAATTGTGGATTATGTGACGCAGAAAAGGCAAGACACAGGCCACCTCAAGACAAACAAAATATCAAAATTAAGACTGTGAAATAATCTGTAAGAGCCCACGCTTGAACGTGCCAATAGTGGACTACTAGTGTGTCTGTACAGCTACGGCGCAGTGACGCCAGTACGTTCATGTTAAGATGGCGATAGCAGCCACAGACGTAGTTTTACAGATGAATGACGTCGATAGCTATTCAGACAGGTACACCATTATATTTTCAATGCGTTTCCAATCGGTTTTAGCCGTTCGAGCTGGGGTACTTCCCTTGTAAGTATTGTTTTTAAACTATAATTAATCTAGATCTAATATACCAAGTGAATTAGAAGATCCTTTTTTCGTATCTATGGAAGTCGCACACTAGTTTTGAAAACATCGCTCCGTTTGTCAAGCCAGAATATAAGCGTTAGAGATGTTTAGTTAAATATGTGACAGTGGAGGAATTCCCCGTTCTTATATTGCTGGCTCATGTAGCTTGAGAAAGCAGGATGTTTATATTTTAAAAATCTGATGTGTTGCACTCACATGACTTTCTCTACTCTTGTACTAACCATTCTTACAAAGGTCCACATATTGTGTGCACATCTGACAGGTCCTCAGTTCGGATCTTGGCGAGTTACTTGGTTAAGTTTACTTATTTTCAGAGTCCCTTAGAAGACAAAAGTCGGTTAAGTGTAAGCTGCACAGACTGTACTCGTTTAAACATCACTTAAGAGTAAAAATAAAATAAAAATAGGAAAGAAACACCAGAGGAGTTCAAGACAACAAATTTATTAACTCCGCAGTGTTTTGTCCCATCCGATTCCCCAGCACTTAATTATTTCCTTCAGGATACTGCACTGCCCGACTTTCAACAGCTGCAGAAGAGGTAAAATATAAAAATGATTCCGGAAAGTCTGACTGAAAACATGCTACCAACTTAACATATTCATAACTGTCACATTAACTAAACGATATTTTCTAATAGTTGTCTTAAGATGCAATATGTACTCCTTTGTTTTCTATATATGGTGTTCCTGAACCACCGTTCAGGTTGTTCGGACAGACAGCATAAATGACGTCATGGATTTCAATATAAATTTAAAAAATTAAATTTTTTGAGATTTATGATGCCATACAGATGCTAAACCATATACAGGTTATCTTGAAAATTTCTGATTGTGAATTTTTAATAGCTATGAGGATGGATAATAATAGACTAACAGAACAAATTTTCAAGCATATATACGAAAGTAAGATTGGTAACCAATGGAAGCAAGGGATAAGGAAAGACAAACGAAATGGAATTAACAGATGAGATAATACAAGATAGAGAAAAATTAAGAGAGCTAATACAAAATTTCAAAGGTTTCCAGTCGAAAAAATAGGAAAACAAGTACAATTTGGACAGAAGCCGAAAGAAAAAAATCACAGTGACAGGAAGAAGTGAAGAAATATTAGAAAGATATAAAGGAAAAATAAATAATAATAATAATAATAATAATAATAATAATAATAATAATAATAATAATAATAATAATAATAATAATAATAATATTATTAATAATAATAATAATAATAATAATAATAATAATAATAATAATAATAATAATAATAATAATAATAATAATAATAATAATAATAATAATAATAATAATAATAATAATAATAATAATAATAATAATAATAATAATAATTAATAATAATAATAATAATAATCTTTCAATGATCTTTCAATGTTCGCCGTTATCAGTTTTGGATTTACGTATGAATGCCAAGGAGCCACTCCAAATGATAACAGTGCAGATGTTCACCAGTTCCCACTATCATTGAAGTTTAGAATAAGCATAGAGGAGGTTTTCCTAACCCTCAAATCGATACCTTTTGTTCTCTGTTGGCCGCATAGATTTTATAATACCGCAGTATCCTTTACTCTCATTCGTGAAGTATGAGGCCCATTGTGCTGTCCTTATTTTTTCGCGGTTTTCCCTGGTTGATAGACGAAGGCTGAGGTGATTTGTACAATGCCACAATATTTTCTCTGCCCCATTTCCAGTCTTTACATTTCCTTATGGTGCTTCAGAGTCAAAGGATCAGGCGAGTGGTGGGCGGGCAAGCTGTGGCGGGGGATTTTGCATTGTGTAACTGTATTTGCCTGGGGTCTGGAGTGTGACAGTTGCCGCTAGAGAAGCCTTCGCCCCCCCCCCCCCCCCTAGAACAACAAAGAACCTGTGCAATTAAGGCCGAAATCTTCCTCCAATTTGTGATAACCCTAATAATTCAATTTAAATAGATAAATATGTTATTACGTACAGGACACTGTTGTACGGATTTCTGAAGCCCCAAATTAACCTTAAAGCTTTGCTATAGAGCTGGCGAGGTAATATACAGCAATAAACGCCTGGTAGTTAGGCATCATGCCATACCCCAGCGTCAAGAGTACAGAATACATTCACGGCTACTGCAATGGTATGTTACTTGAGGGAAAAATGACAAAAGCGCTTACAGACTACAGTTTATTCTTTTACACGTATTATATTAGGTCTATAGGAATGTTTGCAGGTAAATATGTTTGCTATCGAAGTAAAAATGAGAATGTTACGTGACCATTAAAAAAATCTAAGGGAAGTGGCCGTAAAATTCCATACTTTTTCCATAACACCGCGAGAACAAGTGAATATACTATGTCGATAAATTCTGCTGACAAGAGTTCGAATTTTCTTTTCTTATTCCTCTATCCTCTTCGTATTAGTTGAGATAAACATTTGTACAAATTATCTTATTGCTTATTTCCTTGTAGGTACAAGGGGAATATTAGAATATAATAGACTTTGTGCGATAGTAAAATCTTTTAAAGCTTTCAAATTACCTTCTCTTTGTACGGCTAACACATAAAAAATGAACAACAATACTGTATTTGACGAACGTTTTATCTTCCAAAGGCTGATACAAATAACAAGGAATATCTCCGAAATGGTTCTCTCTACAAAAAAATTTATTTCGACATAAATTGTGTATTTTAACAAGATGTACGTTTTTCTATAGTAAGATTTTATTTGTCGCTTATGGTTTAGGAGTTATTTAAAACTCATCCAGAGTAAACAGGACTATATGGGCTATAGCCAGAAAATTCAATCAAAATCGTTATAGCCATTTTCATCAAAATAAAACATTTCGAAAAATGTTCTATGTAAAGTGCAATTTAGAATGGAGGAATTTTTTTCAAAATCTTCCTATAGACATTAAAAGACATTAAGCTTAAATACCCAAATTGGTTTTAACCGGATTTTCGTTTTTGAGTTACACCACAGAGACATACACATTTTTTTGGGAGTCAGGGGTCTGAAAACATGTTTCCGGTGAAATCTCAACATCGAATTTTTAGGTGGAATACAATAACCACTTCCCATATCTAGTAAACACAGCAGAGAAAATAAAATGAGTTCCATTTGTGCAGATATTTTAAGTAATTCAGTTCTAGATCAACGGCGGTGTTTTCTCATTAGCAATTTATTTAAATTAGGTCTCAAAGTCGAGCAATTTAGCCAGTTCTGTTCAAATGTTTTACCAGACAATATATAAACATACTCATGTAACGATCTTGCCATAATCATTGGTATGTTTTTGTTAAAATGGTGTCTAATATTAAAATGAGGCATAAGGAGTAATGAATAATCAGAAATTAAACAAAATGATCTTTCTTTATATAAAATACAAAAGTTATCTTCTACCCAGTCTTAATGAAAGTCGTTCTGAACATCCGTCCAATACTGTTTACTAGTTTCAACTGCACTGTGTAGCCGGCTGGCATGGAGGGAGGTACGCGGCTGAGTAGGGGAAGTGGCTCCTGGGAAACACTTAATGATACGCCTGCAGTAAACAAAAGAATGACCCAGTGATAATTTGTACAAAACAGAAGAATGACCAGGTATGTTATCTTATTAATTAAGTCACATTTAAGAAGCTTTAGGCTAACATGACGTCATGTTAATTGTATAAGCACGTGAATGTCGCACTTCCCTATGTGAATTAGCGCAATTGTGCCTCCCTTTCTAACGCAAAAGGAAATTTAATGAACGCTTTGCTCGCTCGCTCCCGGAAGTGGAAAGAAAGGCGGCAGCCCTGGGGAAGTGTGTACTTGGCTTGAAGCTCTTTTGTTATTACAGTTTGGAGCGCCTGCATTGTTTCTGTATTGCTCTTACCCAGCGCTGCTTGCCGAGGTTCACACAAGTTCATCCATCGCTCAAGAAAGACTTCTCCTCGCTCCGCAAGGCTGCCAACTAAACCACACGATACAACACATTTTAGTAAACATCATTTTGCTTTCATTTATGTTCGCCCATTACACTGATTCTGTGGTCTAGTGGCTAGAATACTAACCTTAAAATCCAAAAGTCTCGGGTTCGATTCCTGGCTGAACAGTGGAATATTTCTTTAGCTAGGATTATTCTCCATCCTTTCTAGAGTGTGAAGTATTAATGTGAATGTGTGTGAATGTAATATAAGAACCAAAAGTAATACCAAACCAAAGATTAACACTACTGTAAAACGACTGAACACCATTTCTATTGAGTAATTGTGTCAAAGCTAAAAAGCCCTTGATATGACCTTGGATTTTAATGGCGACGTATAAAAAGAAACATTACAGTACAACATTTTTTCAGAAAGAAGTATAATAAAATAGAAAGTTATGGCATTTACGAGTACAGACCAAAAAGTAGGGGCTTCTAAAAATGCGGAACAAAATAGTATAAAAGAGAATAGTACAAACTCTTATTCCTATATCTTCTTCGTGTTAGTTGAGTTACACATTTGTACAAATTATCTTATTGTTTATCTACTTGAAGTACAAGGAGAATATTAGAATACAGTAGGCTTTGTGCGATAGTCAAATCTTTTAAATTCGGTTCTCTTTGCACGGTTAACATATATATGGGTCAATCCACCTCAAATCGAACACCCGTAAAACAAGAGTTTTTCGTAGGAGGTTTAAAATTTTTTTATGAATAATGGGCATCAAATAAGGAGACCCGTATTTTTTTATTTCCGTATTTTTAAATTACTTGCTTAGTTATGGCTGTTAGAAATTAAGCAATTTCTGCGCGCACCGTAATATAAAACCACTTGTTACTCTAAGGCCATATAGAGTTGAGAGTTGGGGTTTGGCGCACTGGAAAGGTTAAATATAACATTTTTAACAACTTTCGACAAATCATTATTACACATAAATTTTGAACTGTTTTTTTTTGATGGTATATTTTGTAAAACCAAAAATACAATTTAAATCGATGTGTTAAAAATCTAAAAAAATACACACGTATTCCCTGACATTTTATCTATAAAATAATATGTTGAAAACTATGGAGCTTGCATTAGTGCATTTGCTACAATTTTTTTCTGGAGGCCTGCAAGCGCACACGGACGAGTAACAAGCCAGGTGACTGCAGACAGCATGCGAATTGCCGCGTCAGCTGATAACTTCTTACTAAGGCAGTACAGTCCATGCAGAAAAATGTCTCCACAATGCACCTACTTTCTGATACTCCCGTGGCATCTGATACGTGCTCTTGAACTTTTGAATTTTTTTGAAAAAATCTTCTGATGTAAGCAGTTCTTTGCTTTTAGCTTCTTCCTTCATGTACGTCCATACATTTGAAATAATTTCTCTACTCTGACTGTGTAATGTTTTGGTCCCTAATTTAGAACGTACAGGTGGCATAATTGATTTACGCTATGATCAATATCTCACAAATTCACTATATTCACTATTTATCGCAAAGGTCTGTGTCTTCAACTGCACGCTGCACTAAAAAGCACCTGTGAATTAGCAAGGACTGTCTCAGATCATGCAGACATCACTATCTTCCCCCTCCCTCCCCATGTGCATGGTTTCATTCGCAGAATTATACAATATGAGCTGATGCAACAGACAAAAGCTATGGATTCGCCAACAGTTTAAAATGCATATTTTAAAAACATTTTGAAGATGCTAATAGTGTACAAGTGTCAGCTAGAAGTGTTCCCCTTACTGTATTGTTGTAATGTTCATGGAACCTCAAGCAATGAACAGTTGCCGTAATGGAAGGTGGCAATTGTGTGAGGTTACGGTAGCCGTCACCGCTGCCACACTGATTTGCAAGTAAGTTAATTACAACTGAACTATTAGAGACTCCATTCTGATTTTTTTCTGAGAATATTGGGTAAACTTCATTGTATTTTTAGTTTTTTTTCAGATTTTTAAATGGTCGAGTTTATGTTATTATCTAGCTTTAAAACTTTAAGCGTATAAAATATAATACTAATAATTAATAAAATTTTCTAATAAATACCTCACGAAATACTGCGATTTATCTTTAATTTGAGCCAAAGATCAAGCAATTTGCTTCATTACAATCGGAGGTATGATTGATCGAAGAGTGAGGAGCGCGCGATTTTTGAGACATTTCAAAAATTAATATCTGCCAAAATAAATTTTTATATAAAACGAAGAAACACGGGTCAAATATATTTTGTTCCAAAACACCAAAAAAAAAAAAAAAAAAAAAAAATCAAGAAAATCAGAGATCAAAGTCATTTTTTGCCATATTTTGGTCGATTTGACGTGAAATTATTCATATGTTCCATTTGACAAAAGTATAAGTTCTCCAAAACTTACACAAATAACAAGGAATAGCTCCGAATTGGTTCAGTGTACAAAAAATGCATTCCGACATAAACTGTGTGTTTTAGTAAGATCTACATTTTTTATATAGTAAGATTTTGTCTATCTCTTACTACTTACAATTTATTCAAAGGTCATCTAGAGTAAACAGGACTACATGGGCTATAGCCAGAAAACTGAATATATACATTTAATTTACCATAAAATATCTAAAAACATGGATTTTAATTAAAATCGTTGGAGTCATTTTCAATAAAATCAAAATTTTCGAAAAATGTTTCATGTAAAGAGTAGTTTAGGATGGGGCTATTTTCTTCAAAATCTTCGTGTCGCATCATTGAAAGATATTAAATTTAAATACCAACTTTGGTTTTTAACCAACTTTTCGTTTTTGAGTTATGCTGTCCACAGACTCACAGACACATTTATTCGAAAAATGCGTTTTTGGATTCGAGGAACCTGAAGACTTTTGAGACAATTACTTGTATACTGTAGAGCAGAGAAAATTAGGAATGAAACAATTTAAAGTACCTTTGGCGAGTGTAATATTGTTGAGTATATGCAGAAAGCCAAGAGCCCGAAGTTGGAACACCAAAAAGTAGGTCAGACCAATATTGTATCTCAGAGAGGATCATAGAGGCCCAATGAGAATTATAATGGCGGTATATTGAATTTAAACACCAGGTTTTCTTAGTTATGCTGTTCAGCACACACACACACACACACACACACACACACACACACACACACACACACACACATACACACACACACACACACACACACACACACACACATTGTCTGCCACATGTTCCTGCCAGGGACAAACTATAAACATGACGGAAGACAGAAAATGTTTATGTAGGACATTCCTCCAGCTCGCCTAGACACAATGATACATATACTATAACCTTTAACAAAGTAGAGTTTCAAAAACGAATAGACAAGTTGAATTTATTAGAATCTTATTTATTGCATATCACTTTGAGTCGTGCTTTATTTTTAATTTTTGCAAACTCAAACCTGTTGTTATTCAATTGAACATACGGTAATCGATAGTTTCGCTTTCAGTTGCATGGAAGTGTGCGCAGACGAGAAAGTATTGATTGTTGCATGCGGATCTTTTGATTGATGGATAGCAGCATCGTTATGAACAGGTGCACCTTTTATTGGTGGATTGGTGTCAAATATTTGGAGCCATTAGTTCCTTGACGAATGGATATAAAAGGTTTATTAAAGGTTGATTTTGTCGTAAATACTTAAACTGTGTGGGAGGCACTAATCTGTGACATTAACTCGTCTAGCGCTTAAACAAAACACTGCAGCAAAATATTTTCTTAACAAAAAGTGTTTAAAATAATGTTGTCTATCAGCTCCCAAACTTTGTCGGCCTAATTATGGGACAGCTGTATGTATACGTTATACCTCGACAGTACTTTCTGTACTTACCCAATAGAAAAACCAATGTCATGTTTAAGATGTTGGCATAAAGAATAAAATCCATGCCATTAGTGTTTGAGTGTAGTAAATTATTTAATTCGAGAGAAATGTCGTGCAAGCAAACTATATACTTCAAACGTCGTTTTCAGCCGTTGGAATTTTGTATACACAGTTAAAACTACTGGATTTGAGAGGCCCAAAGTAAATAATAATAAATAAATAAGCTATTGTTTCCGGAACCACAAAAGCATCTAGTCTACAGATAAGAAGGCCAGGAGATAAATAAATTATGCCTGTTCTTTATTATGCCTGGAAGTTTCTTGTTCAGCAATGGCAAGTTATATAAATATTTAATACTTACAAAGTTTCAAACATTAATGTTGGAGTATCTCACGCTAGTCCAAGGGCTGTGGTAGGCAAATTATACGCCTCTAGCACGCAGAAGGTATTTGGGAAATATTTTCGTGAGGCACGTAATAAATAACAATCAAGTGGTAGGGAAGTTGGTGGCGCGCAAGCTCCAATTTGCTCTGTCACACCTTCTTCTCCAAGAGGAAAAAGGGAAGAGTAGTCAAGTCAAGTCAAGCCAAGTCAAGGGTGCTTCTGCAAGTTAAATGAAGAGTGAGGTGAGGGAAGAAGCGTGTTAAACGGTGACCTACTTACAGGACATCGAGACACCAGAACCCTCTCCCTTCTCTCCTTCTGTGGTTTATTTTTTATTTCCTCAACTACGTATAGTACCTAGAAGTATTGTGTTCCACCCAAAAATTCGATGTCGACATTTTCTTACGATATTCTGCCTCGCTATCTTTGCATTTAAGCTGATAATAAGAGGTCTGCATGACAAACTGAATGCACTCACTGTACCTTTTCCTCTTTTAGCCAATACGGTCGAAAGCCTAAACATATATTTCGTTTCTACGCCATTTTGTATCCTTGGTTTGGTTATTGGTTAAGATTATTTAGGAAAAGGAGTGGCAGAAGCTTGCATCCTAGCCTAAAGTATGTTTCCCGATTCCGCTGCTGTGGCATACTTCCGCCAATTTCGCCTAATTGCTGGTGGAGGTGAGAGAAAAGGTTCTCCCTTGGCACGATGCGGACACGGGAAACTGTGTGAATGCCTGACTGGCTTTAAGTACGAGGTTATGCTTGTTTATGGGGCCTTTCTGATCATAATATACGTGGGCTGCACTTCTAGTACGGAAGGTTAATTAATTGATTTGGGGAGTAGTTCCCTTGAATTTAATGAATTAGGCACGTATTTTATGAGGCTTAGTTAAGTGGTCAAATTTAAACTCTTGCTTTGGTTCAAATGGGTTAAAGCAACATTTCACTAATTAAACTCAGTTATTTAGACGTCTTGTTTTATACTTAGAGAAAAGGAGGGGGAGGGGGGAGGGAGGAAATCCTCTCTCAGAATTGGTCCGACCGATTCCTCCGGCATTTGCGTCCTCGACCTTTGTCCTTTTGACAATTGCATCACCCCCGCGGTTCAGTACTAGTATATTCTGTATGGAGGAATATAAATGGAGGTCAATTCCGAGAAATTGTCTTCCAACTCTAATTTTCAAGATATTCGTTCCATGCCAGTCGGTGTGGTTGGCAAGCCTGTGATCTCAAATATATATTCGCCTTAGATTGTGACAAACTAGTGGGAAGCAATATGTAACTCTGCGAATTGCAAAGAGCTCCGGACAATTGTAATATGCAACCGGCTAGCAGGTTCATTATTGTTGTTTATTTAACTGGAATAAATCCAAACAAGCTGTAATACGTGGTTTTATTCAACTATAATTACCGCTCTTGATGAGATGAGCTAGGCAAATATGGACAATTTAGGCTAACTACAACAACGAAGGCAAGGACACGCAGCGGGCGAAAATCCCCGTGCCAGGGATCGAACTGGGGTCCTCCACGACAAAGATGTATTACTTTTATGTTTTTATTATTCGATTAATGTCGCTTTAACCGAAGGTTACTGGTGGCTACATTGTTTGGTTTACATTAAAACAAGCATGAACATTTTGAATTATGTTTCTCCAAACTGACAGTGACGCACACAGACACGGACCTTTTTCTAAAAATGTTTGTTTTGTAGAGAAAACAAAATGGATTTCATTTGGTGTAAAATGATTTCTTAATGCTAGGCTTTATAGCTTTTTATCACGGAACGTACATTCCGCCCCCCCCCCACTCTTACTTCCTTCATCATTTTATGATAAAAAACCAATTTGCACCTGATCGTCCCTATCTAAACCCATATCGATTTTCACTGTTATGCGAGTGTTAAATTACGAATATGTACTCCTTGCCAAGAGGTGAGATGTATTCAGTAGACAGATATATTTGTAACTACTGACGTGATATATCCCACTCCTGACACCAGTGTAACAAATGACAGCTCCAGTTACACTTTTATTATTTTATTTGCCTTAAAATTGAACAAAAATACATTCCAGTATTTTATCGTCGGTAACACAATTTACAATTCGTCGTGACGTTGCAGGTAATGTCACTATCTTTTAGTGTACCAGACTCTCTAGTAAAAATTAGCTTTGACGATCACCCCCACTAAAACTCCTTCACATAACAAACAACGCCAACGCGACGATTAAATGTCCAGAACTGTTTCTAACAACTCACACTCAAATTTATCTCAACGCTGACTGTACACATGCACACACGTAAAACTAACTGCTAACAGCTGTCGCATTCAACACTTAATGACTCGTATTATATAAACTGCTTCTCCCGACTCGCTTATATAGACCAAATTACGCCAGGACTCTAAAAACGAGGGAGGGATGGTTTTCTTTGAATCTTTTCAAACAAGTAATTTTTATTGTGAAGATTCCTGACCTTCCGGACTACACACATGTCAAAGTACCGCGTTTTTTGCCAATCGTCCGCAAATTTATTCAATTAGACCGCTGGAATCCGATTATTTAGTATCATTTTGTGGCTAACCGTATCCCTATGCTAATTGCAGAAGTAAACAAAGGAGTGGTGACATATGGGCAATTAGATATTGGACCATTTTTTTTAATTTTTGTAAGCTGCACTATAAAAGAAAACAATACAGCTTAATACCAAGAAGTCGCACTTAAAGTCTTGACACTCATACCCTTAATATCTTGTATAAACCTACAAATATTTGTGTATTGTTGCTAAACATAAAATAGCAAAGAAACTATTAAAATATTGACTAACAATTTTTGTTTTTTTAAGAGAACACTGTGCAATAAGACAGTGGCGTCCTTCAGGAGAAACAGGGCTGCTACTTTATCCCCTTCCTAGTTACCCTTCGCTGGTGACGTAATACATATGAGGACAAGGAGAAATCCTGGGAGTATTCCGGTTGGAATTTGCAATGGGGCATGTTTACGTCCACACAAATTTTCTTATTTTGTGAAATAAGAAAAATAATGACAATGGGGTGCAGACACATTAGCTAATGCTAGTCACATTTACCCTGCACGGCCACGCCACTAAGCCAAAGCGAGTGGAGGAGAAAGAGGGTTAACGCAAGCAATGCCAGGTGTTATTCCAGAACTTATACTCCCAACGGGGAGGGAGGGTGAATTAAAATATTTTTTTGTTTAAGGACGTTGTCAATTGTCAGATCCGAGAAATTTGTAAAACAAATTTACTTTAAAATTGGCTATTATATTTTGTAATTTTAAAAAGGCAATATCTAACACTGTATAACCATTCCTTTTTTACTTTTTTAAATAAATCACATTATTCCGACAGCGCAGTACTTTATGACCACCTTGACATTTGATTGTTTCTGAAAAGGATCAACAATGAAAACTTTAAAGCAATTATACAATTTAGTAGTACAGTGATTGACAATAACTATTAACTGCATGCCTTTAATTGGTAATGCTAGGGTTAACGCCTCTGTGTGGCAGCTGTTAAAGAAGAAAGAATTTATTTTAAAATGCTGCAAGTTGTTTCCAGTGTTTAGGGAAATAAGAAGCTCGAGCCGCCACTGACATTACGGTTTATCAGACGAGATAGCAAAGAGAGAAGCTTCTCTCCTGGCTATCGTTGTTTTGTTTGCATTTAGTAGCTAAACACACAGGCGACCGCTATTACAGATTCAAAGGCATCTATATTGCAGCACTTGGAGCAAGAATTCCTAGCAAATTACTGTGCAGGAAGGGGTTGCAGTCTGTAACTGCATGCCATAAAGCAGGAGAGGGAGGGAGGGAGGGGGAGAGACCGTTAACTCGAGAGCATTAAGGCTAAACGTAAGAGGATAGAGGCGGGAAGAGATGGTGGCAAAAGGGTTCATTTTCTTGGCCATAAAAGATTGCCCAGGCGGGTGTTTGCTTGCTAGTGGGTTGTATAACTGGCAGCGAGGTGATACCTCCCTCAGGAGGTGGTGTAATGTGGGGGTGCATTTGGCACACGTGTTGTACACACAAACACACACACACACACACACACACACACACACACACAGGCACGCACACACACAGACAGCCACTCACAGACACACACACACGCACAGACACACACAAACACGCACGCACACAGAGACAGCCACTCACAGACACACACACACGCACAGACACACACAAACACGCACGCACACAGAGACAGCCACTCACAGACACACACACACGCACAGACACACACACGCACAGACACACACACACTCACAGACACACACAAACACGCACGCACACAGAGACAGCCACTCACAGACACACACACAGACACACACACACGCACTCACACACACACATGCACACACACGCACACACACACTTACACACAGAGAGATAAACACAGACACACACACACCCACACACACGTACACACACACTCACACACAGAAAGATAAACACAGACACACAGACAGACACACACTCTGTTGTCTTTCGACGATATACTCATTAGACACTTTCTCAACACTCACTGGCACAACTCGCACTCGGAAAATATTTCAACATTTAAAAACTAACACAATACTCAACTCTGAATAAGTATTCCAACATTGGCTCGCTCACTCGCTTATGTAGCCGAGACGAAGTGCCGGCGAATTCTCTGGAAAGGACACCTTTTCTAGAGAAACTTCTCGTAAACAAGCCGGCAGACGAACAGCTACAACTATCTGGAATAGGTTTATTCTACATCGCTCATGGTTGTCTTTGTTCTGACCCCCTCTATTGTCGTCTGGCGCAGTGTTTACACGTAGTGGTGTGAGGTAGTACGACTTTGAGTGTCTCGGGTAGCCTGTGTCAAAATACTTTACCCTTTAAAAGTTACTCTTTCTTAAACAATAACAATGAATCACGTACGCTGCCATGAGTCACAGAAGGTGAAGCCTTTTACACATACAAAAAATTATCATCCAAAAATTTGATGAGCTTTCACCGGGAATATATATGTTTTGATGCCCCATGAATCCCAAAAAAGCACTCTTAGAAAAAAGTCCTTGTGTGTGGGTGTCAGTTTGTGTGTCTGTGGACAGCATAACTCAAAACTGAAAACTCCGTTAAAAACCAAAGTTGGTAAAAATCTGTCAGCCCGTATTTGCGGTAACAAACTTGGTGGAAAAAAAAAAAAATCGTATGTTATCACACAAGGCATTTTGAGGTTAGCCCAACTCACAGAAGATGGTTTGAACCTTCTCCAACAGATGGCAGCATATGACTAATTTTTTGCAATTCTATTGTTGAGGCCGTTTTTGCGAGCACCCATTCAGTTGTTGCTTCTTGTTGCTGGGATGAATTAGGTTTTTATATAAATAAGGGTACAAACCTGGGTGGCGCAGAAGCAAGAGCAACAACTACCCACCATAACACCGCAGGAAATTTACAAGCTCATTAGGAAATTGCCTAATGGGAAAGCTGCCGGTCCAGACAAAGTGACTAATGAGGAACTTAAGCATCTCCCGAGAAAAGCTCTGGTGCAACTAACAAAGATATTTAACGCCTGTTTGCAGCAAGGCTATTTCCCCTCTACTTGGAAACGAGCTAAGGTTATCATGCTCCCAAAGCAAGGGAAAAGCACCAGACAACCGCAAAACTACCGTCCCATTAGTCTTTTGTCTACTATTGGTAAACTGCTCGAAAAATGTATCCTTTCTCGACTTCAAAAACAAGTCTCGGCAACACATGAACTCTCAAATTCACAGTTTGGCTTTAGAAAAGGACATTCCACTGAACTACAGCTCCTCAGGCTAACTGATGACGTAACAGAGCAATTTAACAATGGGGCTTCAACGTTGGCGCTATTTCTGGACGTAGAAGCTGCATTTGACCGGTGCTGGCACAATGGCCTTATTTATAAACTGCACCACAATTTCCCGGCTCTTCAAAATTATCTATACTTGCTGCACAATTTTCTAGAAAACCGGCAGTTTTACGTCCAAGTGGGCCGCTCCTCCTCACGGGAGCGAGTGATGCGGGCTGGCGTCCCACAAGGGGCAATAATGTCCCCTTTTCTGTATATATTATTCACCAATGATTTCCCAGTGGACGCCAGATGCAAGGTCGCCATGTATGCTGACGACACTGCAATATACAACCACCATAGAAATCCACGTTTCGGCCTTGCAGAAATGCAACGTTATGTGAACAACTTCCTCTCATGGCAACATGACTGGAAAATCAAAATTAATTCCGACAAATGCCAGCTGATTCATTTCTCTAAGCGGCGTCACACTTTGGCAACGGACCTAACGGTCGGTGGTCAAATATTGCACTGCCGTCAGCAAGTTAAATACTTAGGTGTCACCTTGGACCGCACAATGTGTTGGTCCACCCACATAAAAAATAGCGCCAATAAAGGCAGACAGCGGCTAAAGTTGTGCGCCCCCATCTTCCGTAGTAAACAGTTGCGACTAAAGTCAAAACTTATACTATATAGGTCATTTATTCTCTCGGTGGTCCTGTATGCATGTGTGGCCTGGGCTAATGCCTCCAAAACTGCCCTCAAACAACTCCAAACCCTCCAAAGCCTCTCCCTCAGAAAAATCCTCTCTGCTCCACTCCTCACCACCACCCAAACTCTTCACCTCGAAACTCATATCCCGTTCATCCCGGAGGCAATAGACAAAAGAGCAATGGCGGCATGGACGCGCATTAGGAACCACGAAAATGACGTGATCGCTAACATCGGCAAAGGCGAGCCGAAGCACCGCAAGCATACTAGGATAAAAATGTTCTAGAAGCGGCTCGGCTCGCCGACTAATGCGCGTCCACGCAACCTCGTCCCTAAGCCACATACATGTTCCGGCAGAGGCCCTCGCCTCGGAAAATATTCAGGAGCTGCCACCGCGGGACAGTGTATATAGTGTCAAAACTGTAAATAGTGTAGTGCGCTGGGACGCATATTTCTGGTGTGCCCAGTGAAGATGTGTGTGTATGTGTGTACGAGTGTGTGTGTGGGTGAATGCGTGCGTGTATGTGTCTGTATATAATTTGTAAATATGTACATATGTATATATAACCCAAAGACGAAACAGACAAAAGACAAAAGAAAACTATTCTTCGTGACCTACAGATGGTCACCGTATGGGTTTTTTGTAGACACCGAAAAAGTGTATATATAAACAAAGCCAAATGTAAAAAAATGTTAAATATAGCCTGTAAGCCGGGCCCATTGTACCGGCACCAGGCCAACACTTTTCTAATAAAATAACTTGAACTTGAACTTTTTTATTATTATTATGATAAAATTAGTAATAGATAGTAATAAATATTAATTAGGATTTAATGTATCCTACTCTCAACAGAACTACATTAATATAAAATTAAATAGGTTTTATACTATGTGTGGAACAAGAAGAACACTGAAAAATATAATATTCAGAACAACTGAATTAAAATTCTATAAAACAGTGGCAGTTCCCATGTTGACATATACATGTGATAATTGGACACTTGTTAGATCAGATAGAAGAAAGATAGAGACAGCCGAAATGAAATTCTTACGTTCAGTAGCAGGCTACAGACTTTTAGATAAGAAACACAGCACGGAAATGAGGAAAGAGTTACAAATATACAATATAAAAGACAGACTGGCAAGAACATATAGAAAGAATGCCAGAACTCATTATTCTCACATAGCCTCGGCTTTAAATTGTCTTCCATTGCGATGATCACGCCATCAAAGCATTCCCCAAACATTTTTCCATAGGGTTCAAATCTGGGCAACGTGTAGGCCAGGACAAAACATCGATATCTGTATCTTCAAACCTTGGTTGTAGCACACGAATGCACAAATGCATTACTTCTTCTTTATCTGACTACCATCCCCGTATGAAGGACCCCCCCCCTAGGACTTGTCTAGGCCAGGACTTGCCCGATCGAGCCTTACTCTGGCTCGTGCTAGCTTAGAGCCTCAGCGCGGCTCTCAGTGGCGTGCCTTTATTGATGACACAACTAACCATACAGCAGTTTAAGTTAACCTGAAAGTTAATATTCCCGGTGAAATCTTGACATTATATGTAAGGGAGAAAGTAAAATAACAAGAAAGTGACAAACACGTTGAAAAAGCCAAAATATGACTTTATATGAGTAATGAGAATTGCATAATTTTGATCATTGATAAAATTGTGCTTCGCTTATATGTTCTACGAAAAAAAAAAAAAAAAAAAACCTCAAACAAAAACTATGACACGTCATAAAGATCCGGATCCCGCTTATGATAGTGGTTCATATACACAAAGATCAGATCAGTTTGCCTCTATACCTATGTCCACCTTATATCAGCTGAATAGCTGATGTCTTGTTAACATACTAAGTGAGTTGGATAATTTAATGTCACGTCGGCACGCTGACCATGGTAGCTCAGTGGTTAGAGCAGCCGGAAGGATACCGGGAGGTCCATGATTGAAATTGCAACTATGGCATTGCATTTTTACTTTCTCTACTATATATAGTATGTAGAGGAACTATGTATTCCACCCGAAAATTCGATGTCGAGATTTCACCGGAAATATATGTTTTGAGGATCCCTGAATCCAAAAAAGAATTTTTAGAAAAAGGTCCTAGTGTGTCTGTGTGTCAGTGGACAGCATAACTCAAAAACGAAAACTCGGTTAAAAACCAAAGTTGGTATTTAAGTTTAATGTCTTTCAAGGATGCGACACGAAGATTTTGAGGAAAATAGCCCCACCCTAAACTACCCTTTACATGGAAAAATTTTCGAAAATTTTAATATTCTTGGAAATGGCTCTAACGATTTTGATTCAAGTCACACATGTTTAAGCTATTTTATAATAAATGAAATGTAGATTTTGAATTTTCTGGCTATGGCCTATGTAGTCCTGCTTACTCTGGATTACTTTTGAATAACTTATAAACTGTAAGAGATATACGAAATCTCACTCTACAAAAATGTAGATCTTGCTAAAACACACAATTTATGTCGAAATAAATTTTTTGTAGTGTGAACCATTTCGGAGATATTCCTTGTTATTTGTGTCAGCTTCGGAAAACAAACCTGCCACAAATGGAACATCGTTATTCATTTTTTATAGGTTAACCGTGTGAACAAAGCGTAATCTCAAAGTTTTAAAAGATTTGACTATCGCTCAAAGCCTACTGTATTTCCATATTTCCCTTGTACCTACAGGGAAATAAGCAATAAGATAATATGTACAAATGTTTATCTTAACTAACACGAAGAAGATATAGGAATAAGAGTTTTTAAGAATGCTTTGTAGAAGAGTAGAGAAAGACATGTGAGTATAACACATCAGATATTTCCTCTTCAGAGTGTGCTAACGTAGTAAAGGAAAACTGGTTTGTGCATTCAGTTAGAAGAAAATAGAGTAAGAATAAAGTGATTGGACTGGATTTTTCGTTTTGTCACAGACAGTGGTGTCAGGAGTGGAATTTGTCGAATTGTCGTCTTATTGCAGTACTATTGCATTCAGTAAATTGTTTACTATTTAGAGTACATATTTGCAAGCTGTTTGGTGGATTCCTAAGCAAATAGAACCCCCGTACTACCCTCCCTGTTCCACTCTGGCTGCAATAACTTGACATGGCATGATTTTAGACCCGCCGGCGATCAGAGGTGTGGAAGCCGATAACAGGGGCGGCCCTCCCTTCCGGAAAAAGCTTCTTTTCATCTCGTAAATCATGGGGCAGGCAGGCACAAAAGCAAAGCTGTGCGCATCGATATGGCTTCAGTCTCCTCGTGCTTCTGGTTATGGTTTGTTCACATTTGTTGGGCAAGGCCTCGCTCGCTCGCTCGCTCGCTTCTAAACACCTAATTGTGGTATGAGAAGCCTAATTACTTTGTTACAGCAGCACCCCTTGTCCCTTTGCATCCCTGCTTTATGTAGAGCGGTTATATCAATGCTTGTAGTGGATTATGAGCGCTACCCCCACCCCAGCCGACCAACCTCGGTTGCTCGGTCGGTTCACGTGAACTGACCAACATGGTTTACAACCGACCCTCCCTCGCTGCAATCCTCTCGGACATCGTGTTAATTGCTTGTTTACCTCATCCTCAACCCTCCCACCCTCTCGAACACCTCGTACTAGGGCGCTTTTCGACACAATGAAACATACCACTATTATTGCATGTAGTTCAGCGGCGCTCCAACATTCTTTACGATCCGCCATCGAATAAAAAACCCCGCACTCTTCCACTCACCTAAGATTTAAAATTGTAATGGATACACTGTAATTGTAGCATTTCTATGCCATGTATATACAGAAAAAGCTTTGGAAATCTTTGGAGCAAGAGCGCAAATGACCCAAAAATCCATGCTGCCCCCTGACACTGAAGCGGGTTTTATAAATTATCTTATAGCACTGGTAAGCTAGCCCCACGTTGGGCGCCATTTGCGGGCTGTCTTGTAAATGTTCATAGCACTTAAATAAGATAAACTATATCCTCCTTCTCCGTTTTCTACACTAAGAGTGAAGGAGGCGTCAGCGGATATCTAAAACACGCCCTGTTAACGCCCTTAAAGTCAATCTAGAGTCTTTTGTGGTTTACTTCTCGTGACTTATGTACAAAATTGTTATATATGTTTTCAACTTATAGTTTCTTCCTCTGGAATATACTGTGACAAAATGACAAATTTGCAGTCTATTTACTTTTCTGTCACTTTATTCTCGTCCAAAACTTTTACACAAATACAGTTTTCTTCTAGTGACATTCACAGTCTACAGGCTTTCGTGGTATTACAACTCACAATTGTTTTCTTCTACTCGCCTTGACTCAGTCCTTTCACTGTCTTTCTTCACTTTATATGTCTCTGAAACAGCAAGTGACGATACAATCACTACTAAAGCTGCTTCACTGGCTTTACTTCGACGTATCTCTTCCGAAGACAGCACACACACACACTAAAAACACTGCCTGCTGCAACGTTTATAACTAACTACTACCACTATTCCTTACGCTCGTCGCCTCGCCTCCTTATATACCGAGTATGACGTAACACGGACCTTTCTCGAACTTTTTTTTCTGGAACTTCTATAATTTCGGCGACCGCCGGACGTCTCGCGAATAATCTGGAAAACTCTTTGTAGTGCCGCACTCATTGTCACATGTTCACCAACAATGCCGAGAGGCAGCCTCATCTTGACTGCCTTAGATACGCGCCGCGTCTGGTATTTGGTGTGAGGTAACTTGAGCATAATGGTCTTTTGTTGTGCACCGTGGACGGTGTCAGAATACATTATAATTTGTAATCATAACTTAAGGTCACCGAGAAGTAGAATTCTGCAAACATATCCATTCCTTTCTATTTTAAAAAAATAATATAAATCTTTAGCTTTAATATGATAAATATAATCTGTTGATCTAGCCCCACGTTGGGCACCATTTGAAGCGGGTTTTATAAGTCATTTTATAAACTGTACTAATATTTTACTTCATCTTCCTAGTTGATATTGCCCCAAGATGTGACGGAATGCATAGCAGTTGATGTCTGAATGCCTCGATCTTGCTGCAGACGTCAAGCTGTAAGACTCCTTCCCATATGATCTCCAAAGGTTCGCGGTGACGGATCGATGTGAAGCTTATTAATTTGTTTAAATTATATGGTAATGATATTTGTTTTCTCATAACACTGTTGACAAGTTAGATAATTTAACTAGATTATTACATGTAATACTTTAGATAAAATCGTTTATGTAAAATCTAAAGCAAATTTCCCAGACATTACGTCCTAAGTTTGATAAACTAATAAAAAGAAAAGCGAAACACAGAAATTGTGGGAAAATATCCACGTAATTTTGTTCTGTATGGCTCTCTTCTGATTTGCAGAGAAAATTACGTTCTGTTGCGTTTCATTTACTTTATAACATGACTGTTCTTCACATAAACTAGGATTGTTATATATTTTCTCACGGCATAGAGCCAAAATTAATTACTTATAAACTGTGACCTATTATGTAAATAAAACAGTATTAATATTACAATACCCAAGCCGTTAGTTATGTTATTAACAACAGATATGTTTTTTCTACATTGCTGCATCTCTTAGGCCGCTATTTTCTCTTCCTCTGTGGCAACAGTACAGTGCAGTGACGTCACAGCTGCACTACCTGTCCTCCCCTAGCTTGGGGCTTCTGTGAGTAGTTCAGTTAGGGCTCCATGAAGGGGAACTTAGTGAAAGAGACATAGGCCTTTAGAATCAAAATATGTCACATAAAATCATTACTACAACAGAAAATTACGTAATGTTCAAAAGGCTGTAAATAAAAGAAAATATAGAACCATAAATTTTATTATGAAAGGTGTGCATGTAGTTAGCTTGTAAGAACTGTTGGCATTTCTTCACTGACGTTCAAATTGTTGCAAATACCTACCTCTCAGAAGTTCAATATGATTACCTTTCTCCAAGAGTATTTCAGTTATAAAACGAGACAATTCATCAAATGGCCCCTTCTGTGGACTCTGTATTTGCCTCACATTCAAGAGGTGCCGAGTTCGAATCTTGGTAAGGGTGCGTTATCAGGATATGCTTTTTCCAGGGTTTTTCCATGATCTACCGAGTTAAAGGACGTTAAATTAAACGAAAAGAAATTAACCAAATATTACCTAAGAATACAACATGAGATAAGAATGACATAAGTAAGGCGCGGGTCAGTATGACCAGCTTTTATGATATTACCTTGCGTTATAGACTATTTATGTTGAAGGAGATGGGATGAGTCCAGGTGTAAACAACGGGCGCGCGCCTGCAGTGCTCGTACAGGTTATATCAAAACAATGCATATACTATCCTGTACATGTTAATGTTTTTATTTCGGTATACAACATTACCTTTTACGTAAATTTTAAGTGAATACTACATAGTCTGTTTATTACAGTGGGCAATAATTATATCGTAAGAAACACCTTTCGACAACACAAGAGATAATAGGTGCACGCGAATAATATATTATATTATTGTCTAATATATTTCTTACGCCTTTTGATCTGGAGGGTTCGGTTACTGTTATCAGCAACTCACCTCGCAAAGGACACAGTGTTCTGTTGTATTTTTCTAACACATTCTGGAGTTTATCGTTCACATTTTCCTAATTTCTCCGTCTTTGGTTACACACACACACACACACACACACACACACACACACACACGGACCTTTTTCTAAAATTGCTTTCCTGGATTTTGGGGGCCTCAAAACATATATTTCCGGTGACATCTCGACATGGAATTTTTGGGTGGAATACAATACTTACTCTACGTACTACATAGCACAGAAATAAAAAAGTCATCCCAATTTGATAATTAAAAAATAAAACTCCTTAACAGCTAATACTTCAAGGAAACTGCAACAGGCAGTAATGGAGTGGAATGAGGAACTCAAAAGAAAAGGAATGGAAATAAGCACAGAGAAAAGTAAGAATTTGGATGTCAAAGTATGTGACACAAGGCACAGAATTTAAAACTGAATGTGAGAGGGGAATATTGGAGAGGGTAGAAAATTTTGAGTATCTTAGCACAATAATGAGCAATGATGGGACAATAGAACAGGATAACATTAAATAAACCCACCTCAGCCTATTTGGAATCAGTATTATAGTAAGAAGAAGAAAGGGAAAAATAATAAGACAAAACTGAAGACATGCAAATTAACAACAGTGCCAATATCATTACATGGAATAGAAGAAGAAAAAGAAGAAGAGGTAGGAGAAAAGAAAAGAACCAAGTATTTACTTTTTTAGCTTCCGGTATGGGCCTCGTCTTGTTGGCTTTTTTAAGAAGTTAAAAATTGTGCAAACGACGCATCCAAATAGTGACTGTCTACTCTGACTGGCCTCGTTGTCCGTGCCACCCTTAATCCTATTGGTTCCTTCTCCTCCAATAGGAAGTCGTTCTGCTAATAGAGTCTTCCATATCGTGTCGAGTGGTTTGCCTTTGTCACGGTTGAGACTGCTCTTTTCTTTAAATATTTCTATGCTTCCTCCAGTGTTCTTTGAGAAAAATTGTCAGATTTTGCTAAACTTCTTAAATTGTCAGTCGATACGATGCCCGGTGTTTTCTGCAAGTTCTGTGATGCCAGATTTTTTAAATTGAGAGAGTTTCATGTGTCTTATATTTTTTTTTTTTTCTTGTATTGATAGATCTGTCTGTTTGACCTCGTAGGATTCACCACAATCAAAGGTAATTTTATAAACACCCCGATATTTTGTAGTCGCCCATTGAAGAAGCCAAATATAGTTTTCCGGTAAAACGTCGGCATAATTTTTAATTTTTTAAAAAAGTCAACAAGACGTGACCCATACTGGAAACAAAAAAGCAATGGACAAAGGCCGTGGTAGTCTATATAATTATTTAAGTTTGACTTCTATTCCTCCACACGAGAAGGATAATTACAAAAAGAGGAAGACGAAGTCATAATTGAAATAGTTGTAACTTAAGGACATCAACGAGTGAAGGGTTTGCTCGCTGTAAGCAAATACTCAGCCCTACCTGGTTTGCACAGAATGGTTAGTACCAACTCGTGTTTCGCCACGTTGAGGCTATTGGTTAAACAGGAAGGCTGGCAACGTGAGAAGAAAATGCCATTTCCATTTTCAACAATGGAATTACGGAATAACATGTCTGCAATGAAACACTTGCACTGTCTGCCATAGCCATGAATAACGAGTTAATTCCTGGATCGATTGGCTTGGCTTTCGACAGCCACACCTGCAATTTGGTGGCGGACTGGAATGCCATTGATCTAAGCGAGCACCATTCAGCATTTATACAAATACCTACCAGCATTCCCAAGATCTCCACACAAACAGCTCAACCTGTGCCAATGATTTATTTGTAAAGGACATATGTGTTTCATCTGACAGCACCAAAAATAATAAAATACTAGTCAAATTATTTGCATTGATTTATTTAATGTAGTTTTAACTTACAATATGGCAGTCATATCACGACAATAGTGCGACGATTATATTTTTATTTTCTCTATTGCGTATAGTAAGTAGAGGAAGTATTTTATTACACCCAAAAATTTGATGTCGAAATTTGACCGGATATAGTATATATGTGTGAGTCTGTGTCTGTCAGTCTGTGGACAGCATAACTCAAAAACAAAAAGTCGGTTAAAAACCAAAGTTGTTATTTAAGTTTAATGTCTTTCAAGGATGCGAGACGAAGATTTTGAAGAAAATAGCCGCACCCTAAACTACCCTTTACATGGAACATTTTTCGAAAATTTTTATTTTCTTCAAAATGGCTCTAACGATTTTGATTAAAATGTCATATGTTTGAGATATTTTGATGACAAATGAAAAGTATATCTTGAATTTTCTGCCTATAGCCCCTGTAGTCGTATTTACTCTGGACGACTTTTGCATAACTGGTAAACCGTTAGAGATAGACCAAATTATACTATACAAAAAATGTAGATCTTGCTAAAATACACAATTTATGTCCAAATACATTTTCTTGTAGGGTGAACCATTTCGGAGATATTCCTTGTTATGTGTGTGAGTTTCGGAAAATTTAGAACTTTCGTGAAATGGATCATCGCTGTTCATTTTTTATATGTGAAGTGTGCAAAGACAACAGAATCTCAAACATTTGACTATCGCACAAAGCCTACTATATTCTAACATTCCCTTTGCACCAACAAGGAAACAAGCAATGAGATAATTTGTACAAATGTTTATCTCAACTAACACGAAGAAGATATAGGAATAAGAATTTGTAAGAATGGTTGGTACAAGAGTAGAGAAAGTCATGTGAGTGCAACACATCAGATTTTTAGGTTTAATGTCTTTAAGGATGTAAAACAAAGTTTTTGAAGAAAATTGCTCCACCCTAAGCTATCTTTTACATGGGTAATTTAAAAAAATATTTTATTAAAATGTCAAAGATATTTTATGACAAATGAAATGTGTATTTTGAATTTTCTGGCTATAGTCTATAGCCCTATTAGGTTGTTAAATAGGATAAAATGTAGCTATCACCCTTCCTCGTTCACAGTAAGGGTGAAGGAGGCATCAGCGGATATCTAAGACACCCCTATAACACCCTTAAGGACGATCAGTTTACCTATCTTGGGTTGTGTAAGAATTGTTATGCTATAAGTAGTTTTAAATTTATATTTTTTTCTCTAGAATATATAATATAATTTGTAATCCTAACTTAAGGTCACCGAGAAGCGAATTTCCGCAAAAAATATACATTTTTTCTGTTTTAAAAACAGTACAAATCTTCAGCTTTAAAATGATAAATATATCAAGGTAGTTACAAGGGTTGTAAACCCTTTAATTTGGTCATTTTCCATAATGTGCGTGAACGATTCTTTCACTTAGAATTTGTGAACGGACCCACTTGGAGACGCGTGGTAAATTTTAGCACGTGCATTGGTCATCCTGCTACAGATTGTTGTGTGCTAACATCTCTCAACATCCGTTTCCTTATTTTACCTTTAATATTTGGTTTTGAACAAGCTGGTGTGCTTATACAGGTGTATTTTATTGCTAAAACATAATGAACATTTGTGAAGGCTAAATTTCATGGCAACAGGTATGTGGAAATGACTGCAGGAAGAGTAAGTAGTGTTGAAACTGCTACTACAAGCCAATGTGTATATGAGAGTTCTAGACAAATATCAGGAAACCTTCCTGAGGAGACTAGCAGGGCTTTAGGGTGCACAACTGTTGAGGTTATGAACGCGTGACTCGTAGTTGATTCAGAAGTGCATGAAAGTGACTTTTGTTAAATTAGATTTGTTGTGTAAACTAATCAAAATGTAAACTTTGTGGTGATTTAATCCTTCAGACACTTAAAAGCCTAGATTATTTTTTCCAATTGATTTTCTATACAAATTTTGTATTGCACATACATATACCACGGCTCCATGCGGATTTAGAACTCGATTTGAGTCCATTCCCATTTCCACGTTTCCATATTGAATTCAATCCGGAGATGAGATGCCTTTGGATATGCAAGGCTCAAACAGAAATAATTCAATCTTTTATGTTGGTCACTTCCTTTATGTTGGCGAACCTGTAAAAATGTTTTCTGCGTATTTTAACAAGGGTTTGAGGTTAGGGAACGTCTTTGAGGCATTCTAACATATTGTTAGATTATGGAAACAATAAAAGTGACTTCGTTGCAACATAATTTCGATCCGATCCCACAAAATAAGCGGATCGGAATGAGTAGTTGAGTTTTGTTTGAATTAACGTTTCTATGTGGTATTCAATCAGGAAAAACAACTCAATACGTATTGAATTCGCCATGAAAACGTACTAAGACTTAATAATTGTATACTATTACTATTTTTATTTTCGTTATTCTATTTTATTTTTCATTTCCTTTTTAGGGCTTCGAAAGAAACCGTATCACAAACAAAGAACGTCAATTTATTTCTATGCAGTTTATTCTATACCTTGCGAGTGTGGGAACGTTACCAACTGCTCCGTTATGTAACCCAAATCAAGCTAAGCTCAATTTGTAAGTTTTATATGCATTTTAATAAATTCTCTCAGTGCAGATTTTTATTTCTCCTTTAGATAACGGACATCGTTGCCCTTTGGCTGTCCTCTAATTGCACGTTTTCTGGATCTGACGTACACACAATTTTCAATTAACGATGCATAAGCACCAAAGGGTATATTAACTTTTAAACAAACACAACGAGGTTTTCTACTGAAATGTACGATGTATTCTCTTAGGGGTAGAGTGTTGTAGAAGGATAATATGTAGCCGTGGTGATTTTGACCATAAATAAACCAGAAATGAAACATTTTGATTTGTAAGTTTAGCATTTCGTAGCTTTTATACATTTGTGATTTAGTATTTTGTACTATTTCGAAGAAACAACTTTGGCTGATAAGCAGGCAATATATTTATAAACAATGGTAATGTAAAATTAAAATCACATTTCTAAAGGACTAATAGTTAAATAAAGTGCATGAAATAAATTCTCCATGGTTTACTTATTCTATTATGCACTTAAAAAGTTGAGGTATTCCGTCAAAAAATTCGATACTGATACTTCACCAAAGTGCATGTTTTAAGTCTCCCTGAAAAAAGCGTTTTATAAAAAAGAGAGAATGAGTGTGTGTGTGTATGTGTGTGTGTGCGTGCGTGCGTGTGTGTGTGTGTGTGTGTGTGTGTGTGTGTGTGTATGCGACAATAGCCTCTGAATTGCTCTTCATTCTAAGTGATTTTTACATTATTGGTAAATCGTAAGAGATAGACAAAATTCCAACAGCCATTCAGTGGCGAGTGTGACTGTTTCATGAAGAGTGGTACATACGCGGATTTCAATTTGCAAATGTAAAGCGACTTTGGTCAGAAGCACAAATCAAACTTTGGAGATATTACAGGGATTTATTTACAGTGTCAAAAGGTACTTTTTGGATACTAGTATCAAATAGCTGTCTATTTGAAGGCCCAAATTATCTTTTAAGGTCTTGTATGACCATGTGGTTGAGCGCCCTTAAGTTTACATCTCCCTCCCCTTCCATTTAACCGAAAGGAAATAAATTAAACCATTTCTACAAATATTTATCTTGATTAACGTGAAGGACATAGAAGGGTAGGTCGTATCTTGAGCGCGTGATGGCGCTGCTGCCAATTGGGGAACAATTTTATTGAGAAATAGTGGTCTTTGGTTGTGAAGACCGCATATACTGGCGAGAGGGACTGGGGCGCTGACCACGTCCCACCCTCCAGTACTGCACGTCACTCATAACGCCCGTGCCGATATCCAACTGTTCAACTTTTTTTTTTATTAGTCTATGAGATTTAACTTGTTCAGTTTGCTTCTGTCCTTGTCTTTTGTCTACCGACTTCCAGCCCACTATTGTCTGTTAAATGGCTACATGCACTTTGCAAGCACTCATCACCGTAAAGAGAGAGACAACACGATGGAAATGTTTCTGTCTCTTTCTTTTTTGCACCTGACAAGTTAAAACTCGCAGACTGTAAACTTTTCGTATCCGATGGAATTGCACACAAAAGAAACGAAGTGTGTCACACTATGGTGCAAGAGTGAGTAGAGAAAGCCATATGAAAGCCGTGCTGGTGCAGTTTTGGTGTGAAACGTTGTCTACCTTATAGAGATTCAGGTCTCGTGTTGAATCCCGTAAATGATTTTATTGTCGCTAATCAAGCTTCACTCGAATGGAAGAGTAACACTGGGCAAGTCAATAGGGAAAACAAAAACAGAACAAAACACTCACATTAAAAACAAGAAAGAGTTGATGTAGGAGCAGAAGTAGGGGAGGCGTCAGAACAATTGTGGTGTGAGAGGAAAAGCCATCTGCAAACTAGGTGTACACTCAACGGTTATGAGAGGCATTTGAAACAACAATACCCGGGCGTCGAGTACCATATGTACCCAGATACACAGAACTAATCGAGCGTTTTGGTTTGCGAGCGAGGAGCGGAGTGGAGGGGGGAGAGCATAGCCACTGCCCATCTGTAACGAATACATAACCTAATCGAGCGTGGCAACAGAGAGAGAGCGAGCGTTGGAATTGGAAACAAGAGAATGTGTGTATGTGCGCGCGCATCTAGCGGTGCAGAGCCATCTGTAACGAATACACAAGGTAATGGAGCGTGGCTGTTACGGTTTGGGGTTGGGTTGGGGGGGCTCGAACACCAGTGCTGCTGCATTGCTCATTGCGTGGTAATGAGTGGACAATTCTGCGGCCGCGGCTGCGGGACACCGCATTCCATTCAATTCATTAAGCGAAAGCTGCCGCGGCAAACATACATGCGCCAGCCAGCCAGCCAGCCAGCAATCGGGGAGGCGAGGCGAGGCGAGGCGAGGCGAGCAACTTGCCTGGCTGGATACATAATGTAATGCCACTACTGCAGAGCCAGTCAGCCAGCCTAGCCTAGCCTAGCTCCACTCGCTTCGTGTTTACTGGAGCTTGGGGAATACCTACAAACATAATCATCCTTTTAATATTAATACAATTAAAATATACCAATGCATTATACTCATTTAAAGGGAAAACCATCATCCTCGACTTCGAGAATTAGCTTTATTACATCGTTACTTCAATCTTGTTGCAATCATTACAACAAAGAAACATTTTCAAAAATAGGTACCATACCTAGAAATGTTAAACAATTTTCGACAGTATGTGTGGAAATATACAGGTCATTCAAAGGCTGTCCATCATTAGGGTCCGGTTGCATAAACCTTGATCTAAGTTCATAGCATCTTGATCTAAGATCTAATCTGAGTGTTGGATTTGTTACAGTTAAGTTGATTGAACTTAGATCAGCAGAACTGTAGAAGAGACAAATAAATAATACTTACACCTTTAAATAAAATAATAAAATGATAAGTAATGCATTTTTGAAGTTATTTGGGTAATAAAAGCATTGTTTCAAATAGTACAGAAGAAGCAAAAGCTGTTTGCTGGTAACCTAGAACATTTTCCACGCATTCTTCTTCTTTTATTTCTTTGGAAAATACCTCCAAACATAATCACATCACCCATTGAATATTAATACAATTAGTCAACTTCATGGATTAGCTTTATTATCTCGTTCTACTTTAACCTTGTTCTCTTAATGTGGTTGCCATTTTTATAATAATGAAATAAGGGATACAAGTTGAATTTCCTGTAATTTAGCGCAAAACAAAAGTGAGCACTAATATCAATATTTGTGATGCGTATAAATAAATAGTATTACTGTAATTTACATCGTTTTAGATAGATAATCTCTAAATATTTAGTTACGCTATAGCTGAAGAATTGACAACACTAGAGTATTTAGTTTTAAGCTAATAAAAGTAACGTTGAAAAATGGCCCACAAATAAGAATTTTGGAATCTAAAAGGTCTTTCTCCAACTGCCAAGCACAAGGTTTTGTGACACCTTGCGGCCGCAAGAATCCTTCTTTCTTCCACTCTTATATAATCGACGTGACGAAAAAGAGTGAGACAGAATCTGCACGATATACTTCGGGGAAGTACCAACTTCACGTAAATATTAATAGTTTACAAACCTCAATTTTTGAGCTGTGTATCACAATTTTGAGATGCGATTAACAAACTTAAGACCTCGAGAATCGAACCCACGACCTTCCGAGTCCGGACCTCAGACGCTGCCGCCAGAGGAGTTAAACACTATTTAAAAATCCAAAAGAGTTCAGTGAAAAGCTGTTTACAATATGAAGGTCCATATACCCAGCCTCGCAGTAACAGTTTCTTTACATTCTCGGCTGCAGATATTTGTTATCCTGTATAATGAGCAAATCTGCGATATCAAATTGGCAGCGTTATGTTTTACTTTATGTTTATTGGACTATAAATTACTGTACTAAAATGTTTGTAATAAGCTAAACAGTTGGTTGCGATAATTTGAGAAACATTTACCTTCCAATTGTAGTTTGGCGTGGTTTGTTGAACGTTTTATTACCAACACACGACACTCTACGCTGTTTATTGGTACGAAAACTGTAAAACATGCAACGCAAACCTTACTGCGTATTTCATGCACACAACATGTCAGGGTTTAGCAACCAACTGCGAAAAAGTGCACAAAGAGACCATGGTGTATTTATTTTCTCAGATATTTGGCTAAGATAAGTTTTACACTAGATTAATAAACCCCCCAAAAGAAGGCAAGAAAGAAGGGAAGAAGAGAAGAAGGGGTGTGTTGTAAAGACACGATGAAAATGAAACTTTAGTATTACAGGAAACATTTTAATTATTCCTCAATCACATTTGAACAGCATAGATTGTGTTTATTCATTTATTTACCTAAAATTATATACGTATATGTCACTGTGCATCACCTTCGTTGTTACCAAGAGATTATCGGTTTATGATAACTAAAATAAGTTGAACAATACTCGAAATGCGGTGGTTATCACTGTACTCAGTGATCGCCACGCCGCCTGAACACACTACACGGACAACGAGAATGAAAGACAGCAGAAGAGCGTATGTCTCACTCTTCTCCGGGACACTGCTTCCACTCTACCCGACAGACGCAGTGTTTACCCCCACCACTTTTCACATCTCACACAAAAAGGTTGCGGATCAGAATTTCAAACCCCTCCAATAAGAAGTTTCATATATTGAACTTGCCTGATTTTCTCTACCCATTCTTGCCAAATTATTATTACAAATGTTTAATTTTCCATCTACTTCATGCTAGTCGAAATAAACATTTTAGAAATTATCTCATAAAATTTCTTATAAGTGCAATTATTGTAATGCAGAAGGCCTACGCGACAATCACATATACTAAGACTGGTGGCTATTTGTTAACTTTGAAATTTTGTTATCTTTGTTAGACCAGGAATATAAAAATCGTAGGTATTGGAAAACTCAAAACAATAACAAGGAATATTTCGGAAATAGTTAATTCCACAGCTTGAGAACCAGGTTATCCCTAGACCACGCCAACAAGTAAGCGGTAGAGAACATAAAAATGGTTTAATGTAATAATTTACATCCACTGTGGTCACGACAAACAGGGTCACTGCCTTATTTTTCTTTTGTTTACGCGGAAATGGCTTTTCCAGGAATCGGAAATTCTCCTCTATCTTCCTCAACACAATTCCCAACGCATTAGTGGTCGATTAGCAATAATCAGTTGTGTTTTTGCTCTTGTTCTGTCAAGTTGAATTTGCCCTGTGTCTGTCAGAACCGACGCGACCTATATCGCAGCTAGGTGCGTTCCTTTGTTTCTTATTTTTGCGTCTTTTATAAATACTGGAACTTCTATAAGCTTCGCCGTAACTTTGTAAAATTTGTCATACGTTTATTGCATTTGTCTTTTTTGTGGACCTGTCATATAGAAACTGAAAAGCAATTTAGAGGACCCACATGAAGAAAGAAAAGAAATCTTTGAATTGGAACTGGACGTAGTCAGTGACATGTAAGACAATAATAATAATTAATTATTATTAAACAACTGAAAGAAAGTAGAAACCTGTTGTAGGGAACAGGCATCAACATCTAAGGCAGAGGAAGACAGCCGTGTGACGTATTTGAACAAAGAGTAAGTCTATCAGTTCGTGTTACGTCAGGTGAGAGCTTGTAATGCCATGTTGCCTAGATAAACGACGCTATGAGTATGATACTTGAAGGTTTAGTCAGGTGTAGCACTCTCGATGACAATAACATGGCCAGTACAGAGTAGTCAATGTTTCTGTCTGGTTCTATTATGAAATTACCTAAGCCCAAGTCCCTTGTCAACCAACATAGTCTTCGATAGTAAATTTCTGTACAGCTCTCTTGTAATTTACAGAGAAAATGACATATTCTGTTCTATTTACTTCATAACATGACTATATTTCCTCATAGGATAGAGCCGAAATATAATTGTTTATAATCTGTGACCAATTGTGTAATTAAAAGTCACATTAATGTTACAACATCCAAGATACTAGTTGTATTGTTGAAACCAAATATATTTCCTGTCTTTCCTACATTGCTGAATTCCGCATGCCTCAAACTACGTTCTTCCTCTGCAGCAACAGTGTAGTGACGTCACACGCTGAACTCGTGTTCATTGTGAGCATATTAAACTGTGTGAGCTGACGTCACATCGGCACTACCTGTCCTTCCCTGGTCTAAGAAAACTAGCAATCCAGCTGATATGGTCAGAAACATATATGGAAACTATTTCCCAACACACCACTGAAAAACTCAACAGGGATGCGAACAGCAGAAGAAAAACAGGAGGAAAACTACCCCAAGATCTCTCAATCAAGGAAAAGATGTCAAGAAGGTGGCGTGGAGAGTCGTTTCACGGTGTACCAATGTGAAAATGTGGTCGGAAAATATGCTTGAAACATACATATTTACTTTGTGGACTTTGTAGCCTTATTTCAGGCTACACTGGTCTACCTAAACAGAAATATTTATAAATGCTAATCAAGAACTTGTTAACTTGTTAACTTGTTCTTTTCTATCGTAACTTTGACTGTATTTCACTAATACCTCTGTCTCACAACAACTGTTTTCGACGATACACTCACACTCACTAATAACGCCTTAACTCTGCACTTTAAAACTGCTCCTCTGTCCACACTACCTGGGTTTTATGGTCCGCGCGAAGTGGTTGGAAATTCTCTGGAAAATACAACTTTTCTCAAAACCTCTTGTAAACAAGCAGACAGTCGAAAGTTGTTCGAAGAGTCTAGAATCGGTCTTTGTTGTGGACCACTCCATTGTTACCTTGTTTACTGTGGGGTGAGGTAGTCGACCTTGACTCTGACGGGCGTCAGTTGCACTTTAAACCCTGTCACGTGATCATTTATATGACCGATGGCACGTAGTTCTCTTTTCTAGAAATTTTCTTTTTGCAGATTAGATCCTTAATATGATAATAAATAAAAATTTTCAGGTTTGGTATTTATCCATGTTGAATTGCTGGGGTATATATTTTAACGAAGTTCTTGCAACCTTTAAAATATAATAAAACTGATGAATAAGTTATCTATATTTTTCCTACAATAACACTTATTTGATATGAATCTCGTGATAAATTTTATAAGGTGGTATATCTGCAAAATAAATCGGAAATTTTGTAGCGCAGTTAAAAGAAAGAAAATATTTTTTCTTAAACATCATTTCATGCAGTTGCTTACAAATTTGGGGAATAATTGCATATAATATTAGTAGTAAGTGATAAAAATGAACGGGTTGGACCCTTAAAAACTGCAAATGTTGCAAAATGTTATGTATTTAGATGTTATAATTCCATAATATAAATTTTTGTCATTTTCAGGTAATAACAGAGTCCCTGGCAAACAGTAGAAGAGCGAATCGTAGCGTGTTGCAGTGCAAATGGATTGTACATCCCTAATTTCTGTTTAAGAGCAACTATTTGCTTAAAGGCTGCGCTATGGAAGTTGCATTTTATCTGATTCCATCCATATTTGAGATTCACTTGAAAAGCCTGTTATCTCCTCGGTACGTACGTAATGGTTAACTTCGCCTGATGACCCACTATATGGCTGTTTGCTCAGTGTTTCTACACACGCATTCCCTTTCTGACACGCAAAACTTACCTACCTGTCTTTCCTCACGCAATGAATATCTGAAACAGTAACATTTACATCGAGTTGTTGCACGCACCTGGTCTGTGCACAGCTTTTTACTATTTCACTTTGTTGACTATGGCACACAAGGGATATATGTAACACTTTGAAACTTAACAACGTTCAGAGTCAGCTACGGCTCATTCAATAATTCGTGGCAACAATGTATGTGATGCAAGCTGATAACTAAATACAAGACACTTTTTCCTTGCATTTTTGTTGCATTTTTGGGGATAAAAACATACATAACGCATATTTAAGCAATTTGTGGATTTATCGTGCATATAATATACATTATATTCATTTTAAATGCATGTTTTAAAGCTTGCGTGAACACCATAATCTCTCAATTTTGTGGCAATTGTTTTATTTCCACTTTCCTGGGTCTCTTGTGAATTGAGGTGTGCTTTCACAAGTCCAGCGCGAACGAGTTATGTGGGAGAGGCGAGGAATTTGACCTTCGAAAGTAGGGACCCGCACCCAGTTGACTCATTGTCAGAGTTCGTGCTGGTCAGAGGCGATGCCTACAAAAACATATTGACTCACAAACGCAGGAAGCTCACAGAAAACAATGTAGTAACGTTGTTAGTTGTTAACTGTGCTAAAAAGTTAGTGATATAAGGAAACTGCTACAAGAATGAATGAATGCACATGTTGGGGATTTTATAGGGCATAAAAGTTTCGTCTTTACTGATAACAATGATAAGAGCATCTGATGATGCTATCTGTGAGTTTGAAGACAGTAATCCAAGATACTAACTGAAATACCCAGTGTTGTAGCCCACCTCGGTAGCGTAGTGGTAGCGTGTTGCCTCCCGTCCACGAGGTCGCGAGTTCGAATCTCACTATGACACATGAAATGTATATCGTAACTGGTAAACCGTAAATCTGACTATATAAAATATGGAGATCTTGCTAAAGCATAATTTATGTCCAATTATTACTTTCTCTACTGGTAAGTAGGGGAAGTATTCGGAAATATATGTTTTGAGGCCCCCTGAATCCAAAAAAGCATTTTTAGAAAAAGGTCCGTGTGTGTGTGTCTGTCAGTCTGTGGACAGCATAACTTATAAACGAAAACTCGGTTAAAAACCAAGCTTGGTATTTAAGTTTAATGTCTTTAAAGGATACGACACGAAGATTTTGAAGAAATTAGCCCCACCCTAAACTACCCTTTACATGGAAGATTTTTCGAAAATTTTTATTTTCTTGAAAATGGCTCTAACGATTTTGATTAAAATGCCATATGTTTGAGATATTTTTATGACAAATGAAATGTATATCTTGAATTTTATGGCTATAGCCCCTGTAGTCGTATTTACTCTGGACGACTTTTGCATAACTGGTAAACCCTTAGAGATAGACCAAATCATACTATACAAAAATTGTAGATCTTACTAAAATACACAATTTATGTCTCAATAAATTTTCTTGTAGGTTGAACAATTTCGGAGATATTCCTTGTTATGTGTGTGAGTTTCGGAAAACTTAAAGCTTTCGTGAAATGGAACATCGTTGTTCATTTTTTTATATGTTAATCGTGCAAAGAGAACGGAATCTCGAAGCTTTAGAAGATTTGACAATCGCACAAGGTATACTGTATTCTAATATTCCTCTCGTACCTACAAGGAAATAAGCAATAAGATAATTTCTAAAAATGTTTTTGTGCTACAATTTTAGAAGAAAAATACAGTGACAGAAAAAGTAACTCGGATTGATTATTTGTTACAGTGGTGTCAGAGGTGGGATTTGTCTAATCATAATTTTTTTACAATATTTAAGCTCCTAATTTATAACTGTATATAAAGCATTGAAAATAAGCTTCCTTAGCGTAGACTGCTTAAGGTCGAGGGTACGTATTTCTTAAATAAACCTGATTATGGTCAATTTTGTGCAAAACTTTACTCCCAGTGTGCAGTTTTTGCTTGGGGAGTTAGGAAAGAAGTAAGCTTGTGTTATGAATGTATAGCAATTTTGTGGTAACGTCTTGGTTTGCAATATATAGGTTGTAACTTAGATTCTGAAACAGGCCGAGCTGGATCATCTGTTACTTCAACAGCTAATTCAAGTACATGACACACCGGCAGTTGTTATTTACGGCCTGACATTAGGGCACTGCAGCGGGGTGTTGTTTTCACTTTCCGTAAATATTAACTCGTTTGGGATACTGTGTAATGAATTTACTAGCGATTTAGTGGCGTGACAACAGCGGCCAGTTGACCTGTTTGCAACAGATAAAGATTAATTGATGAGTTGCCGGCAGGGTTCGAACCGGGTTCGAGCGCTGTTACTAATTAACTTAGGTGATGCTTCATCGCTAATGTTTAACATGAAAAGTCGATTACTTACGCCATGTATGTATGCTCTTCTCTGTTTCAGTTGAATTATTTAATATCCGAGAGCGGTTAACATGCGGCCCATTCGTTAACAGATATTGCCTGGCAGAATATCACACTCTCATCCAACGCGTCATGCGTTCGATTCCAATTTTTGATAATTTCTTTCCATATGTTACCACCACCAGTCATGCATTCAGTCACACAAAACTGTGTGTGTGCTAAAACAAAGAGAATATTAAAAAGCAAAATGCCGTTTTTCAGTGCTGCCAGAGGAATGGACGGTGGAAATGGTCGAAACTAAACAAATTTTCATCCCCGCAATTAATCACCTACCTTGTGTCCGTGGTAAACATACTGCTCTCTGGTTCCCGAAGTTACAGGTTCAAACCCCGCGTAGGGTGATGAATTGTCTTTCGGCCTTAAAAGTACTTTCTTTCAGAAGGGAACTAAAGCCAATGGTTCCTTGTACATTTATGGCACCAAGGGGCTGGTTTCGTTTTCAGGGGGTCTTATGTGGGATTTGTGGTGGACAAGGCGGCATCTGCAAGTGTTTTTATTCGGGTTCTTCGTTCATTTCAGATCGTCCTTGCTTTCTCTATTTCACCATCCTTAGACTTCTTACCAGACGCGTTTGTGGTATAACGAGAGGAGAAAAATAAGATAAATTAGAAAAGGAACTTAATCCTCTATTGTATAGTGTTGCCATTTGGGAATGAAGTTGTCTAATCAAAGTATTAGAATATCTTTTGTTCAGTGAAACTTCTTAAGGAAGGGTTTTGAAATTGTGACTTGTAGACTGGGAGAAGTGTCTGTCTCGCTTGCCTTCGGGTAACGGAGAAGACTGAGACATACGCCCTTCTCGCTTTCTTTCATTCTCGTTGTTCTTGTACTGCGTTCAGGCGGCGTGGCGATCACTGACTGCAGCTGTTGCTTGTCAACAGAGCATCCGTTCAAATACGTGTGCATAACCAACGTATTTCGAGTATTGTTTAGTGTTCTCGTTGTTTATAATCTAGTTTCTTCATTGAAAGATACAATTTTGTTGTGAGTATGCCTAAGTCAGGCGTATAATTTACAGTATTCTGATTTTAACAAATTCAAGACTGCACATATTTTCAGTCGAAGTTTTGTAAATAATCCATTTGGTTTGAAGCGTCGTGTGTGTGACATTGTGGTTTATAACAATGATTTGAAACCTTTATCCATTGAAGAAGAACTCACACAACAGAAATTTGCAGAATTGGAAGGCCATAATGACCTGGCATGTAGAATATGATGCACAGTGACACACATGTATATAATTTTGATTAAATAAATGAATGATAAACACAAGAATAACTAAAATATTTCCCTGTAATACAAAACTTTCACTTTTATTGTATGTCGGTCGTTGCCAGCGAGCGGGTGATAAAGTTGGAAGATTTGACAGTGTTTGTCACACCGAAACCGCCTTGCGCCTAAACTTGGCAACGTCACTAGGCCCATATTCGTTCTTGTTTAGTAGCTACTTAGCGTCCTTTATTTCTTTTTCAAAAGTCCAAATCTATGCAAGTCTAGTCTAATGTAACCGCGTCATCATCTACACATACCATGCCACTAGTTTGCGTGGGCTCTCCCCATCCTACAGATCTGAGAAATCTCATCCCAGCCCCGTCACTCTTTGAGACTAAGCTCCTGTGAGTATGCAACTCCCAATGTTGGGAAGCCATAACTTTATAAAATGTTAGTTTACTGTGTTAACTAACATTCTTAAAACACCTTTTAACTGTGCCGCACATATACTGAAATTACCCTTACTTCTTATCATTACAGCAAGGATATTGAAACATTGCAGTTTGTTCTAGTATTTCATTATTTATGGTTATTTAAGTGTTTTCTCAGTGGATATATTGGGATTATGGCTTCTTGTAATATTTTAATAAAATATAGCTCTGCAAATTGTCTTCAAATAATGTAATTATAATTTCATCATCTGCGAAGAGTATGGTGTCTATTTTATTAGTATTAAAACATAAAATTTCCCCTCTATTTACTTCTGTTAGCTGTTCGCCATCATTTTTATGTACATACTTTGAACCGCTCTCACTAGATGTTCAGGATATCCCTCTGTGATCATAATTTTAAAAAGTTCTTCTCTATCGACCACGTCGAAAACCTTTTCAATAGTGCTACAGAGGTTGGAGTGTTAAATTCTCTATGCTTCTCCATTATTTGTGTTAACATAAATATGGAGTCAGTGCATGATTGTTCAAGATGACACCAATTCGTTTTTTAATTATTTTTTGCATAGAGTTTATAAGTTGTACAGACTAGACCAATGACTCTATAGTTCTGTGGCTTTGATCTATCTACTTCCTTGAATATTGGGCATATAACTGCCATATTCTACTCACCTGGTACATCTCCTAGTTGCCAGCAACGATTAATAAACTTAAGTAGTCTTGACACAAGTCCAGTTGACAAATATTTGGGTAGTTCGTCACATTCAGCAGTTTTCGTATTCTTCTCTTCTTCAGTCTTACAATTTTACAGTCCAATTATCTTTTATATAGCAGAGCTGTTTTACTGTGACCGAAAGGCGACAGTGCGTAGCGCCTAAATACCGAGTTGGGGTTAGACATACTTGGCGGCAGGCGCAAGGGGATCTGCCGTTTAGCATTTCAGCTACTCGCGGCAAATTACACTTCTAATTGTAACATAAATAGTTATCTTAAACCTCACATTTAATATCACTTCTTAAATTGTTACAGTTCCTAAAGCTAAAACTCAGTAATAGTTTAATTCAGTACAATATATCCTTAAAAAGTTCACAACTTACTTCAAATAGCTCGTTTATTAGCTATATTAAATTTATCAGTCAACTTAATTGATGTCTATTCCAACACAGACCTGAGAGAAAGATTAGGTTCGGAAATTATTCTTTAACCAGAATAATTCTCCATCCCCACAGAGTCCAGAAGTATGAATGCGCGAGCGAATCTCAGTGTGATTAATAGGGCAAGGCAATTAATGATTTTGCATCTTTTCCTTGTGAAGGTTGAAACATTGCTTGCGTATACGGAAAGGTATGGCATTGACTGACGAGTTAAATAAAAACAATTTATTAGGGCATTTATGGATAAGTCATTTTTTTGGCAATTTTAGGCCATTTTGAGCATTTTTAACAGTTTTCTGGAAGGTTGGAAGATTATTTCTGTTTAATTCATTTTTTTAAATTAAAATTCAGTATTTTTCCTTGTCAATACAAATTCTTGGATTTAAGTAAATGCTAAGCTACCTCCTACCCCTATTTTTCAAGCAGTGTGGTTAATGGACTTGCCCACACTCCCAAGGAAATTCCTATATCCAGGTAAACCGGATTGTTGTGCTGTTAAGTGATCAGGTGTTCCTGGCACCTGCACGAGCACTATAAGAGCAAAATGCCTAAAGTGAAGGGAAGTAATAGTGTTAAATTGAAGGCATTTGTTTCAAAATATGGAGAAAATATTTTTTCCACAGAAGATCATATATTATTCTGCAAGATCTGTGATGTGAGAGTGGCTGCTGAAAAAATGTTTCGCTAGTCAAAACCCCCGACAGACCAAACAAGTTCAACTGGGCTGTACAAATGGAAAACAAAAAGGGATACAAAACAAGAAATAAATCTGATGTGTTGCACTCACATGACTTTCTCTACTCTTGTACTAACCATTCTTATAAACTCTTATTCCTATATCTTCTTCCTGTTAGTTAAAATAAACCTTTGTATAAATTATCTTATTGCTTATTACCTTGTAGGTGCAAGAGGAATATTGGAATACAGTAGGCTTTGGGCGATAGTCAAATCTTTTAAAGCTTTGAGATTCCGTTCTCTTTGTACACGTAACATATACAAAAATGAACAACAATGACCCATTTCACGAAAGTTCGAAGTTTTCCGAAACTCACACACATAACAAGGAATATCTCCGAAATGGTTCACCCTACAAGAAAATTTATTGAGACATAAATTGTGTATTTTAGCAAGATCTACATTTTTTGTATAGTATAATTTGGTCTATCTCTAACGGTTTACCAGTTATGCAAAAGTCGTCCAGAGTAAATACGACTACAGGGGCTATAGCCAGAAAATTCAAGATATATATTTCATTTGTCATAAAAATATCTCAAACATATGACATTTTAATCAAAATCGTTGTAGCTATTTTCAAGAAAATAAAAATTTTCGAAAAATGTTCCATGTAAAGGGTAGTTTAGGGTAGGGCTATTTTCTTGAAAATCTTCTTGTCACATCCTTGAACGACATTAAACTTAAATACCAACTTTGGTTTTTAACCGACTTTTCGTTTTTGAGCTATGCTGTCCACAGACTGACAGACTGACAGACTGACAGACACACAGACACACACACGGACCTTTTTCTAAAAATACTTTTTTATTCAGAGGACCTCAAATTTTGGGTAGAATACAATACTTCCCCATCTTGCTATACGTAGTAAGGTAGAACTGTGTTACGTTACTTATTGAACGCACTCGTTGCTAGAGTTGATTTGTTTTTTACGCTCACACACGAAGTTTCCATATTAGCGCTGCTAACAATGACGCTTGCAGTACTGGTGCAAAAACCAAATACACAGAAATGCACCGAACTGCAGCACATTTGCCATGTTTCACCAAAACAATGCATATACACTGTGGCACACATTCCAATAATTGGACACTTCCACATCAAATCGTCTCTTTACTTTAACTCCCATGACGCGTAACACATGTTCATAGCCGTTGTTAAATTTATGATCCAATATCTCAGATAATGTTATTAAGGCATTAGACAAAGTCTTTACACGATGTAAATGCGTATTTTATATACGCACTGATCTATTTTTATTACAAGAATGTTACATAGTTTATGACTGGGGCTCGAAAGTTCATGCCCTAAAAAACACTGAAATATGCCCTTAAAAACTTGAAAATATGCCAAGAAATACGCACTATTTAATTAAAACAATCAATGTCCCTTTGCAGTAGACAAGACGAGTTAGTATAAATAATAAATAAAGTTACCTTATTCCTTAGAGGTTGAAGCAGAAGTAGTCCCGCTGCTAGTATTAACTGCTAAATTGCAGTTCACAACCAACACTTTGCACAAATTTTCAACTGTAAAACATCGTCTGTTGTCTGACAAAGCACTTTTGTAACGTGAAAAACTTCTCTCCACGTCACAAGAAGTTATCGGGGCATATTTAAATGATATTAACTGCTTCACACACACACACACACACACACACACACACACACACACACACACACACACACACACACACACACACAGAGAGAGAGTGAGAGAATCAAGTCTCTTGGTGTGACAGATGGTTTTCTTTCAAGGATGTCTCGAATACCGCACATCTGTTTATAACTAGAATTTTTTGAAATTACATAATTCACTTTCTCTGTCACTTTTTGTCCTATGCTACCAGGAACCGAACTTAGATCACATATTGTTTTTTCAAAGACAGTAAGTGATTCAAGCAAAGGAGGTCCTACAGCTTCCAATGCCGTTATGGCTGTTGGTAAGAAATAAAAATGGGCAGATATGAAACCAAGATCCTCTTTTAACCCAGTGCCTCACAGAATATTGTGCACAGTTTCTATTGATGATTTTTTTTTAAAAAAAGAAGTAGACATAAAATAAGCTGCGATAATACAGAAATAAATTTATCCATTCGTGATATAAATTCCTACCAGTAGCTGTATTGTAGGCATCGGCAAACATGTACTCAATGAGTGGTGAGTATGACGTTTCAACATGCAACCCGCAATGCACATGACGTTATGTAGAACAGGGGATGGCATTGACCTTCGTTCAGTGTCAGTGCTGGACTCGCTCGCTACAAAGTACAATAAGGAATACTACACAAACTTGAATCCAGCTACGAGTGGTCTACGATACTTTAGATAGGCCTAGATATTTGAGCAATATATTTCAATTCACTTCTATTTGCAATGTACCATGAAAATCTAGTGATATACCACAAGTAGCCACTCTCAGAATAGCACGCAAATTAACATCTGTTAATCGCGGTACAAGATTTTTTTTATTCAGTTTCTTTCCTTCTACATATTTCTTAAGTGCTTGAGATAATTCTGTCCCTGTTGTATGCCCCCTAAGTGGAATGACTTCAAGCATATATTATTGTATCGAGAGGTTGTTAGTGACTCCACGAGTGAAAATTACCAATTGTGCTGTGTCAACGTTGTCAGTGCTTTCATCCAACGCGAGAGAAACGGCTATAAATTCATGGACCTTAGTTTGTAGTCTTTTTTCGGCTATTTCTCCTATTTTCTATATCCTTCTCTGTATCGTTCGTGGTCATAATGCAATATTACTAAAAATATCATATTGTTCAGGGAAAATTATGTTGGCAACTTTACTCTCACATTTTTTATGAAATCTGCATCACTAAAACACTTCAGGGACTGAGCAATCTCCAAAGCAACAACATAGCTGGCGTGAAGTTGTTTATCAGTTGTAATATTTGAATTAATATTAGGTGTATTATATGAATATTGCTCTTTGAGCTGTTGAAGTTGGTTCGTCCGATCTAGATGTGGAAAAAAAGAAATAAAATAAAATGAATAAACGAAATGACGTCAGAGTTATGTTACTTTAAATCGTGGTAGAAATTTATGAATACATGCTTGTCTATAATTGTATGGTGATCTTATGACATGTATCATAATGCCGCTTGATGTTGCATTGATGAGTGCCTTTTTGAACTTTAGAGCACAACAAACACCTTACGTTCCTTACATGATGAGAGAAGAAATAATCAAAGTGCTATTCTAGATATCAAATTTAATAGACCAGGAATAATTACACGCGCTCTAAAGCGCAGAAATTTATCTTTAAGTCTTAGTTTTAAATTCCACTTTGACAGACATGTTTAGAAGTGCAGGTAAATACGAGAGGACAGTGATCGGTGTGTATGCAGTGCCAGTTAAGGCTGCGAGGGAGGGAGGGGAGGCAGAGTAAGCGCTGCCCCTGACACGTCATAGTTGCGAGGCCTCATTGAGTACATGTTTGCCGACGCCTGCTGTATTGTATTCTTAAATGTCGATGTAATACGAAAACAGTATAATGTTATATATTTTTGACTTGACATCTTTGTTGTGCAAATGCATTCGGAGGTTAAGATTCCAATTATAATTGTGGTAAGGTGGTTCTTTCTGGTTCCCTTAACATTTGTGTTTTTAAATGAATAAATGTGAAGTATTTGAACCGAGTTGGGTTGAGGAAGAGGAGGGAGGGGGGGGGGGGTTCTGCAACAAATCCATATCTACCCCACGACCTGTTCAACCAACTCGAATAAAGCAATTGTAGGAAACACCGCCCTAATGGAAAAAAATGGTTCATCGCGACATTGCAATCCCCAGAGAGATACCCCGAATCTCACCTCTAAATCCTACGTCACGGGGAAGGAAGGAAGGAAACCAACGAAAACTATCGGCTTTTCAAAATTGAACGAATCGGCAAATGAAGTTTAATGTGATTTTTATCATCATAAACAAAATTGGAAACAAAAAGTGGGAGGTAGTAGATGGAAGAGGAAAGAAACAAAACAAAAATAACGGGAGGAAAAAAAGTGTGCACTGGTTTCGAGCTTGTTTCATTTCCATTTCCTGGCTATGGATCAAAATGTTCTAGCCCTTCGGGTAAAGGGTAGTAGTGGTGGGGGTTGTTACACTACATCGCATGCATCAATTCCATTACAATCATCATCACCATCATCATCATGGTGGTGGGTTTGTTCCCCCCCCCCCTCCCACCCCCCTCCCTCCCCATGAATGATAATGAGTGACAGGAATTGTTCAGCGGGACGCAAGCGTGAGTGATGGATTTTTCCGCGTCATAGAATGTAAAATATTGTTGAATCCTCGTTTACTTTTTTCGCCCCGCTTCACTACCCCTCTCCTTCCATTTTAATTTCCAACAACTGCGCGCAGTGGTCGCTGCAGCGGCGTGCTCCGCCGAGCTTCGGTCGCTAATGAAATAAATTCTGTATCATGCAAATAAATACATAAATATACCACGCTTGATTTATATAACACAGCAAATAAGGGGAAAGCACAGCCGTGAAAAACGGCTCTCAAATAATACTTCCCTCAGTGGGTATAACTTACAAAATTTCTTATTTGGGTAAATCATTCACAAATACTTTGAATCTATGTTCAACTTCTTCAAGCTCAATAGCGGTACTTATGAAATACTAAAATTGAAGCTCCTCTATTTGAACGATAGTCAAATATTTGAAAGCCTTGAGATTCCGTTCTGTTTGCACGCTTGACATATAAAAAGTGAACAACAATGTTCCATTTCACGAAAGTTTTTAAGTTTTCCGAAACGCACACAAATAAAAAGGAAAATCTCCCAAAATGGTTCACTCTACAAAAAAAATTTATTCAGACAAATTGTTTGAGTTAGCAAGACCTATATTTTTTGTATAGTAAGATTTGGTCTATCTCTTACGGTTTACGAGTTATTCAAAAGTCGTCCAGAGTAAATACGACTACAGAGGCTATAGCCAGAAAATTCAAAATATACATTTCATTTGTAGTACAAATATCTTAAGCATATGGCATTTTAATCAAAATCGTTAGAGCCATTTTTAAGAAAATAAAAATTTTTGAAAACTTTTCCATGTAAAGGGTAGTTTAGGGTGGAGCTATTTTTTCAAAATCTTCGTGTCGCATCCTTGAAAGACATTACACTTAAATACCAACACACACACACACACACACACACACACACACACACACACACACACACACACACACACACACACACACACACACACACCACAGCATTACAGACTATATAATTTATTATTGAAAAATATTAGTGAAAGAAAGAAATAGTGTCTTATGAAACATGGAAAATTGCCAGCAAAAAAATTAGTTGAATAAAAATTATTATAGGAAAGATTTCGTGGAATTCACAAACAAAATGAATTTATAATTACTATTATGTGAATATTGTATATGGGGTTGCGTTTAGGCTTATTTGATTTTGCTGTTTAATAACCTTGCATTAGTATGACTCAAAATTTCAAATGCTGAACACATGAAAAAAAAACTGATGTGTTACACTCACATGACTTTCTCTACTCTTGTACTAATCATTCTTACAAACTCTTATTCCTACATGTTCTTCGTGTTAGTTGAGATAAACATTTGTACAAATTATCTTATTGCTTATTTCCTTGTAGGTACAAGGGGAATATTAGAATACAGTAGGCTTTGTGCGATAGTCAAATCTTTTAAAGCTTTGAGATTTCGTTCTCTTTGCACACTTAACATATAAAAAACTGAACAGCGATGTTGCGTTTGACGAAAGTTTGTTTTTCGAAACTGATACAAATAACAAGAAATACCTCCGAAATGGCTCACTCTAAAAAAATGCTTTATTGAGATCTATATTTTTTGTATTGTAAGATTCTGTATATGTCATGGTTTACGAGTTATTCAAAGTAAACAACACTACATCGACTATAGCCAGAAATTTCAAAATAAGACATTTCATTTGTCATGAAAATGTGTTATATGTCATTTTAATGAGAAAATCAATATTTTTGAAAAACGTTCCATGTAAAGGGTAGTTTAGGATGTATTTTCTTTCTTTATTTCTTTCCATTTGACTTAGGGGGCTTCAAAACATGTATTTCTGGTGAAATCTCGACATCGAATTTTTGGGTGGAATACAATATTATACGTAGTAGAGAAAGTAAATATATGCACTTAGATACATGTAACAATAAAAACTGGGGCAGTTTTTTTGTTATTCTTCTGTAAACATGTGAGCAAATTTCATTAGTGGAATACTAAATCTGCTGCACAAGAAACTTTTTACAGGAACAAAAATGCTGAAAATGTAAACAGTGAGAAAATATTTCAACGCACAGCTAACGTTAATAAATAATGCATATGTTTATAATAAAATATCTTTTAAAGGTATAATATATTTGGAGGGGGGGGGAGAGTGTGATATTTCTCAGTTATACATATTTATTGAAATTGTGAGTAATTCTATTACTTTTGAAAATCTTTGTGTCGCATCATTAGAACATGCTGCAGTTGCATGCCAAATTTGGTATTTAACAAACTTTTTGAGTTATATTGTTGACAGACCGCCAGGCAGACTGACGCTCGGGCTTTTTTCTTAAAAAAATACCTTTTTTGATTTCGGGAATCTGGGATAGAGAGTTATAGGAATAAAACATTATTATTACTATTATTATTATTGTTGTTATTGTTATTATTATTATTATTATTATTATTATTATTATTAATATTATTATTATTAATATTATTATTATTATTATTATTATTATTATTATTATTATTATTATTATTATTATTATTATTATTATTATTATTATTATTATTATTATCATTATCATTATTTTCTATGCTTTTGAAGATGGATGGAAGCTTGTTATACGCTATGCCCTGTATATAAGAGGTGTGTGTGACGGTAATGGGTTGAGAAAGCCGTGTGAATGTCTTAGGCAAGTTAGAGCTGTAGTTTTCATATGTATGTTTTTCCAACAGTCGAGTTTCAGTTACTTATTTGAGAACATATGAATTGTCTGTCGCCCGTTGTATAGATTCCCATCCCTCTGAACTGGAATATGTATGTATGTGTGTATGTATGGAAAATCAACATTGGTAAAAAGGATTATTTTCTCTCCGCCCTTCCTTCCTTCCTTCCTGTCGTTCACTGCCTACAAATATTGGGTTTTTGTTTCTCCATTCACACAATGGTTCGCTCAACATGTTTGGTTTGTTTGTTGTTTTATCGGATTTAAAATTTAAAGCTTTCGATGTTTTGCCAGCTTTTTATTATTTGCCTTTAATTCTTTTTGATTGGAGAATTACGACTCGTTATTGCTTTAGCATTACTTATCCGATTTTGCCTCCCACGAGTGTTCTCCTGTTATATGGAATATATCCACTACTCACTACTGGGAAACATTTTAACATTTCCATTTAAGAGCTAACATAACAAAGCGTACGTACTTATAAAATGGGTGTTAATACAAATACCTCTGCAAAAACATATGCGTTTTCAATTGAAACTTTGAAACAACGATGGATTCTTAGCCCTCATTATTTTGAATCACACAAAAACACTATAGAAAACGATTATAACACGACACTCAACATTTTAAAATAATCAAAGGATTTTCCTGGGCGGGTTTTATTTGCTAATTCTAATACAAAAGAACTTTCGCTAATTCCTAAAAATACATTCTTTATAAGCTAAGCGGATATCCTTTTTAAAACATATGTAGCTTGTTTTCTGAAACAGTTTATATTTCTGCACGAGGTTTATTTTACGATAGTATATTGTTTTACGTATTGTAAGTAGAGTTTGGTCTTTATTTAAATAAAACAATGCAAGAATGCAGAAAGAAATACAGGGTATATCTACGGGATCTCCACCGTCCAATCGGCGTGATGGTATTGGATGCGCGCGCATCCTTGAAAACCTCAGCCTACATTGTCAACTGTTAACATAGTAACTTGCAATTGGTCTGCAATTGTGTTTTTCCTTTTATACTACGTATAATAAAGTAGAGGAAGTATTGTATTTCACCCAAAAATTCGATGTCGATATTTCACCGGAAATATATGCTTTAGGACCCTGAATCCAAAAACAAAAAGCATTTTTAGAAAAAGCTCCTTGTGTGTGTATGTGTCTGTGTGTATTTAAGTTTAATGTCTTTCATACGTCTGAAAATCGTTTTAAAGAAATTATTCCTTCGTTGACATCAATAATAATTGACTTTTGTGATATTTTGGCTTTCGTCTTTGATGCTCAAATACTATTTACTCATCCGGATGACAATTTCTTCTAATTCACACAGAAATACACACGCACGTGTACTCTTTCACTCATACTTAAACAAAAATTCCCATAATGGAACCCGGAATCGAACCCACGACCTATGAATTTGCAAGCTAGCATACTAATCAATAGACCACTGAGGCAGAAGGAATTAAATTGTTTGCACCGATCGCCGCGATAGTCTTTTTTTGGATGGGGGCGGCGAACTAGCTGTTTTAAGCCAAACAATTTATTTAATTAAATTGTTGCGAACTGACAGATTGATTATTCTTTTGCTTTGCTATTTGTTGTAGCGCAAAATATTGATAATTAATTGAGTTCAATGACTTTGATTTGTTGTTTGTTAGTTTGTTGTAGAATACAGAACAAAATTTATTCTGTGTCTGAACGGACGAATATGCACTGGAAGTTTAAACTTCCAACTTCCCTTGTCTTTGCAAGGCTAACATATTAAACGTGATAAATATTTATAAAAATGATCTTATTGTATATTTCTTTAGATATAGAGTGTAAATAAAGGAATACAGTAGGCTTAAAGGTACACAAACGTTTTATGAGATTGTCGCTGTATGATAGCTTTGAAATTCCATTCTATATCTACCAGGAGGGAAAAACGAGTAATGATTTCTCATTTGAAGAGAAAAATTACAAGCATTGCAAGCTTAAAGCCAATAAGAAGACATCTTAGAAATGAAATATTCCACGTAAAAGGCATGGGCGATTTGTTTGAAAGTTTTTGGATTATATCAGTGAAAAATGCTGAATTTAATTCCATGTTTGGTATTTAACCAATTTTCCTTTTCGAGTCATGCTGTTCACAGACACAGTCTGGAACTTAACCTAAAAATGCCTGTTTGCTGAGAAGATCCACTGAATGTGAAAACGTGTATTTCTTAACTACAAGTTCGTATTTGAGAAAGTAACAGCTGTCCAGTAGTGAATTAATGATATGACAAGTCAATTTGTTGAGAAGTCTTTGGAGTCACAGGTGTTCTGTAAATTGCCCATCAGAAACGTCTGTCAAATATTGTCACGCACCATTGCCTGGTATTGGCAGAATAATCATTTTGTCATATAAAGTAGCTCTTGAATATTTCACTTCACTAGCACTTACATTCTCAGTGCCTACTTAATGGCCTTCACTCATTGCTGCTTATTAATTAAAGCATTAGAAAGTGAGGCTGAATATTTTTAGAATGCCTTGCTTCTGCAAACAAATTAAATTTGTTTAAGTGATATTAATCTGTAATTACCAGTCTTACAAATCACGCAGCTAGCTTTATCGTCATCTCAAAAACAAATATATTCCTTATGTACTAGTACTCCGCGCCATCCGCCTCTGACTAGCAGGTCTGGTTCTGCTTGCCTTGGTCAGTGGAGTGGGGATAAATTCTCAAGTCATTTCTTGACTCGTGAATTTATCGATAATGATTTGGAAATATGTTAGAAATGTACTTAGTCATGTGATACTTAAATTTCTCATTTAATTTGCTGGGAAACTAAAGAATAGAAAGAAAAGGATTCATCCGCTTCACTTTTCGCCTTTTTGACAGCTGCAAATTGAATTTTGCTTTATTATGGTGCTGTTGTTTAATTTTCATATTGTGCATTCTATCTCGTAAAACTGTTATTGTATGAAAGAGGCACTTAGTTGCTCATGCCAGGCGAATCTCAGAGCAATTAATGACTGTTGACTGATGAAGTATGACGTCATCACGCCACTGAGCACTCGTAACAAACTAATCATCATTATGCACGTGTTTAATCCCCCCTCCCCCCCCGCACCCTCCCAATAAGTTGATCAGTCGAGTTAGCATGAAACACAACCAGTACTGCCAACTTTATAACCATGGCAACAGAGGGTTGCGAAGGGAGAAAAACGGGTTGCAGAGGAAAAGAGAAAGCAAGGCAACCAAAAAACGTCAAAACATAACACACACAAAAATTTGCAATGCCAACTAACAAATCATGACGCTTAAATGAATATACCCCAGCCTATCAGATTCGCAACTCATTCAACCCTCGCAGAATCTCACCCCCAACACACACAAACACACACACACGTGTCGACTCTCACGCGATTTGAATTTTGTGCCCGTTGCGGCAAGGGGCCGTGAAGTAATGCGTTTTCATGTGAAGCCCGAAAACATTAATAAACTATTTGACTGTGAATAGCCAGCCACAAAGTTCGGCCACATATGCGGCCTGCCGTGCCCTGCCGCGCCCGTCACTAACATAAACAACAGCAAAAGAATATGCACACGGACCCCGGGGGGTGCCTAATCAATACACCCCCCCACCACCCCACCCCATTATTTTGTTTCATTTCAACTTAAAAAGCAAAATATTATTCCTGCCAGGGACGCTACTGGAAATTTCTTGATTTACTACAACACTGCGTTGTTTAATTGTATTTTGAAATCAGGGTACTATCACAACAATGTAAAGCACCTTCACATTTTACCCTGATAAATATACAAGTCCACACAGTTTTTATCTAAGTGAGAAATACTATTGCACTGTGCGAACTCTAATAGGGCTTTCTGTTGATTTAAAATCTAGCATGTGCATGTAATATTGCGCGCATTAACACCCTGTTTTGTTTTGTGGTACTCTGAAATATGCAAATGGACTTCAGCTATTAAATATGAAAACTTAAACCAAATAAATTTGAAAGAACTTTTTCCTACTTTGGACACATAACCTAACTTAAACAGTATAAAACTAATTCTAATGTTGTTTTTCTTGATTGTTCTTTTTGGAGACAATATTGAAACAAAATACGAACATCACTACTGACAATGTGACAAAAACGACAAAATCCTGTCCAATTACTTTTTTTTCTACTTTCTGTACCATGTAGTGGACAGCATAACTCAAAAACGAAAAGTCGGTTAAAAACCAAAGTTGGTATTTGAGTTTAATGTCTTTCAAGGATGTGACACGAAGATTTTTAAGAAAATAGCCCCACGCTAAACTACCCTTTACATGGAAAATATTTCGAAAATTTTGATTTTCTGGAAAATGGCTGTAGCGATTTTGATTAAAATGTCATATGTTTGAGATATTTTGATGGCAAATGAAATGTATACCTTGAATTTTCTGGCTATAGCCCCTGTAGTCGTATTTACTCTGGACGACTTTTGCATAACTGGTAAACCGTTAGAGATAGACCAAATCATACTGTACAAAAAATGTAGATCTTGCTAAAATACACAATTTATGTCTCAATAAAATGTCTTGTAGGTTGAACCATTTCGGAGATATTCCTTGTTATGTGTGTGAGTTTCGGAAAACTTAAGTTTTCGTGAAATGGAACATCGTTGTTCATTCTTTTATATGTTACGTGTGCAGAGAGATTGGAATCTCAAAGCTTTAAAAGATTTGACTATCGCACAAAGCCTACTGTATTCTAATATTCCCCTTGTACCTACAAGGAAATAAGCAATAAGATAATTTGTACAAATGTTTATCTCAACTAACACGAAGAAGATATAGGAATAAGAATTTGTAAGAATGGTTAGTACAAGAGTAGAGAAAGTCATGTGAGTGCAACACATCAGATTTTTTTTTGTGTAATCTCATAATGTTTCTGTTCGGTTTCCCCGCTGCACGCCTTGAAACTTACCTTGTTTGAATGATGTGTATATGCAGAACGAAACTTTGACACGTGTGTTTTAATATGCTACCTCCTTCACATTGAGTGGGTAACCGTAATGTTTCACTGAGGTAGTGTTTTACAACCCTTTTATGATTCATGCACAGGGTTTCCACTCGACGAGATTAGGCTTACTAATGCGAAAACATCGTGCAATATAACGCGTGCTAATCAGAGTGCATTATACGCTCTAAATCATATTAAGCGGTGATGCTGAGATAGGCAGCCAGCCAGCCAGCCTTCCCTACACGTTTAAATTATAACACAACATTTCATAGCCTGCACTAATCGCATTACCTACCTACCTTCACTCGTTTTTACAACACACTAAAGGCAACTGCATTGAATTCAGGAGCTAACATTGGACAATCGTGATTGGTTCTATGAAATGAAACCAACTCAACCTGTCAAACAAAAGAAGATCAGATGTATTGCCTTTACATTACATTCTCTACTCATTCTTGTACACATTTTTTTTTTACTTTCTCCTTTACGTATAGTAAAGGAAGTATTGTATTCCACGCAAAAATTCAATGTCAAGATTTCACCAGAAATATAAGTTTTGAGGCCCCCTGAATTAAAAAAAGAGCATTTTTAGAAAAAAATCAGTGGACATTATAACTCAAACACGAAAAGTCGGTTAAAAACCAAACTTGGTATATTAGTTTAATATACTTTAAAGATGGATATGGATAGATCTTGCTAAAACGCACAATTTATGTCTGAATAAATTTTATTGTAGAGTGAACCATTTCAGAGATATTCCTTGTTATTTACGGCAGTTTTAGAAGACAAACTGTCGTCAAATGGAACATCGTTATTCATTGTTTTATATGTTAACCGTGCAAAGAGAACGAAATCTCAAAGCTTTAAAACATTTGACTATCGCACAAAGCCTACTGTATTCTAATATTCCCCTTGTACCTACAAGGAAATAAGCAATAAGATAATTTGTACAAATGTTTATTTCAACTAACACGAAGAAGATATAGGAATAAGAGTGGTTAGTACAAGAGTAGAGAAAGTCATATGAGTGCAACATGTTAATCAAGAATCTTATTTTATGTTCTCGCAAGTACAAGGGGAATAAGGAAATGAGGTTTGATCAATTTTGAATGCTAGGCACATAAATTAAATCATTATCATGGTCATAATTACAAACAAGAATGGCACTTCCAGTGTCTGTTCTGATGGTCAGACCATCTTCTTTCTGATTTCTCGTTCCCCTCAGGAATAGATGAATATAATGAACAGCGATGCTCCATTTGACATAAGTATAAGTTCTCCAAAACGTTTGTAGAGTAAGATATCTCTTACGGTTTACCAGTTATGCAAAAGTCATCCAGAGTAAATACGACTACAGGGGCTATAGCCAGAAAATAAAAGATATACATTTCATTTGTCATAAAAATATCTCAAACATATTGCATTTTAACCTAAATCGTTAGAAGCATTTTCAAGAAAATAAAAAATTTCGAAAAATTTGCCATGTAAAAGGTAGTTTAGTGTGGGGCTATTTTCTTCAAAATCTTCGTATCGCATCCTTGAAAGACATTAAACTTAAATACCAACTTTGATTTTTAACCGACTTTTCGTTAAAATGCTTTTGTTGGATTCAGGGGGCCTCAAAACGTTTATTTCCTGTGAAATCTCGACATCGAATTTTTGGGTGGAGTACAATACCTACTTCCTCTACTTACTAATAAGCAGAATCGGCACAAAGGTATGAATTTCAGGTTATAATTCTAGAAAAAGTGTTTATAACCTAAAAGCCTAAGTTACTGCACAAAGGAATAAAATAGATAAATAACAGCATAGTGAGGTAGAGGTTTAAAAATCGTTATTGACAACAATTGTATTGGACATATTTGTTACATCTGGTTAATGTATGGCCGAAGCAGTACTTTCCAGTATTTAAATTCATATCTTATTTATGAAATAGCCTAGTGTAGCAGCAGTGAAGGATTTATAGGTTAGGTCAGACGTCTTATGCTATTAGCTTAGTTTGTCGTTCGCCTCCGAGATGGAGTTGCAGTAGAATAGGTTGGAGAAAGAGTTATAAACCATTGTGCATAAGTTGGTTGAATGTTAGGAAGTAGGTATATTTGTGGAGGCTGAGTAATCTGCTTTATGGCTCGTTAGTTAGTTAGTTACGTATATATGGCAGTATGCCATGCATTAGCAACAAACAAACATGAATAATACGCCCGCCTACTGCCTATTATTGCACTCCTCCTTGCTGCCATTTCTCTCTTAATCCCTTTAGTGAAATAAAGCGGCCAGGATGAATGAGTGAGCAATCAGAAGGGAACATGTATACATTAGCCCACTTATTACATTGGTCATGCTATGTCGTGCCTGAAGACATTTCCAGATAACGCTGGGGGGGGGGGGGGTGAAAACACGCAACCCGTACAGCATGGTACGGAGAAACAGCTAACCCACACAAGTGCCACAAAAATGCTCGTATATACGCAAACCAGACCAAATTGCATTTAATGCTGAAGCGTTTTCTTCATTGGTGCTCTTTTTAGATACGACATAACCATCCATTTTTACTTTCTCTACTAGTAAGTAGACGAAGTATTGTATTCCATACAAATATTCCATGTCTGTGGACAGCATAACTCAAAAACATGACATACGTTTAACATATTTGATTGACAAATGAAATGTATATATTGAATTTTCTAGCTATAGTCCTATTTACTCTCGATAACTTTTGAATAACTGGTAAACGCTAACAGATAGACCAAATCTTACTATACAAAAATGTAGATCTTGCTAAAACACACAATTTATTCTAAATAAATCTTTTGTAGAGTGAACCATTTAGGAGATATTCCTTGTTATTTCTGTACATTTTGAAGAACTTAAACTTCTGTCAAATGGAACATCGCTATTCATTTTTTTGCAAAGAGAACGGAATTTGAAAGCTTTAAAAGATTTGACTGTCGCTCAAAGCCTATTGTTACACGTGCAAGAAAACAAGCAATAAGATAATTTTTGCAAATGTTTATCTCAACTAACACGAAGCAGATATAGGAATAAGAGTTTGTAAGAATGGTTAGTACAAGAGTAGAGAAAGTCATGTGAGTCCAATACATCAGATTTTTAGGTATCTGTCCTTCATCCATTTTTTGTACATGCCCTGCCCACTGTAGTATTTTTAATTTGGCCACAGTGGACAGTCCTGGTTCATATATTTCCTTGTTGTATCTCATTCTTCATATTCCATTCTCATTTACAGGTCCATAAATTCTTCGTAAGATCTTTCTTTCACATGTGTTAATCATGTTTTCGGCCGTCTTCATCATGATCTACATCCGTAAATAACTATGGGTCGTCTACAAGTTTTGTATAATCCTATTTTTGTTTTTCTGTGTGTAAATTTAGATTTTAGAATTGGTAAAAGACCATGGCATGCCTTGTTTGCGTTGTGTATCCTGTTTCAAATTTCTTGTATTTCATCGTTATTATTGCTTATAAGTGTACCTAAATATGATAATTTCCTCACTACTTCAAAATTATTAGTTTCTGTTCTCAATTGATTGTGTTAACATTTTTGTTTTAGAACTATTTATTTGGACACCAACTTCTTTTGCTGTTTGCCACCTGAAGCAATTATGTGCTCCACACTGACGTGACCTTTCAGGCAGGGTTAGCCAATCGTAGATGCAACGAATTTGATGCCGAATTACATAGTACTTTGTCGGTCACACGTTGATAAGTGTCTGAAGTGACAATGCTTCACGCCACCTAATAAAGCCTCAAAGTTCCTTTGAGTCAGTCCTTTGCCGCCGATAGAGCTATGAGATTTCGCTCCCTGGGTATGCGTGAATTGCGTTCTGAAAGGCTGACACCAATTCTGATGACGTCTTTTAACAAAGCTTCAGACCTGAGACGCCGAACATTGTATGTATATTATAATTCACCAGGCAAATAAAACTGTACTCAGAATTAGATGTAAAATAAGCTTTGCTATAATAGGTTGGTGTGTCCATAGGTTTTTAGGCACTTATAGCTACCCTCCAACAAATTTAGGGCAACGCTTCAAAAAGCGTTCAGAACTATCCACTTTTTAAATTCGATAGGCTATCCCCTTTTTGCGTTCATTTTTTGTATTTATTTTATTAAAACTCTTTACTCTAATTATTAATTTTTAAAATTTTTTTAAAAATAATTTTGTGTGTCCATGATTTCGGTATCTTACCAAATGCTCCATCAGCACCTTTTCTTCAATCAATTTCACCTTCATTTCATATCATTGCGTTTCTCTGTCTCGTATCAGACAACGGAATGCTGACCACGTGTCACCCACCACTAATGCACCCATCCCATGACGTCTGTAGCCCTTGGCCCAAGATGGGCTCTTGTACTGCGGAGTTTAGTTTTAACATTATTACTATATGTGAAATGAAATGTATAATGCCCCCAAAAATTCAATACAGAGGTCTCACTGGAAATATCCGTTTTGAGGTCTCTTTAATGCAATTAAAGCATTTTTAGAAAAAGGCCCGTGTGTGTGAACAGCATGATTAAAAAACGAAAGTTCTATTAAATACCAAATTTGGGTTCCGAAAGAAAAGTCCGAATCATTGTCTCATCGAATTTGGCGCGAACATTAACACACACATGCGCAGTGACTCCCAGCATACCTTGCAGATAGGCGAACGGTCTAACCGCTCGGCCACGGCGCCGCCTCATTCGAAACTAGCCTTTACACAGAAAAATTTTCGAAAACTTATTTTCTCAGAAATGGCGGAAACTTTTCGCTAAGCTACTGTTAATTATACTTACTCTAGTAATTCTCCCCTCATCTAGAAAACCCAACACAGATATCAAGTCTCTTTTTTAGCGTCTTTCAAGGCACTGTAAGCCCTGCAATTTAGTGATTGCCTCGAAAGATTGTCCTTTCTTTTCTAGAAGTCCGGTACTCCCACATTTCCAAGCCATTGAATGACTGCTTTTATTTTAATGAAAGTAAAAACAGTTCATGAGAGACTAACTGAGAGAGCTGGTTTTAGCACAAGTCTGTACTGCAGAAAGACTTATGCCACATGTTCACTTTCTCTACTACTTGCCTATAGTAAATATAAAATGAATATTTAGTTCTTGTCTCTCACAATTACATAAATATATATTATCTTACTATACAAAAATGTAGATCTTGCTAAAACACACAATTTATATCCATATAATTTTTTTGTACAGTAAACCATTTCAGAGATATTCATTGTTATTTGTGTGAGTTTTGGAAAACTTAATTTCTTCAAATGGAAGATCGTGATTCATTTTAATATCTTAGGCATGCAAAGAAAACAGAATCTCAAAGCTTTAAAAGATTTGACTATCGCTCAAAGCTTACCGTATTCCCATATTCCCCTTGTACCTTCAAGAAAATAATTTCTGCAAATGTTTATCTCAACTAACACTAAGATGCTGGAGTAAGTTTGTAAGAATGGTTTGTATACAATTTATCAAAATTTTCAATTTTTTAAATATGAGTTATGTAAAATATTTAATTTCAGCTCAATTATTTAATAACCTAAACCTCTAAAGGTCTCCTGAAAATTTCGAGCCAATAACTTATAAACTAGGGCCCAAGGAGCATTTTGAAATATGAATAATGCTAAAAAACTGAGAAAAATGAATTTTAAAGTTTTGTTTTTGTAAATGCAATTAACTTAAAATTCCCCAGCAGCATATTTGGGGCTCTCTGCTGCTTTATTCTTGGCCTCAGTAACAGTTTTTTAGAATTTTAAGTTTACTTGGTCGTTTCTTAATATGAAAACGTTCCTTTCGCCTTCGGATGTTCACAAAATTTAGACATTCATTTTTCTTAGCTAACTTCTGCATTATGCACTTTCGTAAATTTATACACAAAATGCATAAAATATCTGCTTGTTACGGCTTTACTATAGACTAATGAATAACTTAAAACCTATTAAATACATAACCTGGTAAGATTACAGAACACTGACTGCATTTCTGTGTTTGGAAGCAAAACATGTGTCAGATTCGCAGAATTTCAGTTCGATATATCGAATTCATTTCAGTACAGCCAACTCACAGCCTTTCTGGAGCAAAATTCCCTGCAAAAGACTAAAATCAAAGCTAGTAAAAACAAAAAAGCATTTCGTGATGAAGTTTACAGAGGGACGCTTACCCAGCCTAGGGCATTTAAATACCCTCCTGGAGCTTTAAAAATGGCTGATATTGAGAAAACCAAAGTGTGAAGTATAAGCATAATAAAAAACGCAAAAAGTAAAAATCAGCAGTTTTCACCAAATTGCGTTAAACTTAAATTGAAGGCCAGGTGATATGTACAGCCCTGAATCGCAGACGCCCTGCGCTGTAGAGATGTTTGTCGCGTGACAAGTGAACGCTACCGCGCGGCCCAGGGGTGGGGAGCCATATCTGCTCCCGCTGCAAACAAATAATAACAAAAAAAGGGTACCTAAACCCTTTCACATGCAAGTTGAGTATCAGGAACCCTGGATCTACCCTTTTTACGAGCTATTATATGAGATATGTTGCACGATTCTGTCGCACTCGCCGCGGTGGTCCGTGTTCCCACTCGTGGGCAAATAGATTTACAACGCACTTCCTCTCCTCAGAGTGATTATTGCTTATTTCCAGTGCGCAGTAAAACGAAGCTCTGCAGCGAATAAGACGTGTTTGTTTGTTAAGGACTTTCTACTTACTGGATGATAAACACTGTTTTTGCACGATTGTGGGTGTTACATTGTTAATGACTACATCTTTAACTCACAAACATCTAAACTTCTACTTACTATTTCTTCAAGAGGTTATCTAACAAAACAGCGACAACGACTGGAAAGAAAAAGAAAAATGAATGTGTTGCACTCACATGACTTTCTCTACTCTTGTACTAACCATTCTTACAAACTCTTATTCCTATATCTTCTTCGTGTTAGTTGAGATAAACATTTGTACAAATTATCTTATTGCTTATTTCCTTATAGGTACAAGGGGAATGTTAGAATACAGTAGGCTTTGTGCGATAGTCAAATGTTTTAAAGCTTTGAGATTCTGTTGCCTTTGCACACTTAACATATAAAAAAATTAACAACCATGATCCATTTCACGAAAGTTCTAAGTTTTCCGAAACTCACACACATAACAAGGAATATCTCCGAAATGGTTCACCCTACAAGAAAATTTATTGAGACATAATTTGTGTATTTTAGCAAGATCTACATTTTTTGTATAGTGTAATTTGGTCTATCTCTAACGGTTTGCCAGTTATGCAAAAGTCGTCCAGAGTAAATACGACTACAGGGGCTGTAGCCAGAAAATTCAAGATATACATTTCATTTTTAATAAAAATATCTCAAACATATGACATTTTAATCAAAATCGTTAGAGCCATTTTCAAGAAAATAAAAATTTTCGAAAAGTTTTCCATGTAAAGGGTAGTTTAGGGTGGGGCTATTTTCTTCAAAATCTTCGTGTCGCATCCCTGAAAGACATTAAACTTAAATACCAACTTTTGTTTTTAACTGACTTTTCGTTTTTGAGTTATGCTGTCCACAGACACACACACACGGACCTTTTTCTAAAAATGATTCAGGGGGCCTCAAAAAATGTATTTCCGGTGAAATCTCGACATCGAATTTTTGGGTGGAATATAATACTTCCCCCACTTACCAGTAGAGAAAGTAAGAACAATGTGTTGCACTCACATAGCTTTCTCTACTCTTGTACTAACCATTCTTACAGATTTTTATTACTATATCTTCTTCGTGTTAGTTGAGATAAACATTTATACACTGTGATATTTGGAACTCTTGCAAATAATCTTGGTGCTTTTGCCCTCCTGGATAGATTTCCTTCTTATTTTCTACAATTGTTTTTTTATTTCTATTTCTTCACCGTTAACGACAAACTCATGAAATGTTATTCACATTTGAAGCAAGACAGCTGTTAAACCAGTGACAGAGGTTGCTCCAGTCTTAACGAACCACCAGCAGTGTTCACTTAGTCGACGTTTATGGATCGTAAATATGTTCCTTCCACAAGCAGTTCATCTTCTAGGACTCGCCGTCCACACTTGGCGCTGGGTTCATGTTCCTCAACGAATCATTTAATTGTCGTTTGAAATAACGTGGTCACGAATGAACTAAGCGAGGCGTAGGTTTATTACCTTCCTGCAGAATATTTGAGGTTAAAACATGGTGAACTTTCTTTAAAAAAAGCTCAATTTCTGGTAGCACCATTTGAAATCTCAACACAGATCAATATATAATATACCTGTGTATATCCAATGTTATGTATATATATATATTTACCACCATCAAAGATTGTTTCACACGACGCAATAATTTCTTTCCAAAAATGTTTTATAACTAAACCCATGTTTAATAAATTTTAAAATTAACTTTTAATTATTTTCTATACCACATATATAGTAGATAGTGGGTTCGATTCAAAAATTTGGATAGGAGATTTCACTCGAAATACACATTTTGAGGTAAACTGAATAATTTAGAAAACAATTATCGAAAAGTATTATTTTCTCAGAAATGACTATTTTATTAAAACACCACACTTATGTTTATACATTTTCATGAAAAACTAAATGTATATCTTGACTCGTTTAAACCCACAGTCTATGTCAAAAGGTTTTTGTTCAAATAATTTTCGAGATATTCCTTCTTATCGGTTTGAATTTTCATATACATTTTACTATTCTCAAATAGGAAGTCATTTGCTGTTTTATGGCCTGGTTATGTAAAGAGAATGGAATTTCAAAACCAGCACATATCGACCACCTCTTAAAACCACTTAAACCTACTCTGCTCCCCTATTCCTACTGTAACTGTAAGGAAATAGGTAATAAAACCATTTTTACAACACACATGATGTGAACAAACCCATCAAATTTCCCTTCTAGTTTCCTAGAAAATAAATGTTAGAAATCTGACATTTTTTCCTGAAATTTACGCAATATGAATACTAGTGTTTAATATAATAGTGATGGATAATATGCTGTTTGAAGTGACTGAAACTGAATGAAACTGTTTCTGTATTTAAGCACTAGAAATTGTATTTATCGGATTTTCTTTGCTAACGCCTACATACAAATATAACGCATATTTAAAATTTTGTATGCTTTCGTCCTTATAGGTCTTCTTGTCGTATCCTTAGAAGGTACTAAATTTAAATACCAGATTTTATTTTATCCAATATTTCATTTACATAGACACACACACACGCACACAGACTGAACATTTTTTGGGTCTTTGTAATCATAATGGTCTCT